>OX352295.1:10277500-10877500 GCA_947086415.1 Pammene aurita | reverse complement strand
GCTATGCACTAGAGGGAGTAAGAGATATCGCGATCTCATTCCGTCGTTTAGCTGCGTCCTTTAAATCGGCCGATTAAATTGGCCCGTGTGGAAGAGGTTTTAAGGCGTAGATGCGCAAGCGCAATCCTTCTGTGGTGTGGTGTTCCATATGTACCTATATCGGTACAAAACTGACAAAATTACGATTTTTTTAATAAATATGTATTATTTTAATCCATCACTTTTCATATAAAAATAATAACGGTGCATCCTACATTTTGGTAGGTATCTTGTTTGTGCGGAATGAGAAATAATATAAATATATTTAGTTCCCATATAAACCACGTTACTTTTCTTTTTGAACGAGATTTGCGGGCGTTTTTTTATAGGTTAGTCGTTTTCTACTTTCAGAATATGCAGACTCTGATAACGTCAATGGTACCACCTACGGTCCTGTAGAACTGCCATATGATTTTACCTGTCCATTGTCATTTACGGATCCCAATTCAGTGAGGTGGTTTAAGGTAATCTTCTTCTCCAACGAGAAAATATAAAATAGTCTGAGCATCCATCTTGTATTCATGCCATGTCATTAGAAAAAAAGTATAAAAACATTTGGGATACCTTGATATTTTTTTTATTGTTACTTTAAATGACTTTATGATATTATTAGGCTTGTGACATTTCGGAGTAGCCATGTCTGTCATTTTCTATACAAAAAAGTCTGCCGATTTTGCGGGGGAGGGAAACGTCAAATGTATGGCTATTCGTAAGTAACGTACAAATAGCCACGTCAGATAAACTTCAGTCCATATGTACATGTATATTACCACTGGTCATATGGACTGAAGACCGGCAGAGGGGAACGCCTGGCAATGGCGACTCCGGTTGGTTTAATTCTTAAGTTTTGTAGCATACCGTGGTTCTAAAATCCAAGGAGGCGGCGAATGTTAAAATAAGATTTTCTAACTACAAAGTCAAAGTTTAGCGTGAGTGTAGTCTAAATATTACACACTACGCATAATGATTTATGCTCTTGTGCCGTAAAGGATTTTATTCCAATTAGATAATTTATACACTAAATACTGATCAAGTGATCAGTGTTTACAAGATAAACATTTTATTAGTACACATCAAGGGTGATATAGACATGGATGGACAATATCCAAACAAAATCGCGTTCCCTTTTTTCAGGTTAAAGCACTAACGTCATCTATCGGTCACACCAGACACTAAATCCTAGTTTCTAATACTTTGTTCGGCGCTTAACGCTGACAGAATAACTCGACTCCAGACTCGACAGATGGCGCTGTGGCACTTAGTACCGAAAACAGACGTATAGCCTGAAGGTTCGAGGAACGCGATTTTTTATAGGCATCAAGGATGATTAAGACATGGTAAACAATGCCTATATGCGTTCAGCCGTTCAGGCTATACGTCTGTTTTCGGTACTCAATACTCAGGTATTTGACATGAATTTCAATTTAATACCTCCACGCGTTTACGAGGAAAAAGGTAGTAATTTTAAAATTAAAAAAAACATTTTTTTATATGATTTTACTAAAAATGTCTACTTTTTGTTATTTTTCTATTGTCTATGTTTCTGAGTTCACGGGAAGTACCCCGTAGGTTTTTCTAGTGCCGAGAAACTCTAAAATTTGCAGCATAAACGACTGTATCTTTTGATTGCGTTGGCTTTTAAGTTTGATTTTTTCACAGCTTCAAGAGACAATAGACCTGAGTATTTGATATAAATTTCAGCTTGATACCTCCACGCGTTCCTGAGAAAAATGGTCTTGACAGACAGACAGACAGACAGACAGACAGACGGACAACAAAGTGATCCTATAAGGGTTCCGTTTTTTCCTTTCGAGGTACGGAACCCTAAAAAGGATAATTTAACGACTAGTGAAATGAACCATTCTTATTATCATTTTAATGATAAAAATGAAATAGTTATAGACGATGATTTCGACCAACTTATTCCTACTAGCACTTCCTCAGATATAAATCCTCAGATAGAAAGATAAAAAACTTAAGGCAAAAGCTGCGTTTGCCTAGCTAAAACCTGTTTAAGGCTACTCGCTTTAGATCATAAACAATTGAAGAAGACTATACTTTTTTACTTATATGCGTTGAGAGTGGTAGTGATGGTAGTGATGATTCTTAGGTATGTTTTCCCCTACAAAATGGTGATGTCATAATTCTGCCTAACGGTTTAAATTTTTAAGTTGTAGCTTGATGATTTTGTGTTTTTACAAATAGCTTGTTTTTGTTTTAATATAATATTTACTTAGATACTTTGACTTTGTAAACAATTTCATTTAACATTCGGCGACTCCATGGATTTTAGAATTGGAAGCATACCACCAAATGTCCCAAGCCTAGATATTCGTATATTATCTCTTAGGTATTTTACTGAGATAGCCAGATTTACCAACGTAACATTTAATTTTCAAGATCCTCAGATACAATGGGCAATTTATTGCCGTTGCCAAATGCCATTACGTGCAAAAAAATATTTTTTTTTACCAAAAATACTATCGTTTTTCAGAATAACACCTATTTCACGACTGGATCGACATTACACTTTGAGCATCCGACAGATGGAG
Source organism: Pammene aurita (assembly GCA_947086415.1). NCBI lineage: Eukaryota > Metazoa > Arthropoda > Insecta > Lepidoptera > Tortricidae > Pammene > Pammene aurita. The sequence continues at coordinate 10,874,909 of OX352295.1, read as the reverse complement.
ACAGTGGGAACTACACGTGCCGCGTGAGCGACTTGAACAGCGCTGCCTCTCATACTGTTGAAGTCATGTTCGGTTCTCCTCCTAAAAGAGATCGAACATCATACAAAGTCAAATGGAGTGGAGAACGGAAAACGATCGCCTGTTATTCTAATGAAAGTCCTCTAGGCAAGGTATAGTTATGCATTGTTAGGGTTCCGTAGCCAAATGGCAAAAAACGGAACCCTTATGGATTCGTCATGTCTGTCTGTCTGTCCGTCCGTATGTCACAGCCATTTTACTCGGAAACTATACGACGTATCTGAATAAAATTTACACATAAGGTGCATACAAAATTCCGCTACTTAGTTATGTAGTTAAATTAGAAAAAAAAAATATTTTTAGGGGGGGCGCTCCATACATGTAACTATATTTAAAAAAAAATGTTTAACCAAATATCAACATATGACACATCAATCGATAGGTTTTTTAAAATAAAATTGAGGTTTCTTTAATATTTATTAAATATTTTCTGAAATAATCGCTTCGAAATTCAGAAAAATTGTGTTCCCCCTGTTATTTTGAACCGTAAGTCCAAAAAAATATGAAAAAATTTGAGGAGATGCGCCTTATCATATAATTACTAAGAAAATTGTTTTGAACATTATCGGTTCAGCCATTTTGGAGTTATCTCCAAAAAACTTCTTCCATAGGCATCAGATACGACCTTTTGGTATTAGTTTGGTTCTTATTCCATTGAAGGTACGGAACCCTCCTATGCGTGGTCCGACACACACTTGGCCGGTTTTTTTAATTATAATTTAATGAAAGGCCCACATGTACCACCACATTAAAAAGGACGTAGTTATGCGAAAACGTTTTTGCATTTAATATGATATTTATATTTATTTAACAAAGCAAACTGAATTAAAATGATCAGAGAAAATACTTCTCAATTAATATTTATAGACTTTACGTATTTTCAGTACGACTGGTTGTACAATGGGAAGAAAATAGAAGGAGTGCACACGCAATCCCTTCAGCCAATTGGTTGGGGACAGTATACATGTCAAATTACGCATCCTCTCGGAAACCTGGCCCTCAACTACCAAGTCACAACTAAGGACAAAGGTATAATTAATTAGTATATAATTAACGAAAATGTATTTATGAAATTTGAACACTTAAGATAATTATTACTCTGTTTCCTTTGCGTTACCTTGTCGTTGTCTTCTTCTGTGCATACTTGTACTTATATATGTATTTTATGTAGTGTATATTATATTACATATTATATGTACTATATGTTACACGGTATGTAACTTATTTATTGCTATTTTGTACTGCCCAATAAATTGTTTCTGTTCACTGTTTCACTATCTGAAGGTTGTCTGGTAGAGATCGCTTTTTAGCGATAAGACCGCCTATTGTTACCTGATTACTTAAATCTTGTTTCTCTTTTATGTGTGTTTACTTTTGGTGCACAATAAAGCATTTTATTATTATTATTATAATTATGGAGATAAATAACCTGTGAACTGGGATTACAGATCTAAACGTTATTGTTAATCATTGTAATTGCCAGTCGAATTCAATTAGCCTGGCAGATATGCCTGGTGGATAAAACCTTCATGGTTGGAATTAGAAACACTATAATTTCATGCTAAATTTCAATGTTGCACTTCGTGGGAAACCAGTTCTGTCAAGCTGGTCTAAATTGGCAGACGTTCAAATGTACTCTTTGAGTAATGAATACGTTGAAACTAATGTCGAGATTATAACAGTCAAGATAATAAATGTCTTTAATCATTGCAGAATGTGGGATCCCAACATCATTTTTAAAGACAGAACACGCACCTCTTATGCTGGACCCGTCTCTAGAATGGCCTACCCTACAAACTTCTGGACAGTACTTAATCGTACCAAACTCTGAAAAACTTCTGTTAATCTGTCAAGATGAGAAATCATCACTTTCCAACAGCTTTACTAAATTTCCAGCAACGAAATCAATTTACGCCACATGTGATAAAGAAGACTATTTTCAAGTTGACGGTGTTACTCAGAAAGTTTCGGAATTAAACTGTAAAAACAAAGTAACATTAAGTGTTGTTAAGACAGGAAACCCATGCCTGGGTGAAAATACAGAGCTGAGGAAAGTGGGTTTCCACGTTAATGGCTTTACTGACGTTTACCAATCCTGCGTAGATAACAACAAACACGTACCACTTTATACGAAAATGAATACAATTGCTGTAAAGAAGGAGCCACCAATTGAGACGGTGAAAAGTGATTGCGCTAACAAGTGTTGCTATGAAAAGATACAACTGGTGAATGCGGTCGATGTCAGTTTTGGTCCAGCTGAAAAGGCAACTTTCGTTGATGCGCTGAACTCGGTAAACTATTGCAGGAAAAACAACGTACGTGTATAATTTACCATATTTAAGTGTAATAATAATAACAGTAATATAAGCCTTTTATTCGGACATAAATATTTACAAGTTACAGTTTGCACTTTTAGGTGAACAGTTATTTAATTAAGTTTAGTAAAAAGTAATTAATATTCAGACATTTCATGTTTCCTCCACAGTTGCTCGTCCGTTTGCCAAGTGGCAAAGGCCTCCTCCAGTCTTCTCCATTTTGGTCTTTCTATGGCTACTCTGCCCCATGTTGTACCTGCTACCTCTCTGATACCGTCTTTCCATCTTTTGAAAGGCCTACTTTGCTTTCTGCTTCCCTCTCTTGGTACCACTGGCTGACTATTTTGCTCCACTTATCTTTTCCTCTTATTATGTGACCTGCCCATTTCCTTGTCTTTTCATTTTTAGAGTTATGTCCTTTAGTCTTCCTTCTTGTGGTGGTATTTTTTGTTTTATCCGCACGACTTGTTCCAGGCTTCTTTCTATTGCTCGCTGGCAAATGGCCATTTTGTTAGTGTGTTCTGCAATAAGACTCCATGTTTCGCTTCCATAAACTAGAACTGGCAAAATGCAGGTGTTAAATAGCTCCGTTTTTATTGCTACGTGAAGGTTTTTGTCTTTCATCACTTCTTTAAGACTCCAGTATCTCTTCCAGCTGTTTGTTACTCTTCTATCTATTTCTTTGTATATAGTATTTTTTGTCGCTATTAACTGTCCAAGATAAATGTATTCTTCTACATAGCTAATTGAGGTTCCTCCGACTGATATGGGATTTTTGTCGCTGTTGGTCATGATCTTGGTTTTATCAGGATTTAACTTAAGTCCAACCTCAATACTTTTTTCTGCCAAATCATTTATCATTTCGCTGAATTCATCTGATGTTTTTGCAAAAAGTACGATGTCGTCGGCAAATCGCAAATGTGTTAGTCTGCGACCATCAATGCTTAGTCCTTGGTTTTCCCATTCAAGATTTCTGAAGAACATTTCCAATACAGCTAAGAAAAGGCTCGGGGAAAGTGGGTCTCCTTGTCTCACACCCTTTTGTATTTTGAACGTGCCACTCTTCCGTTCCAGTTGAATGCACGCTGAGCTAAGATCGTAGATGTTTTTGATTAGTCTTATATATTTATATTCTATTCCCTGTTCTTTTAATGCTTCCCAGATTTGTGTGTGTATGAGCGAATCAAAGGCCTTGCGATAATCAATAAAAGCCATATAGTATTTAAGTTGATACTCTTCGTATTTCTCCAAGATTTGTCTTACGGTGTGGATGTGGTCCAGTACTGAATAGTCTTTGTTGTTCGTCAAGTTTCCTTTCTATCTAATATATTAAAATCTAAGTATTCTCTTGAGTATGATCTTTGCAAATATTTTGTATATGTTTGACATAAGGCTAATGGGTCGATTTCCTATGTCGAAATGGCTTCCTTTTTTAAACAGACGAATTATATTGGGTTTTTGTCCATTGTTTTGGTATATATTCACTGTCTATTACTTCGTTGAAGATTTCTGTGAGAATTGGTGTTAGTGCCGTCTTACCGTGTTTTATAATATTTAAGTATAATAAACACCTACAAAATTTATAAACATCGAAAGTAGTTTTTGTCGTATCATATTTTCATAAAGGTCGCTTTTAAATACAAGAACATCCCAACTAAGAAAAATATTTGCCATTCGAGCTTGCTACAATTGTTGAATTAATGTACTATTGCTGTACTATTTTTCAGTATAATTAACAACTTCATTTAGCTAAACAGTGATCGATGAAACCAACATAAATGTTTAATTTGTTTTCAGGGGAGTTGGCAAGATATAGAAAAGATAACTCGAGAAAGAGCTGAAAGAGAACAATTTACGATTTGGTCTGGAGCTGCGAACTACACGAAAGTTGGCGGAATATGGACACCTCAATATTTGTGGAAGGTATTTTTTTCTTAACAACAACCTGGTTAGTTTGTGGATGCATTTCTATTTATGGAGTCCCAGACACTAAATTACTTAAGTAGATATTATTCATACTTAGCACCTTTGTCAAATATGTGTATAAGTATTGTGTATTCTTTTGATAGATACTAATAGCGGTGCTTGACTAACTTACATGCACTTAACTAGGCTTAACAAAACAGCTTAAGTTCACTTAAAATGCATATCATATTCAGCAATATTCGTTAAGAATTTAGTTTAATAATCATAAAAACTCAACGATTCGTTTAAGGTAATGAAACCCCACGGCGGATCGGAGATGGTCGTCATCCATGAGAACACAGAAACGGCTGGGCCCAAGGTATGTGCTGGGTCGTGCGGCGAAGATGTCATCTGGTTCGAACCTGCGGGCGACCGGACATACTGCTGCAGTCTGGTTGATTTCAAAAAAGCTTTCGGTGTTGCCATACAATTTAATTAAAATAAATACCGTTTTTGTATCACTGTAACCGTTTTTGTAGGTAAGTCGTATAATAAATGTAACCATCTTCCTTTGAGTTGATAGAAGAAGAGTGCAAATAATTGACGGTCTAAATGTCGATATTATAAAGTTAGAATTTGTATATTGTTTGACATAGAAAAAAATGTTAGTTATTTTACAAATCATGTTACCTAAATGTAGATACGTACACTTTTAATAAAATTGGCATAGTAAACTATTATTTTATTCTAAATACCTAGTCTATCGCAAAGTACCTAATGAAGGTATTTACCGTGTAACTTTCCTGTTCGGAAATGTTACACGGTTTCCTGTTCCTGTCTTCATCAGTCGGAGCGTTCACGGGAGGAGATTTTGCCTATGAGACTAGCAGCAATGTAATCGGATAGCAAAAGAGCTGGTAAACACACAAGAATGTATTTCCTCGGATATCAGACCCGACATGCCTGATAGATTCTGAGATCGAATGCTGTTCTAAAGGGCATAGTGTAACCCACGTATTACCTACGTAAAATAATAAATTTGAAATACGTACATAAACACGGTGCTCGTGAGGATTGCGAGAGATTTTAACAGTGTATTCCTGATCATAACGTGCACTTCAGCTCGCCATTACGTGCACTTCAGCTCGTTTGTGGTGCGCGTGCCGCGACCGTTGCAGGACACGATAGCGAATGCTGACTTCTGGCCGAAGGGTGTTGTGTTTCGGCAGTTCCGGGGCACTCTACCGAATCCTACACCAGATCAGACGGCGCAACGGAGCCACGCAGTTACGTCGCCTAAATAAACTAGTTATAAATATTTTTCTGTATATTTTTGTAGTTCGCAGTGCATTGGTTTTATTACTGTAATACTGTGTAACTTATTTGAATAAATAAAAATAAAAAAAAATAATAATAATTGGAGACTAAAATGTCGTATAAACTTTTCTGGAATTCGCCTAGTTTAAGAGTTACTACCAAATATAAAAAAAAAAACATTTTTTATTGTGACTCAGTGCAAAACGCTTTTTTGATGGCGATTTCACCCTTTATGGGGTCTAGTCTAGACATTCTTATTGACAGATATCAAAGTGCCAAGGAATACTTAATTTACGTAAACAATTTTTAGGGAAAAAAAAGGAACTAATTTATTTTAATCGAAAGTTTTACCAATAACATTTATGTTTTCATGTTCAAAAGCATTTAAAAAATCGAAAAAAAAACTAAAAAAAACTTTTTTTTGGCGAAATTGACCTAAATTTATACAACATTTATTACTCCTTATGACCTCAGGAATTCGTGGTTAAAATCTCTCGCAATGCTCACGAACACCGTGTATATGTATAATATTATTAATATCTATATTGTCTATATCTGAACTATTCTGAACACGTCACGGGAGCTGCAACCTAATTTTTTACCTGTTACTCGTATCCAGGCGGCTTATGGTATAAGAGCTGGCCACGTCAGATGTGACACAATAATGAGAGCAATGAAACCTGTCTAGTTAGACTGCTTTACCATCCTTATTGCTAAATCCGGGCATCTGGCAGCTTTTAATGGGTGGATGTCAGAGTGACAGACCAACAAAGTTTTTAAGTTGGAAAAAAGTAATACCAAAATAGGTAAAACATGCAAAAGTTCTGTAATTTATAGAGGACAGGGCCTATATTTTAACATTAGATTAAAAACCATTGTCTATTATTGCGGAAACAAAAACAGTAGGCGACTAACTAAAAATTGCATTTCACATCATTTAGCACTACTTTCCCCCAACAGATATGATATAACCTATACCTCATTTTTTTTTGAGATTAGAAATTGAGTAAACATAGAAACAGTAGTTGCCAACCTGTTCTAAATGTTCAATTTAAACACACTGAGAGCACACGAACAAACGATTAGTTAACATGATTAAGAGGTCACGTTTGTGAATAAATAATAACAATTTGCAGATTATATAATCCAACACAACAATAAAAACACAATTTAATTTTGATTATCACGTTAGAGACGTGAAAATTGAAAAACTGACGGTGACGCACCTACGTTCTAAAACGGAAACTTAAGGTCTAGTTTTTTATCAGTATTCACGAAAATTATTTAATTGACAATCATAGTATGCACTTGTTAAAAACTGTTCGTAAATAAAAGTTTGCTCCTAATAATAAAACAATTGTCTTAAGTGATGGTAAAAGATTTGGTGGACAACGACAACGAGGTGGCTTTTGTTGTTGTATGCCACTCGGGCCTGCCTCTGATTGCGCCATAACCCTCCAAACAAACGCCCAATAATAGAGCAAGCAAATACTTTTACTTAAATAAGAATTACAATAAGCTTTAAACATTAAAAACTATCCAGGTACTATACTGAGAGATACAAATGACAGATGACGCGAGAAAATATTTAAAAATCGGGCTATCCGTTTCGAACATCTTTTTCTCTAGGTTTTTTATTGTGCAACATTTACAAGAATATTACCAATGATAAAAATAAAATATTTCGTGCATGTAACTACTATCAAAATATTGTTAAATACTCAATATAACATTAACAAACACGTAGGCCCCTTTACTATAAATACAAATATAATTACGTATTTTGAATGACCGCCTAGGCACTTTGACAGTTGTGACATGTATCGTGTCTAAACCTCATAAATAACCCTTGTACATCGTTCTGTAAAATTTTTCTAATCTCAAAAAAAAACGAAGTATAATTAATTACATAATTTCCCATAATATTTCATTAAACCCAGAACTCTATGATTTGTTTTCTTCAAGTTATTTGCATTCTTTGACCTCCACCACTTAACAGCTGCCAGATGTCCGGATCTAGAAATAAGCATAATATAGCAAACTAACTACATGGGTTTCGTTGCTCTCATTGTTGTGTCATATCTGACGTGGCCAGCTCTCCGTCTATTACATGCGCATTGCCGGCTTTTAAAAACTGTACTTAGTCCATTTTTTAAAACCTCCATACAGTAGCTACTCGGAAAACCTCGGCATATTTTGATAATTACCTTTGATTTTCTGTCATATTTATTATTATAAAGTTAATTATGGGCCGGTGTATCTTTTATAGCTCGAAATTTATATTTAAAGCAGTCGTAATTATTATTGCTACTCAGAATTACGAGCTCTTTTGATTTTTATCGAGAAAAAATATCCCCTAATATTTCTCGTCCGTATTGGTTACGCTTTTCTTATAACCTTGTATAACTGTAACAATCAGGACAAACAAAAACTGCATGATATTACGGGGTTTTTTTATTAAAGTCGTAAGAGCTCTATATAAGTAGCTAAATCTGAGTTGAAAAACATAAAAACAATCAAAGTATAGAAATAAAAAATAACTACACTTAGAATGAACAACATATTTTTTATAACATAATAGAAAACATATATACTTAATGACTTCATCGCCGCCTTGTATATAAACGTAGGGTTTTCCTGCGTGTGCGCACTCCCGGCCACGCGTCCACAGCGATGGCGGTCAAACTGCTGTTCCTGTCAGCTTTCCTAATAGTCCAAGTGTTATGTGGTCAGAACAGTTTAACCTTTGTCATAGACCAGTCTGCATCAATGAGTGATGAAATCGGTCAAGTCAGAAATGCCGCCAAGTTGATCGTTGATATTATTCTGGAAGAAAAGTCAAGGCAGATTGAAGATATAGTGTTGGTGACCTTCAGAAACCATATAAACAGCACATTACAAAGTGAGTTCCATTATCAATAATGTTTGTCATTTAATTGGTAGTTGGTATTTAGATATTTTTTTCTTACTTTCTGTAGGTCACAATTTGATTAGTCGATTTAAAATAGAAATAGAAATGACATTACAGACAGAACAAATAAACTACAGATAATTATAGAATAAAACAGGTGTCACGAAATGGCCTTTTCTCAGCATGTTGCTAGCGTTAGCCAGCGCTGATCTTCCGAAAAGACCATCCGGTGAAAAATTCACGGCAGGTAACAAACATATTTAGCGAGTACAATCTATGATAACAAAGAGGCAATAAAAAAAACATCAGTAATAAACTTCAAGAGAACAATAGAAATGGAAAACTTAATAAAAGAAAAATAAAAGTACCTTATAACTACAACGCAACAATCTAGTGACCACGCATCTGACCGGACATGCCGTAGCCTAACATTATAAACTCTTAGCCACTAGCGCCAGGCTAGGGTCAACGCCGTCAACGGCAGACACGTGAAACGTAGCACAAAACAATACACTCTAACCTAAAAATCGTGGCTTACATACGACACAGAAGACTATAACTGAAAGAATACAATACACAACATAGCAACAGAAGAAAGCGGGCAAAAAAGACAATTATTAATAAGGAAAATACACACAGCAACGCAAAAGGAATATAACCTAGCGGTACGGTATTATAAACAACTAGTATCAACTCTACAAGTTTCCTCGTTGAGTTGGTGACAAAGCATAAACTTTTTAATGTTCAATTTAAAGCTATGACTACTTTTTAGGTCCCTCAATGGCGGTGGAATATTGTTCCAGCATTTTGACGCCGCATATCGAAAGCTCCCGAACGCTTAACGCTTTGGCATCGACATGAAAACTGATCTCTAAATAATTTGTCGTATTTTGACTGTACAGTGATTTCTAAATCGTGATCCGAAACCACTTTTTCTGCCTCGCTAACTGATCAACATTATTGTATGGTAGTATTTTTTCAAAACTGAATAAAATAATTAATTATTCTCATTTTTCAAGTAAAATAAATCTTAAATTAAGTACTCAAGGTCACCCTATGACTTTTGAATTTTGATAGACGCTAGGTATATTGGACCGTAAGCCAGGCGCAAATTCCGTCAGTCATCGCGTCCCGTTCGATAACTCGTATAGTGATTAAGGGCGACGTGTGATGGAGCCTCGTGAGCGTCAGCTGCCGCTCCGTCGGTGGGTTGAGAAACAGTGGGTGGCTGCCTTTGGTTTTCCACCGCAATACAGCCGGCTGACTGGAGTAGGGTAACCAAATTGTATGCAAAAATATATTTTTCTACTTATTATCTGAAAAATAATTATCCATATTGGTGACAATAAAATATGGCTTATAATTTTCCGGGTATCTAAAATATGAATCGGCAACTTTTCTAAGGCATATAATAATATAAATTGGCTGTGAATTAATATATTAGCGACAATATTTTTTTATAAGCCTCAAACATGTGGCATCATGTTATTGAAAAACGGCAGCAATATATAGCTGACCAAAAAATTTACCGGGAACTTGAAATAATAGGTTGGCAACAAAAATATTAACTTGGCATCTATCATTCAAAGCAGGCTTGGTTTAAATATTTGTTGCCAGCTATTTGTTATATTACCACTGTAGGGTCGGAATTGACCTAATAATATATAATTTATAATGTGTAATTTATCTTGTATAAATTACATTAATTAATTCATAATAATAATTATCTTATATATAATTTTGTATAGTTATAATTATTATAACTAATATTAAAATTGTATAAAGAATAAATAAATAATAATAACTCGATAAAATTTAATGTCAATAAATGTTTCAATGTAAATAATGAACATACTCGCGGACGGAGCGACACAATTTGTTATTAGAGATCTAGTTGCCGGCCGCGCGACTGGTTCTTAGCGATGCATTGTTCCCGGCACTCGCCCGGTCGCCCAGGCAGTGATAGATAAACTCGGACGCGAGACGCATGCGCTTCCTATGCTCATCGCCGCTTGTAATTGCATTCTTTGTTTGCCTAATGTTTATAGTTATATTTCTTTTCGCTTTCGCTCTCACTCCTTCTCTTCTCTATTGACTGATGTGTATTGTGCTAACTGTTCCTTCTGTGTGCCGAAACAAACAATAAATAGTGTGTGCTTTGATAACGCTTGTGATTGATTATTTATCTCCGCAACTGCACCCGCTTGCCGGCGCGCTAAGCAACAGTTTTAAGGCAAGTCTACCTACCACATCTATATTGGTGACCCCGAGAAGCACTGAAAATGGGCGAAGATGGAAAAGCACCGCTGGAGACACCCTGTGCGAGCGAACAAAGAAACGGTGCACAAGATGGCGGCATGGCAACGGAAATTTACCGCATCGGCGTGAAGGTGCCTGTGTATTGGCCTGAGAAACCTGCAGTTTGGTTCGCGCAAATGGAATCACAATTTAATGTTTCCAACATTACTGCGGATGCGACTAAGTACAATTATATTGTCGCGCAGCTTGATTCTCAATATGCTGCCGAGGTAGAAGATATTATTGTTTCACCGCCGGCTACCGACAAATATAAAAAGATTAAGGAGGAGCTCATCAAAAGACTCTCGGTTTCTCGACAAAAGAAGGTCAAACAGCTGCTGAGTCAGGAAGAGTTAGGTGACAGAAAACCTTCCCAGTTCCTCCGTCACTTGCGTAATCTGGCTGGGCCGAATATACCTGACGAATTCCTTTTATCAATATGGACATCACGCCTACCAAGTAATTTACAATTCGTCATCGCGTCGAAGCCCAATGACCCAATCGAAGAGCTTGCCGAGCTGGCTGACCGTGTTCATGACGTAGCAACCCCGCAAGTGGCCGCAGCGTCAGTACCTGATCCTCAGATGTCTACCCTCATGCGTCAAGTTAGCGAGTTGACAAAGGAAATGAAGGCGCTTAAAAGTCAGTTCACTGGTGACAGGCCGTCGCGATCAAGATCCCGTGCGTCCAGCAGGCCCCGTAATCGCGCCAGCTCCCAGAGGTCGCAGTCCAGCTATCGGAAGTATCCTCAGTGCTGGTACCATGCAAAATTCGGTGAAAATGCATCAAAGTGCGTGAAGCCGTGCGACTACCAGGCGGGAAACGAAAGGGGCACTCGTTAATGGCGACCGCCGTTTGCCCTAGCCCTGGTCGCTTGTTTGTCACTGACCAAACGACGAAGATACAGTTTCTTGTGGATACTGGCAGCGACGTCTGTGTCTTCCCACGGTCATCACTAAAATATAAACGACAACCTACCAGCTACCAGTTAACGGCAGCGAACGGCTCGCCCATAATCACCTACGGCTATTTACACTTAGTACTGAATCTAGGCTTGCACCGCGACTTTGCTTGGAGATTTATTGTTGCGGATGTAACGAAGCCAATTATCGGCGTGGACTTCCTGGTTTATTATGATCTCCTTCCAGACTGCAGGAACAAGCAACTGATCGACAGGACGACTAGCTTGTGTGCCGCGGCTTTGCCTGGGTGTTCATCGGATGAAATTTATTCGGTCAAAGTAGTGTCGGGTGAGTCAGATTATCATCGCATACTACTTGAATACCCCGACATTACTCGCCCATCTGGCGTTCATCGGGTTCCGAAACATAAGGTTCTTCATTATATAAGAACCACTCCAGGGCCTCCTGTGTCTTGCTCTCCTCGACGGTTGGCCCCGGACAAATTAAAAATTGCCAAAGATGAATTCTCAGCAATGCTTCAGAATGGAACAGCTAGACCTTCCGAGTCACCTTGGTCGTCACCCCTGCACCTTGCTCCTAAGAAGAACAATGGCTGGCGTCCTTGTGGTGACTATCGGATGCTAAATGCAAGAACTATCCCGGATAAATATCCCATTCGTCATATCCATGATTTTGCTCACAGTATTTCTGGTTGCCAGGTCTTCTCCACCATCGACCTTGAAAAAGCGTATCACCAGATCCCCGTGAATCCAGAGGATATCCAGAAAAGCTACATTACGACACCGTTTGGCCTTTATGAGTTCCCCTACATGTCGTTTGGACTCAGAAATGCTAGCCAGACGTTCCAGCGGTTCGTGGACGAGATGGTAAGGGGACTGGATTTTTGCTTTGCCTATTTGGATGACTTTCTGGTGTACTCAAAGGACGAAGTAACTCACAAAGAGCACCTGCGGCAGCTGTTTGCCAGGTTTGAGGAGTACGGGATGGTGATCAATAGCTCTAAATGCGTCTTCGGTGTCCCGGAGGTAACGTTCCTGGGATACAGCATTTCAGCCGGGGGCACTAAGCCTTTGCCATCTAAGGTAGAGGCCATCAAGGACTTCCCAGCCCCGAAGAATGTAAGGGAGCTCCGCAGATTCCTGGGGATGGTCAATTTTTACCGCAGATTCATCCCTAAGGCAGCAGCCTCCCAGGCTCCACTTCATGCACTTTTAACTGGATCTGTCAAACCTTCTCATCCTGTCAACTTTGGTGTTGCGGAGCATGAGGCTTTTGAACGTTGCAAGGACAGCTTATGTCAGGCCGCGCTGCTGGCGCATCCCAATAGTCAGGCTAAGCTGGCCATAGTCACAGACGCTTCAGACACTGCCATGGGCGCTGCGCTACAGCAATATATTGACGGGGAATGGCAGCCACTGGCGTTCTTCTCCAGAAAACTAAGCCCAGCGCAACGTAAGTACTCGCCATATGACCGTGAGCTTCTGGCCATATATGAAGCGATCAAATACTTCAGGCACATGGTTGAGGCCCGAGACTTCGTAATATACACGGACCACAAGCCCATCTGCTTCGCCTTCAACTCACGCAAGGATAACTGCTCACCCAGACAGTTCAGGCATTTGGACTTTATAGCGCAATTCACCACTGACATCAGACACATCTCTGGGAAAGACAATGTGGTGGCAGATACCCTGTCGCGCATTGAGGAAATCGCACAGCCAATCGACTTGGAGAAGCTGTCACAATCCCAGATGAGAGATCCTGAGTTGCAAGAGCTCCTACGCAGTGACACTTCGCTACGCCTGAAGAAATTTAAGTTGCCAGGTATTCAGTCTGAACTATACTGCGACGAGAGTGATCAGACACTCAGACCCTATGTCACGAAAGAGTTGCGCCAGCAGGTATTCCAGAGTTTGCACTCCCTTAGCCATCCTCGTGCCAATGCCTCCATAAAGCTCGTCACAGACCGGTACGTTTGGCCAGGTATCAATAAAGATTGCCGCGAATGGACACGTACCTGCTTGTCATGTCAGAGAGCCAAGGTTACTCGCCACGTATCTGCACCACTTGGAACATACAGACTTCCGAGAGCAAGGTTTATGCACGTCCATATAGACCTTATAGGCCCCTTGCCAATGTCTCAGGGATTTAAGTACTGCCTCACAGCAGTAGATCGTTATACACGCTGGCCTGAGGTTGTACCGCTACAAGAGATCACGGCGGAGGCCGTAGCTAGAGGACTTCTACATGGCTGGATAGCGCGCTTCGGTTGCCCTAACGACATCGTAACAGACCGTGGCAGACAGTTTGAGAGCAACCTGTTCAAGCATGTGTCAGAGCTGGCTGGTTTCCAGCATAGACGTACAACTGCCTACCATCCAGCGTGCAACGGTCTTGTGGAGCGCTTCCATCGGCAGTTGAAAGCCGCTATCACCTGCCACGCAACTAGCAACTGGGTGGACACATTGCCCTTAGTCCTGCTCGGTATACGTAGTGCGTACAAGGAGGACCTCAACGCTTCGACTGCGGAACTCGTATATGGAGAGCCACTGAGATTGCCGGGAGAGTTTGTTCACGCTAAATCGCCAGATGAAACTATAGACGTGACTGATTATGTCGCACGCCTGCGTAAGTTTGCCCATAATCTCACTCCAGTGCCAGCATCCCGCCATACTAATAATAGGCGAGTGTTTATTTACAAGGACCTGAAAACAGTCAGCCACGTACTGCTTAGACATGACACTAGTCATCCACCACTGCAGCCGGTATATACCGGTCCTTATGAAGTGCTCGAAAGAAGTGATAAAGTGTTTAAGTTGCGTGTGAATGGTAAAAGTGTTAGTGTCCATAGATCGTATCAAACCCGCATATATACTGTCTGATGCAACAGATGTACCAATTCCTGTCCCGCCTATTCAACCTGCTCCAGAGTCCGAAAACACAGTAAGAAAGACTAAATCGGGACGTTCTGTGCGTGTTCCAGATTATTAATTTTTTTTTTTATCGCCCTTGACGGTCTCTGGAGGGGGGTGATGTAGGGTCGGAATTGACCTAATAATATATAATTTATAATGTGTAATTTATCTTGTATAAATTACATTAATTAATTCATAATAATAATTATCTTATATATAATTTTGTATAGTTATAATTATTATAACTAATATTAAAATTGTATAAAGAATAAATAAATAATAATAACTCGATAAAATTTAATGTCAATAAATGTTTCAATGTAAATAATGAACATACTCGCGGACGGAGCGACACAATTTGTTATTAGAGATCTAGTTGCCGGCCGCGCGACCGGTTCTTAGCGATGCATTGTTCCCGGCACTCGCCCGGTCGCCCAGGCAGTGATAGATAAACTCGGACGCGAGACGCATGCGCTTCCTATGCTCATCGCCGCTTGTAATTGCATTCTTTGTTTGCCTAATGTTTATAGTTATATTTCTTTTCGCTTTCGCTCTAACTCCTTCTCTTCTCTATTGACTGATAAGTATTGTGCTAACTGTTCCTTCTGTGTGCCGAAACAAACAATAAATAATGTGTGCTTTGATAACGCTTGTGATTGATTATTTATCTCCGCAACTGCACCCGCTTGCCGGCGCGCTAAGCAACAGTTTTAAGGCAAGTCTACCTACCACATCTATACCACCATAATTAGGTTCATCTTTGAATTCTGTATCATGACTTGCTCTCTTGCTCCACGACCCCCAAAGGCCCCAAATCAACTTGTATATACATTTTTTACGTACAAGCGCACGACAACTATTAGTTAATACAGTTTGCCTGATCATAATATGATTGTAGGTAATATTCTATTTTTTAGACGTTGAACTTAAAATTAAAACTACTGATGCCACGGCGCTGAAGCAGGCACTTGACTCAATTAACACACAACAAGCGCATTGCTCTGAAGTCACTCTAGCGGGCATCAAGAAGGGTCTAGAAGAAAGTCGTCAAGGTTCTTACATGTATGTGTTTACGGACACTACGGCAGCAGATTACAGAATGTCTGCGGAGATCAAGACTCTTTGCCAGGAGAAACAAACTCAGGTGAGACAAATGAATACTAATAATTTGACAACGAACTTTCGTCAATGAGTTTCAATCCAGGGGGCCTAACGCTAACATCAAAAATCGAACATTGACTATGGTATTTTGCCTATTCTTTGAAAATAGGCGAACAAAGAAATTTGCAGTACCAGCCCCAAGCTATGCTCGTACTTTTCTAGAGCTAGTAGAAAAACGCACAAGACGAAAACCTGTCTAGGCGATGCACGTATCTTATGCAAGGAGACTAACCTGAATATACTGAACTGAAGATACTGACTAGATACTGAAGGAGATGCTCACTAAGGAGCTGATACAGATTATATATGTTTATTTACATCATTTTAATATTTTATTTACAAGTCGATAAGTCGATAAATAAGATAGTTAGCTGAAGAAATCGAAATTTTTCTTCAGCTAACTATCTTATCGACTGACATGAAATTTAACTTTGCAATCTATTTTTTCAGATTTTTATCGTCCTGACGGGTATTTATTGTGGTCATGAATCTGGTAAAAAGTATACAGTTTACTTCGAAATAGCAAGAGCATGCAATGGACAAGTATTCAGGATCAATAAAGAGGAAGTCGACCAGGTAAGTAACAAGCACTAATATTACTAAAAAGAAAAAATATAATATACATACGTTAACGCGGGAGCAAAAACGATTTGACAGTTCTCAAAGATTATGACAAATAAGAAATAGCAGAAGTGAAAGTGACACTAGTATCGACACACGAGTTAAATAAAAAAAAAATTAAAAAAATATTACGGGAAAATCTTACACAAATCGACCTAGTCCCACAGTAAGCTCAATAAGGCTTGTGTTATGGGTACTAGACGACGATTTATATAATAGATAAGTCCATACTTATCTATATAAATACTGAAATACATAGAAAACATCCATAACCCAGGAAAAAATATCGGTGATAAACACACAAATAAATGCCTTGACCAGGATTCGAACCCAGGGTCACTACCGACTGGGCTAGGAGGCCGTTAAACAAAAAATGATTGTGATGGAGGGAGTTAATTTTTTTTTTTTTAACCTTCTTACTCGACTTGATTATAGTATTTATACTTTAAAAGGTTAGCCACGCAATCCTAACGACAACCTCTTCAGTCACCTGTTACAAGACATATCTCATTCGTGATCAATTTGCGTGGACTTGTAGTTTTATAAAAGAGTATTTTAGACTAGCTAACAATTTTTTTCTTCTCAAATTTGAATATTACTCGTAATTTTCATTTTAAAAAATCTTGAAACAGCATTTTAAACTCGAAAAGACGGTGGAAAAGGAGCAAGACGTGTTTGATTGACCATTTCTAGTAAAATATTCTTAGAGGCTTAAGACTTGTAGGCAGAATATTCTGATTATATTAAACAGACGCTCTGTTATATGTGTTCTTGAAAAGGAGGACTGAGTAAATTTTCGCTCAGCAGATTTAAACTTTCTCAGAGACTACAGGTGACCCTCGTGCAGGCGGCTTTCTTGCGCAAAGACTTGCTATCGCAATTCAGCGTAGTAATGCCGCCTGCGTGATGGGCACCTTGCCGTGAGGGCCAAATTTAGAGTTGCATTTTTAATTAATTATTTTATTTTTAAGTAGTTTTATTTATAGTTAGTTTAATTTTAAGTAGGTTAAATTATTAGGGTAGGGATTGTGTTTATTATGTTTTTTGTTACACTTATGGCCTGTTTCACAATCTCCAGTTAAAGCATATCTGTCAGATAAATATTTGCTGTCCTTTTTTTTATATGACTGGAGAAAACGATAGCAATAATTTTAACTGGCAGATAAGTTTATCTGGAGATTGTGAAACAAGTCCTTATACTGTTATATGAATAAAGAAACCCTGTATGAAAGTATGGAAAAATTATGAAATTGCTATTTTTACAGTGAAATGTTGCGTTTATGTATATGGTTACCATACAACTTTCTCAAAAAATGTTTGAATTACTTACTTACATGTTTTGTATCTTCAAGAATGATTAAAGACTTAATGATTAAGTTTTTTGTGGGAGGGAAATGCGATTGAAAATAATTTCCTCACTAAAATTAATTTTCAAAATCAGGTTTTCTTTAACACTAAAACTGATTGTTTGCCTAAAATTAAAAGAGTACGACAAAAAAAATATGATTAAGGTATTAACTAGTTTCAGTTTAATGTGGTAGGTATTTTCGATGAACATTATAGATTCTCATATTCTTCGTAATTTGTCAAAACTTGCATTGAAGTTGCATATCTTTTTTCGTGTACGAGAGCCATAAACATGTCCCTTTGCCACTGATAAGGGTCATATTTATTTCGTGGTTTCCGAGAATTTAGGTATGGCCTTAATATATTTGTTTTTGCTCCCGTGATAACGACGGATGATAATGTAAAATATTTAAAAAATATATGAATCGTATAGGTTAAACAAAAAAATACAGCGCATAAAGTGCTCTAGCGCGACTGTAAATACCAGGGATGTAACAGATGTAGTTTTATCGGAACCGAAAGCGGAATCGGATGTTTCAAATTTAATTTATCGGAACCAGAAACGGAATCGGAACCGAAAACGGAAGCGGAACCAGAATCGGAGCCTTAGTTATAGCAGCATGTGGCAAGCGGGGACATGAGCAAAATGACAGGTATAAACCTGTTCGTTTTTTATGTACGCCGCTCATTTCCCCCGCTGCATTGCATTGACAGAATGTTTCAAAACAGAAGTTATATCGGATGTCAATCCGATATAACTTCAGTTTTGAAAGTAACAGAACCGGAACCGAAGCGGATGTTTAAAACCAATCGGAAGTTCCGACTTAACGGAACCGGAACTCTGTAACATTCCTGGTAAATACCGATAGCGGTGTTTTTATGTGAGATTTTCCATTTAACTAACTGATAATCAGTTTCTTCCTGTCTTACTATCTGTGTGGAAAAGAATACTGACATGTAATTTTCTTACTCTATTACTGACATAATACGAATGGCTATTGGACTAAGAGCTACCTGGACACGTCAGATATGACACAAAAATTAGAGCAACAAAATCCGTCTGGTTAGGTTGCTATACTATCCGTTTTGCTAGATCCGGGCACCTGGCAGCTTTTAATGGGTGGAGGTCAGAGTGACAGACTAGCAAAATTTTTGAATTTGAAAATAGTGGTACCAAAATTGGTAAAAACTGCCGAAGTTGTCTCAGTTATAAAAGGACCGGACCTAAATTTTAACATTAGAGCAAAAACCATGGCATATTATTACAAAAACAAAAACAGTAGACAAACTATGAATTACATTATACGTCGTTTAGTCATCGTCACTACTTACCCCCAACAGAAACTTTTGGCAATGATATAATCTAATTATTTATATAATTTCTCATAATATTGCATCATACCCAGAACTCTAGTATTTGTTTTCCTGAAGTGGTTTGCGTTCTTTGACCTCCACAACTTTACAGCTGCCAGATGTCCAGATCTAGAAATAAGATTTTGACGTGGCTAGCTCTCCGTCTACATGTAAAGATTTTATACACGGGCAATAAACTTAAACAACGGTAGACGGATGGTAAGAATATAATCCACTGTTATTATACAGTGTGCTTTTTCAACAATTAACTATCATACTTATCAAATTATTCTATGGGATCAACCTCGAAATAGAAAACGTCAACATCGGATCGGTCAAAATGTATGAAACGGCTACTAATTCTTGTGAGATTTCGGAGGTGGTCCCATAGAAACAGTTGTTCAGAATGGCCTACTCAATCACCTCGCACAATATGGTTCATTATGTTTTTATTTATTTATTTAAGCTACTCGTCGACGTGAAGGACACCATTAAGGGCGAAGGGACCGTGATCGAATCCAAAACTATCCAACCAAACCAATCGGAATATGTTAATGTAAGTCAAATATTTTAGGAACTTCCAGAATATATGGATCGACGTAGGTATTTTTTTATTTGGCCCTTTTCTACTGGTCCTAACTTAAATTGGTCCGTAAGAGACTTTTGATCCGTGTTAGAAACTGGACCGATAAGCAACAAATTTTTTTTGGAAAATTTACGATTTATCTGTAAATGCCAATCGTCGTTATTTAAAAAGTTAAGAAATGTCTCCTAATATTTAGAGACTGTAATGAGAAACCGGCAACTTTTAATATAAATGCGACCCGATGCATTGCATATTGCATAATACATGTTTTAAAACCTAAAATTAGTCTAATGTGACCTTTCTCTTTCCTTTTGCCTCTTATTTTATTTAGCGTATGGCTACATGTCACTGGATATAGATAGGCATTTCTTCCCTGGGGTAGTAGTAGTGGGAAAGCAGATGATTAAAAAAATCCAGTGAGTGCTGCGAGGTCCAGATGGGATAGTGCAGCTGCCAAGTTTGTTACTCTTTTAGCACCATCCAGGGATCACGTGTAGGGTTGTCTAAGGTGTTTCCTACGGACGCAGAGTAACATTGATCCCCCTTTGCCTCTAAAAATAATAAATTGTACAGTCCTGGACTTTAATTATTAAGCAATTTACTGTTCAAGCTATTTTCTGTCGCTTAGTAGTACTGAAGTACTCATTGTACTCAATGAAATGTCCAACATAAAGTGATCCTTAAATGACTTAACAATTAAACTCCGTGACTGTAATGAACACAAACAACTCATTTTATCCGATGCAAGTTTAAGTGCCGAGGGAAACGAGAGCAGAGAAGGCCGGAGATAAAATTAGTAATTGGGTAAATTGCAAAAAAGGATAAACGTAACAAAATGAATTATTGATTTGTAACACAAAAGAAGCAATTTTGTATGAAATTTACTATCAAAACTTTATAAATTAGTGCTAAGGAACTGTAGAAACTTGTACTGAGATTGTTTATATCCAAATAGTTGTATTATCTATCTGTGTAAAAATGGCTATAATATATTAAAGAGTTATAAGGAAAATTTCGGTAACTTTTTTTAATTTATTTAGACAAAACTCTTCGACCCTCTTTCCCTTTGCACTTCACAAGACCTAACATGCTACCAACATTACATATATTATAGATTGAGATCAAAAAGTTACTGATGTTTTTGTAGCTATAGTTCAACCACATAATATGACAGATGTAAATGTAGCGAAGGGACGCCTGGCCGGAAGCAGACGGCCTGTCGATATAGTTAGAAAAACATATTATGAGAGTATCTGTAAGATGATTTATAGCTCATTTGTTATCTATTCAATAGATCCTAAAAATATTTATTTTCTAAATAATGTCTAAACGAAGTTATGATTTCTTATATGCTGTTAAGTATATTGAGGACACTGCCATCTTGTATGGGAGCAAAAAGGTGACTGTTGGGTGAAACCAATTTTTCTATAAGTATATATTTACCTGTTAATTCTAATAATGTGTTGTAATAGTAGTTTATGTAGCTGTTACGTAATAAGGGTCCTTAAAACACAATAATAAGATCACACGAGTGTTTAAGGCCTAATTACGTACAGTTGCATACACTACTTTATCTACACACATATTATAAATCCTAAATGATGTGTTCGGAAACCATTAGAATGACCGCCATTGCACCGCCATGGCTAACTGGATTGTGCGGGCAGTCGGGGAGGAGGGCTGGATTTTCATTACGTTACCGATTTATCGATATGGTAATGAATTTATGGTGGCATAGATAATACACTGATGTTACATTACTGGTTGCAATAATGCTTATAATTATATATGGTTTCCGAACGCAGAATAGAGGATTTATGATGTGGGTGTAGATAAATAATTATTTCAGTTCACCGTCGACGAGCAGACGGAGTCCGTGAAAGTATCAGCCTCTGGGAAAACAGTGAGCTTACATATTTTAAATAAAATCGACCAATAAATATTCGGCACACATTTAATGTGGACAAGTAATGCTAAGGTAACTATGTAAACTAATAACAGAGATGTGTTACAAAATTTGTTTTCATCACACTTGCTCATAAAACACGCTGCATGTGAAACGGGAGACAAATCGCATTTTACTCCCAAAGGAGTTATAGCTTACTATAACTAACTCGTACGAACCAAGAAAGTTATAAGCAGAATATGTGTTTAAAATCCAGCTATGAAGCTTTTAAAAGAATGACGTTAATTTTTTGTAATATTTTAAAGCCGATGATATTACACAATTTTTAATTGTGGCTGTATGCCAGATAGGTCTGTGCCTTCGACGCTTAATCCGTTAAAACAATGACAAAATGGCAGACATATATGCAATCCCGCTGTATTTCATATTTATCTAATTCGCTTGGAATTTTGTTTTGTTCTTCGCAAGTGTGATAAAAACATCGTGTGTAACTCAGGGGTAAAAATATTGCAACCTAGAGTCATTAATTCCCTCCGGCCTATGACCGTCGTGAATCAATTGAGTCTCGTTTACAATATTTTACTTACCCTCCTTGATGTAAAGCCGGTGTCAATAGAAAAATATAAACAAACCCATTTATCTCCATTGCTTCGCAATTAGGCACTTTTGCAGAACAACCATGGCTTCATTGTCAATGTTTAGTAAAAATATCCGTTAATTACTTATATTTCAGTGAAAACTAATTTCTTGCTTGCAAATGCTTATTTCCTTACATGCAGTTGTCAGTCAGCCATATTTGTATACTGTTTTTTACTTTTCTATTGACGTCGACCTTACAATGTACTATATTTACTATTTCACTATTCAATATTTAACCACAGAGGAAACAAGTATTATACAAGTACTTTATGGTATTAAAAACATAATGATATGTTTCAGAGCATAAAACTTACAAATTTACAACCCGACACCTATAGAGCGATGGTAATGGGTAATTCAGAAGTCACCATAAAGGTCATAGGGCGTACAGATTTCCAGTTCCAACATGGATTCTCCACTACAGTGCAAACTAATCTGAACGCTACTGATATTCAACCCACCACAGGTAACACCACCACTTAATCTTATGTTATATATAAGGGTCACATAGGCATCGAGGACATTGAGGTGCACTCCAACTTCAAAGCAAATATAACTGAGTTGAAACACGGGTCCGCCCAAGAAGAACAGAATAAACGCAACGCGACTTATCTGAGAAAACACGTTTCAAGGTGGCTGGCAGCTTACCGTAACTAGCCCATTCCACATAATTTAGTCGGTTGTTTTGTTGCCCTCCAAAAAGTGGTGGAGGGTAACAAATGTTTATATTGTAAAGGGTTTTCCAATTAGGGCAGGTCGATGTGGACCGCTTTTTTTTTGTTTTTTTTTTATTAACTGATTACCATGGAAAGTTACACGATTGAGCAGCACGTTCAAATGCTAAAATTCGTTTGGAAGAGAACCCCCATTTCGACCGTAAAATCATCTTTAGCGACGAGACCCATTTTGGATGAATGGGGCTTTATTAACAAGCAAAATTGCCGTAAGTACGAGTATATGGGATGACGCCAACCCGCACGAAGTTCACCAAGTGATAATGCGTCTTCAAAAACTTTCTGTTTGGTGTGGATTTTGGGATAGTGGCGTCATAGGACCGTATTTTTTTCGAAAATGACAGTGGTGAGATATGGGCTACCAGATAACCCCGAAGCGGACATTTGAAATTGAATGATGTCATATTTTATTTCACAATGGCACATACGGGCCTTCCAAATAAAACTAAAAAGTTATTTACATTACACATAGCCTGTTTTATTGCATTTTACATACTTAGTGCCATTTAGTAGTAAGCAATAATCAAAATGTGAGACTATGACAAGGACCAACGATGAAAGTACCTTCTCTGTCATACCTATTGAATGTTATATAAGACCAACCCGTTCAGTCCTAGTATTTTTATTCCCTATATGACTGACTGACGCAGATCTTTCGACTCGAAAGAGGGTCGAAACTAACTCTAATAAACATTAAAATGCAAATAATATATGACATGAACTTTTTTCCGACATTCTTCCCTTATACTACATATTTAATACGCGCATTTGTAAAAATAACGTTAGTGGGCAATGACGTTCACTCAGCAACTTAAGAGCATGCTTACTACAAATGCTCGTTTTGTATTAAAATATTTTTTTTTTAATTAAGTATACACCCACTTTTTCACAACAGTCTCTATTTGATCTTTAAATCAAATTGTTTAGTAACAAAAATAAGTATAAATAAAATAACATAGTTAGTCGAATTTGAACTTATTTCTGAAAATGATGATTGATATGTATGATGAAAATATAAATCAAAGTGACTACGAACAAAAATTTAGCCCTTATTGTGAGATGGTTTGGGAAAACTTGTTGCTAAATGTTCCAGCATCAGACCCTACTTGTTTTTAGCCAGATGGGTCTATTCTATCCATAATAATTATCAAGAGTCAAGACATTGAGGTGACTGCCATGATCCACTGACAAGCAATACCCCTGCTTTCCCTACTAAAAGGTAAACATGAGACTTCCGCGTATTGCAGTAACTTTACCAATAAAATAATTTTTATTTTAAAACAGCCGTCGAAACTCTCCTAATGGTGTCCGTGCAAGACAAGACTCACTCAGCACGTATCGGCAAGGTGGAGCTGCACAAGCAAGACGGAACTGTCATGACACTGCCGCTAACGCATGTGCAAGGCGACATTTACAAGACGGGCTTGTTTTTGTCACCGGAGAAGACATTTCAAATCGCTGTAAGTTATTTATTATATTTTATAGTGATTGTTCGATAAAAAAGAAGACATTGCTAGATGTTGTTAGGAAGCTCTTGACAATGTTTTCTTAAATCATTCAGCCGATCGTTTTTGTGTGCAATGCGTCAATAACGACAATAAAGATAGAGTGTAGAGATTAAATAGGTATATACATAATGAAGGCACTCCCTTCAATATTTCTTCCTTCAATTAAAAATATATTTATTACATCCAAAATTTATTGTCGAAGATCAGATTTTTGGCACCTATAAATTGAGTAATATTGCAGGTAGTCGCAGAATCAAAAACCACTCGAAGACCAGTGACACGTTATGCTAAGACACCAGTTACGCCAATCCAATCAGGTGAGAACATTCAAGTCTAAATTTCTGTACCTACGTTATAAATTAATTAATTTATTCCACAAAACGATATGTCAACAACAAACAATACATAATATAATCTTCTTAAACCTACCATTAACCTAAATACAAAAATCCTTAAACATAACATAACATGAACATAACACAACTATCCTAAACTAAATCTAAAAATTTGCTCGTGTCATAGTACCAAAGATGCTGGCTGCGTTACCCCGCTGAACCGCGAAACTAATACGTTGAGCGAGGTAACTGCCAGCTTTCCGGTCCCCCGTTACGTCTCTGAGTCTCTTCGATAGATCTCCGAAAAGACTCAAAGCGCAAGGGTCTCACGGACCCAGCGTTTCGACGCCGAAACTACGTTATTACTTATTACTATATGTGACAGGAAAACAAAACCAAGCTAAATCTAAATGCTAAATTGTAAGTATATAGTTGATAGGCAAGGTTTAAAATTAATTGTAGAGCTTGCTACAAGTAACATTCAAAACTGAGAAAACGGGGTCTAGGTTAAAGAAACAGAGGCGCAAATAGATGCCGCTTTGCTCATATGGTCGGGATAGCTACCAATAAATTAAAATTCAGACACAATCAAAAAGGCTTGGTTGGTTTAAGAGCCAATAGACATGCAATATAAAATAAATCGCAACTTTTTGGACAGACATACAGGAGCCATATCAAACGAGAAGTTATACCCCTTACGTCATCTATTGAATTTATTTAAGGAACATTAGAGACAGAATAGAAATACGCCAGTGAAATACTCCAGTAAATAAAATAAAATAAAATAGATAGAACTACCGGTTGAGTACTGATTAAAATAAACCAAATAGTCTGAAAAAGAACCAAACAGAAACTGACTGTGTTGTGTAAAATGAATGTATTTTTTCAGTGGCTCCAGCAATATCTAAAACGGAGAATATGCTGAAGGTTAAGGAAGGCTCATCTGTTGACGTGAACTGCAGGTATGGTTTGAAAAATGACGGTATCAATGTAATGGCCTTCGATCGATGTAATTTACCCGCTTTCGCTATTGTTAACGGTACTCCTTATACGATGCCAAGCTACGTTAGCGACGACTAAAGGTTCCTTTTCGTACTTCACGTAATAAAATGATACATAACGTGTCAGTACGTTAAGTAAGAGTACGTAAAGTTTCGTAATGATCCCACTTCTGTATTAGGTACCAACGATCTGTGTACATTCCGATCAAACACGTCTATTTAAAACTTAAGCTATAAAAACGTATTCTCTGCGAACTCCATATTTGAATAGGTTACTGACTTACTAGGTTTGGTGCGCGACATACTTTCGTGAGACATACTAACACTATAAAATATAACGGTTACACCCACGACTCCTAGTCATTTCGCGCAACATGTTTCGGAGAGCCCAGGTCTCCATCTTCAAGCACTACAAGAGTATTCGAACCGGCCCGTGGCACACTACACTACAGCACAGTAACGCTGCTGCGTGAGTGTAACCGTTATTATTATTATGTATGTTGAGTAAAATTTTAATTCTTAAACTAGTTCTAATCCCAAATCTGTGCAGATTCTACAAGAAACATCTTCTTATATCAAAAGCATAGTTGAGTAAACCTTAACAGACGGCTTTTAGCAATACCCAAGCAAATGCGGAATGTAATTTATCTAATCATAACTGTGATCGTTACATTTTTTACAGAATTATAGGGGGCAAACCTAGGCCCCAAATATTGTGGTACGTGAAAAAGCAAGGTGCGACTCAGTTTTCTTCGCTCCAAGGCACGGACGAAGTCTATCACGTGACCAAAGCTTTGACTAATGACCAATTCAAGTGCGTTGCGAATAATGTTAGAGGTCAGGGCGAGCATTACGTAACTCTAGACGTACAAAGTAAGTACTTACTGGGTTTACAGGATTTTCAAATTTCTAGGTTAAAATGTGAGATTCTCGAAAAGGACTTCCCATTTGTAAGGGAAAAATATTCGAGAGGAAAGCCCCATACAATCACAGCAAACGTAATCATGGTACATAAATACATACCTACCCGCAACACGGGCTTCGTCAGGTGGCTCTAAATGCAAATATCGTCTAATACCAACCATCGCTGAAATCGGCAACAGGCTTCGTCAAACATATTAACTAACAGGAAC
The DNA here is from genome assembly GCA_947086415.1 of Pammene aurita. Taxonomy (NCBI): domain Eukaryota; kingdom Metazoa; phylum Arthropoda; class Insecta; order Lepidoptera; family Tortricidae; genus Pammene; species Pammene aurita. The sequence continues at coordinate 10,847,923 of OX352295.1, read as the reverse complement.
TAGCTACAGGACCGGTCCCTCCCGAATCGATTCTGGCTCAAATGGCCCCATAACGCTGGCAGCGTTGCCACGTTGAATGGCCAGCGAGATGGGAGTCTATTCGACATGGCATAACTGACAGTCGCATGCGAGACAACTATGATATCACACTTTTGTGACAGTTGATTCACCTAACCACCTACGTCAAAATCAACAGGTCTCGCTAGAGGAATTTCTCTATTGGCATGGGCGCCATCTTATTGTTTTGACGTTGACCTCAGTAAATTATGGGAATCCCACGTAAGGCATTTGTTTACCTCTAGTAGGTAAAGAGAGCCTTGAAGCATTTTATGAAAACTCATTTGAAAGCGACATCTCTGAATGTCTTCTGAAACTAAATACGTGTGTGAGTATGTGTGTAAATCATACGTGTATTTTCGTGCTACAATACTAGGCTAGAACTAGGGTAGTCTACATAGACGGCTTACAAGCAATTTTTTAGATTTGAAGATGCATTTTTGGGTGTAGCAACTATGACGAAACCTGTGCTTTGGGTAAAAGATATGTGACAAATATTACATATTGAATAAAAATGACTGGTATGAATGATTTTAAGATTTCTTGTAACCAATAAATGTTTTTTGTCACAAGAAATAAAACAATACATTGACTTGTAAACCGACCACGTAGATCCATTATTATGTAGAATAGGTTTAGTGTAAATAAATTATAATATCAATAATACAACCTTGATATCTATCTCACGTGTTTATATCGAGACCCGAAAAAGTGAAAGATTACAAAATTATAACTAGTGTATGGTTAAAAAAGTGGTATCTTGAGCGTTGCGGGGGGCACTAGAAGCAAACAAACTGCTGCCGAGAGTATTACAACATTTTTCACCACGCCACGGCAAAAAAAGTACAAGCTTAGCTAAATACATAAAACAAAACAAATTAATTCTGCCAAATATTTATGGTTCAAAATCATCGTTCTATAACGTAAAGTAATTACTGTTCTCCCTTGTGAAAAAAAAACAATTTTACTGACGCTTTAAAAAAATCAAGATAGGCGGTGGTGCTGATGTGGTGAAAAAGCATTCATACACAAGAAAATAATTTTAATAAGAAAACCTAACTACTAATAATATAATTATTTAATTTTGCAACGTTTCTGTCTGTTTTAATACCTACTTATAGTGCTGCAGTCTTTGTTACGTCAACGTCTATGGAAAGTTTGAGGCATTTCAAAAACATCAGAAAAGAAATTAAATTCGACTAAATAAATGAATCTTACACAAATCGAACTAGGCCCACAGTAAGCTCAGTAAGGCTTGTGTTATGGGTACTAGACGATATATATATATATATTAGATAAATATGGATAAATACTTAAATACATAGAAAACATCCATAACTCAGGAACAAATATCTGTGATAATCACACAAACAAATTCCCTGACCAGGATTCGAACCCGGGACCTCCTGCTTCGTAGGCAGGGTCACTACCGACTGGGCTAGGAGGCCGTTATTTCTATCGGTAGCCTGGTAGTCAGTGCCTTAAAGGATTGTTTGACATTTGATACTTCACGCAGATAAACATAGAAAAATGGAGCAACAGTATAGTAATTATCAAAACAAACTCTGGTAGCCTGGCGGCCAGACGCCCGACTTACGCTCTAAGGATCGCGGGTTCAAACTTGGCTCCTACTACTGCCTCCTAACTTAACTAAGGTTTTAGACACTTCAAACAATTTTACACATATTCTTCATAGATTCTAATCTAATGTAAGACTCTTATATTACAAAGGTATTCCTAATCCTGAGAGTTGAGGATGTTATGGAAATATAAACATATCAGGTAAATAAATACAGTGCACAGTAGTACTAGTCATAATCCTCATGCTTATAACTAATTGCCACTAACAAGACTCAAGTTTTGAATTACTATTTAGGAGACTCGGGATATGAAAACCAATGGGTCTTCATTTCAAAAAAGAAGTTGACGTTTACTGCAAGTAAATGTAATTGTGTATCTGACTGACTTACGTATAAGTTATATTCCAATATTATATCATATTATATTTCTTATATAATGAATTGATATGGTTACACATGGCACTTTAAACTATACATACTTGTTTCTTTAAACATCGATTTTTTTTAAGGGTGTTCAGTTTTTCAGCTGCTTTCGCCACCGCATCTGTAAGTTTATTGGATCCGGTGAGGTGAGAAGCCGCCAGTGTGTCTACGCATGTAGTATTCCACATGCACATGTACATGGGGAATGGCTATACAGCCGCATACAGTCAAGGCGTTGTAGGAGATTTATTGCTAGTGGCTTGCTTAATCTGAGGAAATCTACTCTAACATAGCATCCAAATGACACAAAATAATGCAGAGCACAGTGAATGCAGGGTACTGTAGAGATATTCCCAACAGCAGGGTGGAAGAACACCTACAACTCATCGCACTTTTTGATGTTTATCCATTCGCTCCTCGGCCAGATATCGACATTTCTTTTATGGCATGTTAATTGAACTTTAGGTTAAATAGGTAATGCCAATCGTATTATATTTTAACAGTTATATATTTTTAATAAATACCTACAATTAATAATCATAAAAATTATAAATATTAATGTGCTCTCAGTGATAATGTCTTAAAATCATATCAATTTTATAATTACTTCTAGAGGTATCTTACCTAGTTTGAATAGTCAGAAATCAACTTCGCGCAAAAGTTTCGTGGGGGCAATTACTAGAGGTCGCCTCCATCATTACTATCGGTAGCCTGGTAGTCAGTGCCTTAAAGGATTGTTTGACATCTGATACTTCACTACTTAAACATTATAGATACTGGTGCCGGCTATACTGTAAATTTATCAAAAATCTAAAATTACCGGTCGGCTTCCATATAGCGTTAACAGCGTTGTAGAGCCCATCACGGAGATATTGAAAACATAAGTCTTAAAGGTCGTAAATAGGCGCTAGTATGTGTGGCGTCAAGTTGAAAATACCAAAAAAATACTTTAATTTTCTCAGTAAGTGATTTATGTAAATCTTTTTGAGAAATAAATGTCTTAAACCGTATAGTATCTGGACCGGCACCTGATTGTTTGAAATCTGATTCCGGCTTTGAGTCCGTGTTTGTGCTCCTCTCAGGTGTTCTTGCGGTACTTAAGTAAATGCCACATGCGTGCCTGTGGGATGCTATATGCGTAGACACACTGGTGGCTTCTCACTTCACCGGAACCAATAAACAAGCAGGTGCGGTGGCCAAAGAAGCTGAAAAACTGAAGATTCATAAAACATTTTTATACCTTTCGTAGTCGAGACCCTTGGCGCGTGGGGACCCAGTGCTCAGTAACTTTTTAAAGAACGCAAAAAGAGGCTCGTCGACTCAATTGGTGACCAAAGAGCTGGCAGCTTCCTCGCTCAACTCATAAGTTTTGCGATACAGCGGAGAAATGCTGCCACCATCCTCGTTTGTTAGTTTCTAACATGTCGATACATATAATATATCGGAACCTCGACCAAACAAATACCCATGGTAAATACCCCGTTTTAAATAGTTTTTGTAACTTCCATAAAAAAAATGCGTTCTACGACGTTAAAAAAAAATTGTTTTATTTAGAACGTCATATAAATATTGAATACCATTTTTTTTTTCAAAAATAAAAAAATATAAGGATGAACATTTAAAGTATTCTTTTAGAAACATTAATGAATGAATGAAAGATTTATTCATGACAATTACAAAAAATAATTATTTTACATGATTTTAAAGTGGGGCATTCCACTCATACAATAGTATGTTATTCAATCAAATACAAACACTGAAAACATTGAAAAAATAATCAACCCAGCCGGACTTGAACCTGGCATCGATACGCCTTACCGGGGCTCGATCGCTTTACCAATTAAGCTATGGGTTCAGTTACTGAGTTGACGAAATTCTCAATGCCTTCAATCATCTTTTTGCATTTATTTTTACATCGACTTTATAGCAGCCGTAAGCGACATCTAGGTGCTAACTACTAGAGTTAGATACCCTTCCCGCCGACCCTTTTACAAGTGTCACAACGGAAATAATAGATGGCGCTGCTATCAACTCATAATTATTTTACATGATTTTTAAAGTGGGGCATTCCACTCATACAATAGTATGTTATTCAATCAAATACAAACACTGAAAACATTGAAAAAAAAAACGGCTGCTATAAAGTCGATGTAAAAATAAATGCAAAAAGATGATTGAAGGCATTGAGAATTTCGTCAACTCAGTAACTGAACCCATAGCTTAATTGGTAAAGCGATCGAGCCCCGGTAAGGCGTATCGATGCCAGGTTCAAGTCCGGCTGGGTTGATTATTTTTTCAATGTTTTCAGTGTTTGTATTTGATTGAATAACATACTATTGTATGAGTGGAATGCCCCACTTTAAAAATCATGTAAAATAATTATGAGTTGATAGCAGCGCCATCTATTATTTCCGTTGTGACACTTGTAAAAGGGTCGGCGGGAAGGGTATCTAACTCTAGTAGTTAGCACCTAGATGTCGCTTACGGCTGCTATAAAGTCGATGTAAAAATAAATGCAAAAAGATGATTGAAGGCATTGAGAATTTCGTCAACTCAGTAACTGAACCCATAGCTTAATTGGTAAAGCGATCGAGCCCCGGTAAGGCGTATCGATGCCAGGTTCAAGTCCGGCTGGGTTGATTATTTTTTCAATGTTTTCAGTGTTTGTATTTGATTGAATAACATACTATTGTATGAGTGGAATGGCCCACTTTAAAAATCATGTAAAATAATTATGAGTTGATAGCAGCGCCATCTATTATTTCCGTTGTGACACTTGTAAAAGGGTCGGCGGGAAGGGTATCTAACTCTAGTAGTTAGCACCTAGATGTCGCTTACGGCTGCTATAAAGTCGATGTAAAAATAAATGCAAAAAGATGATTGAAGGCATTGAGAATTTCGTCAACTCAGTAACTGAACCCATAGCTTAATTGGTAAAGCGATCGAGCCCCGGTAAGGCGTATCAATGCCAGGTTCAAGTCCGGCTGGGTTGATTATTTTTTCAATGTTTTCAGTGTTTGTATTTGATTGAATAACATACAATTACAAAAAACATAACAAACAATAACATATACAACCCGAAACATTAATTGCCACGAAATCGTCGCAACTCAGCGTTAAATGCCGGCAGGGCCAGCGCTGGTCTTCCGTTGCAACTATTTGACGACACGGCGCATTGACGCCACGATCACATCCCCAAAGTAAGAATATCTTAATCAAAACAAGAGAAAAAAAACAATAAAAAATAGAAAAAAAAAACATATACCTGTTATACACTTTATAACGGCATGTTAAACTATAAGCCACTTAAACATGGATATCCAGTTATGCGTGAGCCAATTAAGTAAATTTTTGAAACTATTTAAAGTATTTTTTTCAAAACTGTCCCGCAAGGTTAACTTTTACGGTTTAAAATAAGGCGGTGAAGTGCCTAGTTTATGGTCAAAAAATTTGGAGTGGTTAGCTCAAAAATAGCTTCTGCAAAATTTTACGATTTTTGAAAGTGTGAATTGAAATGATTTTTAACATTGTACTGTAAAATAAATTGTATGGCAACCATACACATAAACGCAACGTTTCACTGTAAAAATAGCAATTTCATATTTTTTCCATACTTTAAACGGGGCAACTATGTGACCGTGACGTCACTTTTGCACGTCATTTTGTTAGGATCGTTTTGAGAAACAAATGCAAATCTCGGACTTTAAGTCTCATTTCTGACTTTTCTGTTGCTTTAACGCAATTGGCCCCATATAGACATTTGATCCTCACAACAAAACGAATCGATTGATACCATACATGAAAAAAATTCACCATGCCTATTGTATGCTCCCACCGGAATTTGGTATGTAGGTTATTTGAAGTAGACTTTACCGTGAGTACAAATTTGAAGCGGTAAAACCACTGACTAATTAACGTAATTTTCTTGTATTTTCAACTTGACGCCATATGATATGATATGATATTTATTCAAGAACAATTTACATCGTGTTATACATACCAGCGCCCATTTAAGACCTAGTAAGACTTATTTTTTCATGATCTCGAAGATGGGCTCTATATCGCTATATGGAAGCCAACCGATAAGATTTTTGATAAATTTACAGTGGGGCGGGCTAACAAGGTGTAATCTGTATTCGTATCACGGATTTATATGAAGTGGATCTTTTTCTTAAACCTTGTCCCTAACCAAGGATGTGCATTTCTGTCATTGAATTTGACAACTAGTATCCGATACGTTTGCCTAAGTGAGAAAGAGAACTTGCCATGCGTGAAGAAGGGACAACATGATTCGTAACGTCAAAGAGGGACCTCTGTATAGTACTATTGTTTACTCGGTGCCCTAGCCACAGTTGAAAATTATTACCGAGTAAAAGAGTCGTTCATATGCGACTAGCATAAAACCGGCCAAGTGCGTGTCGGACCACGCATAATAGAGGGTTCCATACCTTCAATGGAATAAGAACCAAACTAATACCAGATGTTATTTTTAAACACCTATCGATTGATGTGCAACATGCTGATATTAGGGGAAAAATTGTTTTTTGTAATTTAGTTACATGGAGCGCCCCCCATAAAAATATTTTCTCCTTCAATTTAACTACATATAGTCTGGCCAGCCAACGAACGCAGTAGCAATATACAGCGACCAAAAGTATGACAACTCTAAGAATCAGTGAAAAAAACAGCAATAATCATCAAATTCTATGTTTTTAATTTTAGTTGGTATTTCCACCCCTTTCATTACGTGACATTCACGGTGTGTAAAAAGGAGACGGATATATTTCGTCTGATCTGTCATCAACTGTAACAAATAATCTGGTTGAGGCAATTGACATATGCCATAAAAACGAATTTAAATTCAATGTAGAACGTTGCAGGAGTTCTATCTCACTCGCGCTTAAGACGAGAGAGTGAAATGCACTAGAAACAAATTCAATGTAAAAGAAATGTGAATTGAAATGTTCGTCACGAACACGGTGTCTAATCACAAAGGGTTGGCACATGTACGTATTTTGAATTTGCCGCGCTTTTCTACTGAAAAAATGGTTTGCCAGACTATAATTAAATATGTTATTCAATCAAATACAAACATTGAAAACATTGAAAAAATAATCAACCCAGTTGGACTTGAACCAACATCGATACGCCATAAAGTCTATGTAAAAATAAATGCAAAAAGATGATTGAAGGCATTGAGAATTTCGTCAGCTCGGTAACTGAACCCATAGCTTAATTGGTAAAGCGATATCGAGCCCCGGTATGGCGTATCGATGTTGGTTCAAGTCCAACTGGGTTGATTATTTTTTCAATGTTTTCAATGTTTGTATTTGATTGAATAACATACTAATGTATGAGTGGAATACCCACTTTAAAAAATGTAAAATAATTATGAGTTGATAGCGGGCGCCATCTGTTATTTCCGTTGTGACACTTGTAAAAGGGTCGGCGGGAAGGGTATCTAACTCTAGTGGTTGGCACCTAGATGTCGCTTACGGCTGCTATAAAGTCGATGTAAAAATAAATGCAAAAAGATGATTGAAGGCATTGAGAATTTTGTCAGCTCGGTAACTGAACCCATAGCTTAATTGGTAAAGCGATATCGAGCCCCGGTAAGGCGTATCGATGTTGGTTCAAGTCGAACTGGGTTGATTATTTTTTCAATGTTTTCAATGATTGTATTTGATTGAATAACATACTAATGTATGAGTGGAATACCCACTTTAAAAAATGTAAAATAATTATGAGTTGATAGCAGGCGCCATCTGTTATTTCCGTTGTGACACTTGTAAAAGGGTCGGCGGGAAGGGTATCTAACTCTAGTGGTTGGCACCTAGATGTCGCTTACGGCTGCTATAAAGTCGATGTAAAAATAAATGCAAAAAGATGATTGAAGGCATTGAGAATTTCGTCAGCTCGGTAACTGAACCCATAGCTTAATTGGTAAAGCGATATCGAGCCCCGGTAAGGCGTATCGATGTTGGTTCAAGTCCAACTGGGTTGATTATTTTTTCAATGTTTTCAATGTTTGTATTTGATTGAATAACATACTAATGTATGAGTGGAATACCCACTTTAAAAAATGTAAAATAATTATGAGTTGATAGCAGGCGCCATCTGTTATTTCCGTTGTGACACATGTAAAAGGGTCGGCGGGAAGGGTATCTAACTCTAGTGGTTGGCACCTAGATGTCGCTTACGGCTGCTATAAAGTCGATGTAAAAATAAATGCAAAAAGATGATTGAAGGCATTGAGAATTTCGTCAGCTCGGTAACTGAACCCATAGCTTAATTGGTAAAGCGATATCGAGCCCCGGTAAGGCGTATCGATGTTGGTTCAAGTCCAACTGGGTTGATTATTTTTTCAATGTTTTCAATGTTTGTATTTGATTGAATAACATACTAATGTATGAGTGGAATACCCACTTTAAAAAATGTAAAATAATTATGAGTTGATAGCAGGCGCCATCTGTTATTCCCGTTGTGACACTTGTAAAAGGGTCGGCGGGAAGGGTATCTAACTCTAGTGGTTGGCACCTAGATGTCGCTTACGGCTGCTATAAAGTCGATGTAAAAATAAATGCAAAAAGATGATTGAAGGCATTGAGAATTTCGTCAGCTCGGTAACTGAACCCATAGCTTAATTGGTAAAGCGATATCGAGCCCCGGTAAGGCGTATCGATGTTGGTTCAAGTCCAACTGGGTTGATTATTTTTTCAATGTTTTCAATGTTTGTATTTGATTGAATAACATACTAATGTATGAGTGGAATACCCACTTTAAAAAATGTTAAATAATTATAATTAAATAACGGCATGAAAAATACACCTTATGTCTAAATTTTATTTTATTCGTCTTATAGTTTCCGAGTAAAATGGCTGTGACATACGGACAGACGGACTGACGGACAGACAGACGGACATGACGAAACTATAAGGGTACCGTTTATGCCATTTTGGCTACGGAACCCTTAAAAGTACAAAAAACGGTCCGATAGAGAGCATAATAGTGGGGGGCGGTGCCTCACTCGCACTCGTTACAAAATTGTCACATTTGACACATATTCACATTTTGATTGTCTGATGACGTCATTACCTCCTTAGTAAAAACGAGACACTCCCTTAGATAAGCTTCTCTTTCGGCCTCACTTTGTGACCGAATGAGATCCACTTCATATACATCCATGGTTCGATACCTACGTATACCTACTAAAAAAAAACCCCAAACTCTCTGCCATGGGATTCCTAATGTCCTGTCAACATATCTAAAATGGTGGCCATAGCCATAGACAAAACGCTCTAGCGAGACCTACTGACAGCTTGACAGTTAGGTGTATCACTCTATCACCTAGTGAGACAAGTGTGAGAGCAACGTCTCGCAGTTTGGCATCTCGAATCGGGGCCCTGTTGAACTGCACCAGATATGATTCGGATAGCGGGCCACAATCACTATCCCTCAGCCGGCCCAAATCCCTCATAAACTCCTTGGCAACGTCCAGGGCACAAGGGTCTTGCAGTCTCAACAGCAAGTACTGCAACTGGCACAAAGGAGTACATTTAGTTGCATGGCAAAGGCCGCATACTCCGCAAGTCCGCAGCCAACCATGTGTGACTCACAAACTGAGTGGGACAGCACAAAGGCACTAACTTAAATAAACTGAATCGGGCGAACCATATTTAACAGATTGTAAAATCTTAATAAACCTGCTGGGTTATCATTATTAAACTTTTCAATTCATATTTCAGCGCGGCCGAAGTTCAAGAATACACCTAAAAGTATAACAACTATGGAGGGTGAACCAGTCACTATTGAGTGCAAGTAAGATACCTTCAAAACTAAATAGCTATAATCAATTCCGTGGTCTCGTACGTCTGCACTATTTAATTCAACCACCAGTTGTATCAACAATTTCTTACACAAGAAGAAAACTTATAGTATAAAAGGCAAACTTAATGCTTTAAAGCATTTTCTACCAGTCAACCAAATGGCCAAGCAGAAAGGTTGTCAACGGTGAACTAACAAAATAAATCTTATGACGAAACCCACCAATAATCTACTAGTTTTTACTAACTAAGTAAATATGCACATTTGTTTAAGGCTTGAGAAAGGCAACCCACATCCTAAAGTAACCTGGCAGTTCAAGCTCAGAGACACATCAGTGTTTACGACAATGAGTCACGAAGGAGAAGTTTGGCACTTCCCAGCAAGTCATCTTAGCAAGTCTGGAGAGTATAAGTGCATAGCAAATAACAAAGAGGGAAATGATAAAAAGATTACAAAATTTGTTGTTAAAGGTAAGGTTTTCATTTATGTCGCTTTTAAAAAATGGTATAGGGATGTTGAAGGTATGAGTCGAGTTGGTAAGCAGGCATATTTCATCTAATATTATTAACTATACAAATAATTTAGGCTGGAATCAACTTCGACAGCTTTGTAACCTGAGAAAAAAAGGTATGGAATTATATAAACAATTTCTCAACCTTAGAGAAAGTTAACTGAGCCAGGTTCGGCATTGCACGAATTATGGCTCCTCTATACTATGGGCCATCATAAGCTATCCTAGGGACGCAGCTATGCGTTAGAGGGAGCAAACGTTATTGCGATCTCATTCCATTATATAGCTGCGTCCCTTATACTGACCCATTATGGCCCACGGTGTGGAGAAGCCTTTAGCAAGAAATAAAACGGGGCGTGATGAGGATAGTACAGCTACAGATCAGATGCTGTGCTTAAGAGGCAAACAGAAACGTTTATAATTTTAGCAAGTATGCTGAGCTATGGTTGCCAGTATATATGCTTATATAGAATGACGATTGCAATTATGAGAATAGTACGAGTTCAAGTTAGTGAGAGAATAGCAACCGTCCTAGTGAATATCCAGCTTGTTGTGTTCTGTTGGAATTTACAATGTGATAATATTATTTTATGTAGATGACATAATTATTATATTTGCACATGATTATTCTTTCTTTTTTAGCGAAACCAACAATAGAAAACCCAATATCTAAACAGTCAGCAATGGAGAACACCACCATAAGCTTGCATTGCAGGTTAGTGCGCTAAAAAGTACTAATAATAAATAACTACATGCTCCGGGTTGCTACTTGTTTTGCTGATATATGTACGTAGTTATAAATACAAAATCAGTACCAGGAGCATTTATTTAGTTCCTTGAACAGCCTCTGGCAAAAATACTTATTTAAATGTTTTTAAGCATATAATTTAGCAGGAATAAAGTTTTATGTACGCTTTGCGACCTCATATCAACTTTTTTGTCGTTAAAATGCATTCTACGATCCCGTGTTTCCAAAAGTACACTAATATTTTTATAATTTTTTTAAGGACGTTGGAAACGTGATTTTTATCATTCTTTTCATTATCTCTTTCAGAGTGAGAGGTTTCCCCAAGCCTACAGTAAATTGGTTTTACAAGGTGCCACATTCAGCAAAATTCGAAATGATTTCCAGAAATAGCGAAAGTTTACTTCTTAAAAATATACAATTAAGCGATGCGGGACAGTACAAGTGTGTGGCGATAAACGAAATTGATGCAACAGAAAATACTGTGGAAGTCGCGGTCAATGGTAAATATCTACATTGTCAATTTTGGACAAAATTTTAGACAATAATTATTATATGAAATCCTTACAATCCTAAGAACTTGATAACTTCCGTATCCTAGTTCTGTTTTAGGAACGAACCCCGCATGTATTTGTGTGTTTAAAACGAATCTCAGATACGGGTGTTATAACATCAACCTATTTAAGTAATTTTCAATACACATCATATTGTTGAACTAGTTTGATTCGCTAGGACTGTTCCATAATATATAGTTAGGTATACTTTTCCCCCACCATAGATTGACAAGTACTTACGAAACCTTCTTTAAAGCCTTTTTTTGTAATCACAGCCCCACCGCGGATAGTGTTCATCCCTCCAAACTCTCCTGAGTACTCTGGCGTGGAAGGCGACGTAGCCATGAAACTACCATGCACGGCCATGGGATACCCCATCCCCACCATCACTTGGGAGGTCGACAAACATGTTGTTGCCAAGGGTACGTACATATAGATATAATCATAGCCCCACCGCATACAATGGGTTGTGCTCTGATAAACTGTTTGATATGATGCCTACGGAAGGTTTTTATCACCGCACCGCTCGCCGTCGGCAGGGTGTTCGCCCTCACACCCTGGAGCCTAAGGGGTTCCTCCCTCAAACGCTGCGGCTGTGGAATGAACTATCTGCCGAGGTTTTCCCAGCGGGCTACAGTATGAGGTTCTTCAAAAAAGGATTGTATAGGTTCTTAAAGGGTAGGCAACGCGCATGCGAATCCGCTGGGGTTGCAGGCGTCCATAAACGCTTACCATCCACGGTAAATGCTTACCATCGGGCGGTCCGTATACTTGTTTGCCACCGTCGTGGTATAAAATATAAATATTGTCTTCGTCCCACCGAATTTCCTGGAGTATATTGACTATTTTGGTGTGAAAGGCGACATAGCGAGTACACTGCCGTGCACCGCCATGGGATATCCCATCCTCACCATCACCTGGGAGGTCGACAACCATGTTGTAACCAGGGGTACGTAAATCATCTTTCTCCTAACGTTGGTCCCTGCTTTTTACCACGGCTCAATTGGGCCTGGGGTTCGCACGGCAACCTAATCATGTAAATTGACATAGGAGCTACTTTTTACGAAACCGACTGCTATCTGGCCTTCCACCAACCCAGAGAGGAAACTAGGCCTTATTGAGGGGTTTATACCCGATTACTCAGTATGTTTTGTTTTGTAGACGATTAGTTAATGTCAAACGACTTTTCGTAGGGTGCTGCTTATGCTAGTTTCCCGTCCAAGTCCAGTTTACCGTTTACCTGATTAAAAGTGCTACAAATATATAGGAATTTTTTTAAGATCAATATTTTTTTATATGTTGTTAATTTATAGTACTTTGATTTATTAATCATAAGCTTTTATTTTGGGAAAAACTTTAATATAAATATGGACGAAAAACTGACAAATGTGGACGAAAACTAACACAAGTACAAGGAAACTAGGCCTTATTGAGAGGTTTATACCCGATTACTCAGTATGTTTTGTTTTGTAGGCGATTAGTTAATGTCAAACGACTTTTCGTAGAGTGCTGCTTATGCTAGTTTCCCGTCCAAGTCCAGTTTACCGTTTACCTGATTAAAAGTGCTACAAATATATGGGAAAAACTTTTTAAGATCGATAGTTTTTATATATTGTTAATTTATAGTACTTAGATTTATTAATCATAAGCTTTTATTTTGGGAAAAACTTGAATATAAGTATGGACGAAAAACTGACAAATGTGGATGAAAACTAGCACAAGTACAAGTTCCAAAACACTCAGTGGCCTACGAAACCGGGGTTTGAACCCGAGACAAAATTTAACAGAGATGTCGTTGGTTGTATGAATAAGGCGTAATGCCTAACATTTAAATTGACTGTTTCAGACCAATCGATGGAGCTGTATGTGAAAAACAACAATTTGTTTTTGCTAAATCCTAAGGAAGATCACTCAAGTGCTGATAAATCGCACACTTTCGTCTGCCGTGCCACAAATAACTTCGGTGAAGTGATTCAACCCTATCAAGTTCATATTTCCAGTAAGTATAAGTACTTACTTAGTTACCTACATACTTACTATAGTTACCTACATAGTAACGGTGGTATAACTGTATAAAAATAACCACGAATAAATCCTCATCAAAACAAAGATCTTCCTTTCACATACACGTACTATAAGTGCTTCGCACCGTAAATCGCAACTATTCTCGAAATTACCTTATTTTGATGCACCTTTCTCGCTATTGCAATTCGCAAAATAATACAGGTCTGGGGAGCGATTTTTGAGATTCAACCGCTCGAATCTGCCATTTTAAACTCTTAATAAAATGATAAAATGCTGATTTCAGAATCACAGCGATAGCAATTTAAAATCACGATTATTTAAACTATTAATTTCATGCAAAAATAATGGCGACAAACTCTTCTGTGCGATTATTTTCGTGCTTAATTTCTTTGCATTCGAGCGCTCGAAAGTCAAAAATCGGCCCCCTGGGCCAGCTCTAAGTATTTTCTAATAACGTGCAATTTAACTCACTACATAATCTACATACATATTTACTCCATTTTAAACAATATTACATTTATTAACCGAGTTTGAAAATTTCCAACAGCCAATTATTGATTGGTTGGTTAAAAGACGCAGCTATGCACTAGAGGGAGTAAGAGATATCGCGATCTCATTCCGTCGTTTAGCTGCGTCCTTTAAATCGGCCGATTAAATTGGCCCGTGTGGAAGAGGTTTTAAGGCGTAGATGCGCAAGCGCAATCCTTCTGTGGTGTGGTGTTCCATATGTACCTATATCGGTACAAAACTGACAAAATTACGATTTTTTTAATAAATATGTATTATTTTAATCCATCACTTTTCATATAAAAATAATAACGGTGCATCCTACATTTTGGTAGGTATCTTGTTTGTGCGGAATGAGAAATAATATAAATATATTTAGTTCCCATATAAACCACGTTACTTTTCTTTTTGAACGAGATTTGCGGGCGTTTTTTTATAGGTTAGTCGTTTTCTACTTTCAGAATATGCAGACTCTGATAACGTCAATGGTACCACCTACGGTCCTGTAGAACTGCCATATGATTTTACCTGTCCATTGTCATTTACGGATCCCAATTCAGTGAGGTGGTTTAAGGTAATCTTCTTCTCCAACGAGAAAATATAAAATAGTCTGAGCATCCATCTTGTATTCATGCCATGTCATTAGAAAAAAAGTATAAAAACATTTGGGATACCTTGATATTTTTTTTATTGTTACTTTAAATGACTTTATGATATTATTAGGCTTGTGACATTTCGGAGTAGCCATGTCTGTCATTTTCTATACAAAAAAGTCTGCCGATTTTGCGGGGGAGGGAAACGTCAAATGTATGGCTATTCGTAAGTAACGTACAAATAGCCACGTCAGATAAACTTCAGTCCATATGTACATGTATATTACCACTGGTCATATGGACTGAAGACCGGCAGAGGGGAACGCCTGGCAATGGCGACTCCGGTTGGTTTAATTCTTAAGTTTTGTAGCATACCGTGGTTCTAAAATCCAAGGAGGCGGCGAATGTTAAAATAAGATTTTCTAACTACAAAGTCAAAGTTTAGCGTGAGTGTAGTCTAAATATTACACACTACGCATAATGATTTATGCTCTTGTGCCGTAAAGGATTTTATTCCAATTAGATAATTTATACACTAAATACTGATCAAGTGATCAGTGTTTACAAGATAAACATTTTATTAGTACACATCAAGGGTGATATAGACATGGATGGACAATATCCAAACAAAATCGCGTTCCCTTTTTTCAGGTTAAAGCACTAACGTCATCTATCGGTCACACCAGACACTAAATCCTAGTTTCTAATACTTTGTTCGGCGCTTAACGCTGACAGAATAACTCGACTCCAGACTCGACAGATGGCGCTGTGGCACTTAGTACCGAAAACAGACGTATAGCCTGAAGGTTCGAGGAACGCGATTTTTTATAGGCATCAAGGATGATTAAGACATGGTAAACAATGCCTATATGCGTTCAGCCGTTCAGGCTATACGTCTGTTTTCGGTACTCAATACTCAGGTATTTGACATGAATTTCAATTTAATACCTCCACGCGTTTACGAGGAAAAAGGTAGTAATTTTAAAATTAAAAAAAACATTTTTTTATATGATTTTACTAAAAATGTCTACTTTTTGTTATTTTTCTATTGTCTATGTTTCTGAGTTCACGGGAAGTACCCCGTAGGTTTTTCTAGTGCCGAGAAACTCTAAAATTTGCAGCATAAACGACTGTATCTTTTGATTGCGTTGGCTTTTAAGTTTGATTTTTTCACAGCTTCAAGAGACAATAGACCTGAGTATTTGATATAAATTTCAGCTTGATACCTCCACGCGTTCCTGAGAAAAATGGTCTTGACAGACAGACAGACAGACAGACAGACAGACGGACAACAAAGTGATCCTATAAGGGTTCCGTTTTTTCCTTTCGAGGTACGGAACCCTAAAAAGGATAATTTAACGACTAGTGAAATGAACCATTCTTATTATCATTTTAATGATAAAAATGAAATAGTTATAGACGATGATTTCGACCAACTTATTCCTACTAGCACTTCCTCAGATATAAATCCTCAGATAGAAAGATAAAAAACTTAAGGCAAAAGCTGCGTTTGCCTAGCTAAAACCTGTTTAAGGCTACTCGCTTTAGATCATAAACAATTGAAGAAGACTATACTTTTTTACTTATATGCGTTGAGAGTGGTAGTGATGGTAGTGATGATTCTTAGGTATGTTTTCCCCTACAAAATGGTGATGTCATAATTCTGCCTAACGGTTTAAATTTTTAAGTTGTAGCTTGATGATTTTGTGTTTTTACAAATAGCTTGTTTTTGTTTTAATATAATATTTACTTAGATACTTTGACTTTGTAAACAATTTCATTTAACATTCGGCGACTCCATGGATTTTAGAATTGGAAGCATACCACCAAATGTCCCAAGCCTAGATATTCGTATATTATCTCTTAGGTATTTTACTGAGATAGCCAGATTTACCAACGTAACATTTAATTTTCAAGATCCTCAGATACAATGGGCAATTTATTGCCGTTGCCAAATGCCATTACGTGCAAAAAAATATTTTTTTTTACCAAAAATACTATCGTTTTTCAGAATAACACCTATTTCACGACTGGATCGACATTACACTTTGAGCATCCGACAGATGGAGACAGTGGGAACTACACGTGCCGCGTGAGCGACTTGAACAGCGCTGCCTCTCATACTGTTGAAGTCATGTTCGGTTCTCCTCCTAAAAGAGATCGAACATCATACAAAGTCAAATGGAGTGGAGAACGGAAAACGATCGCCTGTTATTCTAATGAAAGTCCTCTAGGCAAGGTATAGTTATGCATTGTTAGGGTTCCGTAGCCAAATGGCAAAAAACGGAACCCTTATGGATTCGTCATGTCTGTCTGTCTGTCCGTCCGTATGTCACAGCCATTTTACTCGGAAACTATACGACGTATCTGAATAAAATTTACACATAAGGTGCATACAAAATTCCGCTACTTAGTTATGTAGTTAAATTAGAAAAAAAAAATATTTTTAGGGGGGGCGCTCCATACATGTAACTATATTTAAAAAAAAATGTTTAACCAAATATCAACATATGACACATCAATCGATAGGTTTTTTAAAATAAAATTGAGGTTTCTTTAATATTTATTAAATATTTTCTGAAATAATCGCTTCGAAATTCAGAAAAATTGTGTTCCCCCTGTTATTTTGAACCGTAAGTCCAAAAAAATATGAAAAAATTTGAGGAGATGCGCCTTATCATATAATTACTAAGAAAATTGTTTTGAACATTATCGGTTCAGCCATTTTGGAGTTATCTCCAAAAAACTTCTTCCATAGGCATCAGATACGACCTTTTGGTATTAGTTTGGTTCTTATTCCATTGAAGGTACGGAACCCTCCTATGCGTGGTCCGACACACACTTGGCCGGTTTTTTTAATTATAATTTAATGAAAGGCCCACATGTACCACCACATTAAAAAGGACGTAGTTATGCGAAAACGTTTTTGCATTTAATATGATATTTATATTTATTTAACAAAGCAAACTGAATTAAAATGATCAGAGAAAATACTTCTCAATTAATATTTATAGACTTTACGTATTTTCAGTACGACTGGTTGTACAATGGGAAGAAAATAGAAGGAGTGCACACGCAATCCCTTCAGCCAATTGGTTGGGGACAGTATACATGTCAAATTACGCATCCTCTCGGAAACCTGGCCCTCAACTACCAAGTCACAACTAAGGACAAAGGTATAATTAATTAGTATATAATTAACGAAAATGTATTTATGAAATTTGAACACTTAAGATAATTATTACTCTGTTTCCTTTGCGTTACCTTGTCGTTGTCTTCTTCTGTGCATACTTGTACTTATATATGTATTTTATGTAGTGTATATTATATTACATATTATATGTACTATATGTTACACGGTATGTAACTTATTTATTGCTATTTTGTACTGCCCAATAAATTGTTTCTGTTCACTGTTTCACTATCTGAAGGTTGTCTGGTAGAGATCGCTTTTTAGCGATAAGACCGCCTATTGTTACCTGATTACTTAAATCTTGTTTCTCTTTTATGTGTGTTTACTTTTGGTGCACAATAAAGCATTTTATTATTATTATTATAATTATGGAGATAAATAACCTGTGAACTGGGATTACAGATCTAAACGTTATTGTTAATCATTGTAATTGCCAGTCGAATTCAATTAGCCTGGCAGATATGCCTGGTGGATAAAACCTTCATGGTTGGAATTAGAAACACTATAATTTCATGCTAAATTTCAATGTTGCACTTCGTGGGAAACCAGTTCTGTCAAGCTGGTCTAAATTGGCAGACGTTCAAATGTACTCTTTGAGTAATGAATACGTTGAAACTAATGTCGAGATTATAACAGTCAAGATAATAAATGTCTTTAATCATTGCAGAATGTGGGATCCCAACATCATTTTTAAAGACAGAACACGCACCTCTTATGCTGGACCCGTCTCTAGAATGGCCTACCCTACAAACTTCTGGACAGTACTTAATCGTACCAAACTCTGAAAAACTTCTGTTAATCTGTCAAGATGAGAAATCATCACTTTCCAACAGCTTTACTAAATTTCCAGCAACGAAATCAATTTACGCCACATGTGATAAAGAAGACTATTTTCAAGTTGACGGTGTTACTCAGAAAGTTTCGGAATTAAACTGTAAAAACAAAGTAACATTAAGTGTTGTTAAGACAGGAAACCCATGCCTGGGTGAAAATACAGAGCTGAGGAAAGTGGGTTTCCACGTTAATGGCTTTACTGACGTTTACCAATCCTGCGTAGATAACAACAAACACGTACCACTTTATACGAAAATGAATACAATTGCTGTAAAGAAGGAGCCACCAATTGAGACGGTGAAAAGTGATTGCGCTAACAAGTGTTGCTATGAAAAGATACAACTGGTGAATGCGGTCGATGTCAGTTTTGGTCCAGCTGAAAAGGCAACTTTCGTTGATGCGCTGAACTCGGTAAACTATTGCAGGAAAAACAACGTACGTGTATAATTTACCATATTTAAGTGTAATAATAATAACAGTAATATAAGCCTTTTATTCGGACATAAATATTTACAAGTTACAGTTTGCACTTTTAGGTGAACAGTTATTTAATTAAGTTTAGTAAAAAGTAATTAATATTCAGACATTTCATGTTTCCTCCACAGTTGCTCGTCCGTTTGCCAAGTGGCAAAGGCCTCCTCCAGTCTTCTCCATTTTGGTCTTTCTATGGCTACTCTGCCCCATGTTGTACCTGCTACCTCTCTGATACCGTCTTTCCATCTTTTGAAAGGCCTACTTTGCTTTCTGCTTCCCTCTCTTGGTACCACTGGCTGACTATTTTGCTCCACTTATCTTTTCCTCTTATTATGTGACCTGCCCATTTCCTTGTCTTTTCATTTTTAGAGTTATGTCCTTTAGTCTTCCTTCTTGTGGTGGTATTTTTTGTTTTATCCGCACGACTTGTTCCAGGCTTCTTTCTATTGCTCGCTGGCAAATGGCCATTTTGTTAGTGTGTTCTGCAATAAGACTCCATGTTTCGCTTCCATAAACTAGAACTGGCAAAATGCAGGTGTTAAATAGCTCCGTTTTTATTGCTACGTGAAGGTTTTTGTCTTTCATCACTTCTTTAAGACTCCAGTATCTCTTCCAGCTGTTTGTTACTCTTCTATCTATTTCTTTGTATATAGTATTTTTTGTCGCTATTAACTGTCCAAGATAAATGTATTCTTCTACATAGCTAATTGAGGTTCCTCCGACTGATATGGGATTTTTGTCGCTGTTGGTCATGATCTTGGTTTTATCAGGATTTAACTTAAGTCCAACCTCAATACTTTTTTCTGCCAAATCATTTATCATTTCGCTGAATTCATCTGATGTTTTTGCAAAAAGTACGATGTCGTCGGCAAATCGCAAATGTGTTAGTCTGCGACCATCAATGCTTAGTCCTTGGTTTTCCCATTCAAGATTTCTGAAGAACATTTCCAATACAGCTAAGAAAAGGCTCGGGGAAAGTGGGTCTCCTTGTCTCACACCCTTTTGTATTTTGAACGTGCCACTCTTCCGTTCCAGTTGAATGCACGCTGAGCTAAGATCGTAGATGTTTTTGATTAGTCTTATATATTTATATTCTATTCCCTGTTCTTTTAATGCTTCCCAGATTTGTGTGTGTATGAGCGAATCAAAGGCCTTGCGATAATCAATAAAAGCCATATAGTATTTAAGTTGATACTCTTCGTATTTCTCCAAGATTTGTCTTACGGTGTGGATGTGGTCCAGTACTGAATAGTCTTTGTTGTTCGTCAAGTTTCCTTTCTATCTAATATATTAAAATCTAAGTATTCTCTTGAGTATGATCTTTGCAAATATTTTGTATATGTTTGACATAAGGCTAATGGGTCGATTTCCTATGTCGAAATGGCTTCCTTTTTTAAACAGACGAATTATATTGGGTTTTTGTCCATTGTTTTGGTATATATTCACTGTCTATTACTTCGTTGAAGATTTCTGTGAGAATTGGTGTTAGTGCCGTCTTACCGTGTTTTATAATATTTAAGTATAATAAACACCTACAAAATTTATAAACATCGAAAGTAGTTTTTGTCGTATCATATTTTCATAAAGGTCGCTTTTAAATACAAGAACATCCCAACTAAGAAAAATATTTGCCATTCGAGCTTGCTACAATTGTTGAATTAATGTACTATTGCTGTACTATTTTTCAGTATAATTAACAACTTCATTTAGCTAAACAGTGATCGATGAAACCAACATAAATGTTTAATTTGTTTTCAGGGGAGTTGGCAAGATATAGAAAAGATAACTCGAGAAAGAGCTGAAAGAGAACAATTTACGATTTGGTCTGGAGCTGCGAACTACACGAAAGTTGGCGGAATATGGACACCTCAATATTTGTGGAAGGTATTTTTTTCTTAACAACAACCTGGTTAGTTTGTGGATGCATTTCTATTTATGGAGTCCCAGACACTAAATTACTTAAGTAGATATTATTCATACTTAGCACCTTTGTCAAATATGTGTATAAGTATTGTGTATTCTTTTGATAGATACTAATAGCGGTGCTTGACTAACTTACATGCACTTAACTAGGCTTAACAAAACAGCTTAAGTTCACTTAAAATGCATATCATATTCAGCAATATTCGTTAAGAATTTAGTTTAATAATCATAAAAACTCAACGATTCGTTTAAGGTAATGAAACCCCACGGCGGATCGGAGATGGTCGTCATCCATGAGAACACAGAAACGGCTGGGCCCAAGGTATGTGCTGGGTCGTGCGGCGAAGATGTCATCTGGTTCGAACCTGCGGGCGACCGGACATACTGCTGCAGTCTGGTTGATTTCAAAAAAGCTTTCGGTGTTGCCATACAATTTAATTAAAATAAATACCGTTTTTGTATCACTGTAACCGTTTTTGTAGGTAAGTCGTATAATAAATGTAACCATCTTCCTTTGAGTTGATAGAAGAAGAGTGCAAATAATTGACGGTCTAAATGTCGATATTATAAAGTTAGAATTTGTATATTGTTTGACATAGAAAAAAATGTTAGTTATTTTACAAATCATGTTACCTAAATGTAGATACGTACACTTTTAATAAAATTGGCATAGTAAACTATTATTTTATTCTAAATACCTAGTCTATCGCAAAGTACCTAATGAAGGTATTTACCGTGTAACTTTCCTGTTCGGAAATGTTACACGGTTTCCTGTTCCTGTCTTCATCAGTCGGAGCGTTCACGGGAGGAGATTTTGCCTATGAGACTAGCAGCAATGTAATCGGATAGCAAAAGAGCTGGTAAACACACAAGAATGTATTTCCTCGGATATCAGACCCGACATGCCTGATAGATTCTGAGATCGAATGCTGTTCTAAAGGGCATAGTGTAACCCACGTATTACCTACGTAAAATAATAAATTTGAAATACGTACATAAACACGGTGCTCGTGAGGATTGCGAGAGATTTTAACAGTGTATTCCTGATCATAACGTGCACTTCAGCTCGCCATTACGTGCACTTCAGCTCGTTTGTGGTGCGCGTGCCGCGACCGTTGCAGGACACGATAGCGAATGCTGACTTCTGGCCGAAGGGTGTTGTGTTTCGGCAGTTCCGGGGCACTCTACCGAATCCTACACCAGATCAGACGGCGCAACGGAGCCACGCAGTTACGTCGCCTAAATAAACTAGTTATAAATATTTTTCTGTATATTTTTGTAGTTCGCAGTGCATTGGTTTTATTACTGTAATACTGTGTAACTTATTTGAATAAATAAAAATAAAAAAAAATAATAATAATTGGAGACTAAAATGTCGTATAAACTTTTCTGGAATTCGCCTAGTTTAAGAGTTACTACCAAATATAAAAAAAAAAACATTTTTTATTGTGACTCAGTGCAAAACGCTTTTTTGATGGCGATTTCACCCTTTATGGGGTCTAGTCTAGACATTCTTATTGACAGATATCAAAGTGCCAAGGAATACTTAATTTACGTAAACAATTTTTAGGGAAAAAAAAGGAACTAATTTATTTTAATCGAAAGTTTTACCAATAACATTTATGTTTTCATGTTCAAAAGCATTTAAAAAATCGAAAAAAAAACTAAAAAAAACTTTTTTTTGGCGAAATTGACCTAAATTTATACAACATTTATTACTCCTTATGACCTCAGGAATTCGTGGTTAAAATCTCTCGCAATGCTCACGAACACCGTGTATATGTATAATATTATTAATATCTATATTGTCTATATCTGAACTATTCTGAACACGTCACGGGAGCTGCAACCTAATTTTTTACCTGTTACTCGTATCCAGGCGGCTTATGGTATAAGAGCTGGCCACGTCAGATGTGACACAATAATGAGAGCAATGAAACCTGTCTAGTTAGACTGCTTTACCATCCTTATTGCTAAATCCGGGCATCTGGCAGCTTTTAATGGGTGGATGTCAGAGTGACAGACCAACAAAGTTTTTAAGTTGGAAAAAAGTAATACCAAAATAGGTAAAACATGCAAAAGTTCTGTAATTTATAGAGGACAGGGCCTATATTTTAACATTAGATTAAAAACCATTGTCTATTATTGCGGAAACAAAAACAGTAGGCGACTAACTAAAAATTGCATTTCACATCATTTAGCACTACTTTCCCCCAACAGATATGATATAACCTATACCTCATTTTTTTTTGAGATTAGAAATTGAGTAAACATAGAAACAGTAGTTGCCAACCTGTTCTAAATGTTCAATTTAAACACACTGAGAGCACACGAACAAACGATTAGTTAACATGATTAAGAGGTCACGTTTGTGAATAAATAATAACAATTTGCAGATTATATAATCCAACACAACAATAAAAACACAATTTAATTTTGATTATCACGTTAGAGACGTGAAAATTGAAAAACTGACGGTGACGCACCTACGTTCTAAAACGGAAACTTAAGGTCTAGTTTTTTATCAGTATTCACGAAAATTATTTAATTGACAATCATAGTATGCACTTGTTAAAAACTGTTCGTAAATAAAAGTTTGCTCCTAATAATAAAACAATTGTCTTAAGTGATGGTAAAAGATTTGGTGGACAACGACAACGAGGTGGCTTTTGTTGTTGTATGCCACTCGGGCCTGCCTCTGATTGCGCCATAACCCTCCAAACAAACGCCCAATAATAGAGCAAGCAAATACTTTTACTTAAATAAGAATTACAATAAGCTTTAAACATTAAAAACTATCCAGGTACTATACTGAGAGATACAAATGACAGATGACGCGAGAAAATATTTAAAAATCGGGCTATCCGTTTCGAACATCTTTTTCTCTAGGTTTTTTATTGTGCAACATTTACAAGAATATTACCAATGATAAAAATAAAATATTTCGTGCATGTAACTACTATCAAAATATTGTTAAATACTCAATATAACATTAACAAACACGTAGGCCCCTTTACTATAAATACAAATATAATTACGTATTTTGAATGACCGCCTAGGCACTTTGACAGTTGTGACATGTATCGTGTCTAAACCTCATAAATAACCCTTGTACATCGTTCTGTAAAATTTTTCTAATCTCAAAAAAAAACGAAGTATAATTAATTACATAATTTCCCATAATATTTCATTAAACCCAGAACTCTATGATTTGTTTTCTTCAAGTTATTTGCATTCTTTGACCTCCACCACTTAACAGCTGCCAGATGTCCGGATCTAGAAATAAGCATAATATAGCAAACTAACTACATGGGTTTCGTTGCTCTCATTGTTGTGTCATATCTGACGTGGCCAGCTCTCCGTCTATTACATGCGCATTGCCGGCTTTTAAAAACTGTACTTAGTCCATTTTTTAAAACCTCCATACAGTAGCTACTCGGAAAACCTCGGCATATTTTGATAATTACCTTTGATTTTCTGTCATATTTATTATTATAAAGTTAATTATGGGCCGGTGTATCTTTTATAGCTCGAAATTTATATTTAAAGCAGTCGTAATTATTATTGCTACTCAGAATTACGAGCTCTTTTGATTTTTATCGAGAAAAAATATCCCCTAATATTTCTCGTCCGTATTGGTTACGCTTTTCTTATAACCTTGTATAACTGTAACAATCAGGACAAACAAAAACTGCATGATATTACGGGGTTTTTTTATTAAAGTCGTAAGAGCTCTATATAAGTAGCTAAATCTGAGTTGAAAAACATAAAAACAATCAAAGTATAGAAATAAAAAATAACTACACTTAGAATGAACAACATATTTTTTATAACATAATAGAAAACATATATACTTAATGACTTCATCGCCGCCTTGTATATAAACGTAGGGTTTTCCTGCGTGTGCGCACTCCCGGCCACGCGTCCACAGCGATGGCGGTCAAACTGCTGTTCCTGTCAGCTTTCCTAATAGTCCAAGTGTTATGTGGTCAGAACAGTTTAACCTTTGTCATAGACCAGTCTGCATCAATGAGTGATGAAATCGGTCAAGTCAGAAATGCCGCCAAGTTGATCGTTGATATTATTCTGGAAGAAAAGTCAAGGCAGATTGAAGATATAGTGTTGGTGACCTTCAGAAACCATATAAACAGCACATTACAAAGTGAGTTCCATTATCAATAATGTTTGTCATTTAATTGGTAGTTGGTATTTAGATATTTTTTTCTTACTTTCTGTAGGTCACAATTTGATTAGTCGATTTAAAATAGAAATAGAAATGACATTACAGACAGAACAAATAAACTACAGATAATTATAGAATAAAACAGGTGTCACGAAATGGCCTTTTCTCAGCATGTTGCTAGCGTTAGCCAGCGCTGATCTTCCGAAAAGACCATCCGGTGAAAAATTCACGGCAGGTAACAAACATATTTAGCGAGTACAATCTATGATAACAAAGAGGCAATAAAAAAAACATCAGTAATAAACTTCAAGAGAACAATAGAAATGGAAAACTTAATAAAAGAAAAATAAAAGTACCTTATAACTACAACGCAACAATCTAGTGACCACGCATCTGACCGGACATGCCGTAGCCTAACATTATAAACTCTTAGCCACTAGCGCCAGGCTAGGGTCAACGCCGTCAACGGCAGACACGTGAAACGTAGCACAAAACAATACACTCTAACCTAAAAATCGTGGCTTACATACGACACAGAAGACTATAACTGAAAGAATACAATACACAACATAGCAACAGAAGAAAGCGGGCAAAAAAGACAATTATTAATAAGGAAAATACACACAGCAACGCAAAAGGAATATAACCTAGCGGTACGGTATTATAAACAACTAGTATCAACTCTACAAGTTTCCTCGTTGAGTTGGTGACAAAGCATAAACTTTTTAATGTTCAATTTAAAGCTATGACTACTTTTTAGGTCCCTCAATGGCGGTGGAATATTGTTCCAGCATTTTGACGCCGCATATCGAAAGCTCCCGAACGCTTAACGCTTTGGCATCGACATGAAAACTGATCTCTAAATAATTTGTCGTATTTTGACTGTACAGTGATTTCTAAATCGTGATCCGAAACCACTTTTTCTGCCTCGCTAACTGATCAACATTATTGTATGGTAGTATTTTTTCAAAACTGAATAAAATAATTAATTATTCTCATTTTTCAAGTAAAATAAATCTTAAATTAAGTACTCAAGGTCACCCTATGACTTTTGAATTTTGATAGACGCTAGGTATATTGGACCGTAAGCCAGGCGCAAATTCCGTCAGTCATCGCGTCCCGTTCGATAACTCGTATAGTGATTAAGGGCGACGTGTGATGGAGCCTCGTGAGCGTCAGCTGCCGCTCCGTCGGTGGGTTGAGAAACAGTGGGTGGCTGCCTTTGGTTTTCCACCGCAATACAGCCGGCTGACTGGAGTAGGGTAACCAAATTGTATGCAAAAATATATTTTTCTACTTATTATCTGAAAAATAATTATCCATATTGGTGACAATAAAATATGGCTTATAATTTTCCGGGTATCTAAAATATGAATCGGCAACTTTTCTAAGGCATATAATAATATAAATTGGCTGTGAATTAATATATTAGCGACAATATTTTTTTATAAGCCTCAAACATGTGGCATCATGTTATTGAAAAACGGCAGCAATATATAGCTGACCAAAAAATTTACCGGGAACTTGAAATAATAGGTTGGCAACAAAAATATTAACTTGGCATCTATCATTCAAAGCAGGCTTGGTTTAAATATTTGTTGCCAGCTATTTGTTATATTACCACTGTAGGGTCGGAATTGACCTAATAATATATAATTTATAATGTGTAATTTATCTTGTATAAATTACATTAATTAATTCATAATAATAATTATCTTATATATAATTTTGTATAGTTATAATTATTATAACTAATATTAAAATTGTATAAAGAATAAATAAATAATAATAACTCGATAAAATTTAATGTCAATAAATGTTTCAATGTAAATAATGAACATACTCGCGGACGGAGCGACACAATTTGTTATTAGAGATCTAGTTGCCGGCCGCGCGACTGGTTCTTAGCGATGCATTGTTCCCGGCACTCGCCCGGTCGCCCAGGCAGTGATAGATAAACTCGGACGCGAGACGCATGCGCTTCCTATGCTCATCGCCGCTTGTAATTGCATTCTTTGTTTGCCTAATGTTTATAGTTATATTTCTTTTCGCTTTCGCTCTCACTCCTTCTCTTCTCTATTGACTGATGTGTATTGTGCTAACTGTTCCTTCTGTGTGCCGAAACAAACAATAAATAGTGTGTGCTTTGATAACGCTTGTGATTGATTATTTATCTCCGCAACTGCACCCGCTTGCCGGCGCGCTAAGCAACAGTTTTAAGGCAAGTCTACCTACCACATCTATATTGGTGACCCCGAGAAGCACTGAAAATGGGCGAAGATGGAAAAGCACCGCTGGAGACACCCTGTGCGAGCGAACAAAGAAACGGTGCACAAGATGGCGGCATGGCAACGGAAATTTACCGCATCGGCGTGAAGGTGCCTGTGTATTGGCCTGAGAAACCTGCAGTTTGGTTCGCGCAAATGGAATCACAATTTAATGTTTCCAACATTACTGCGGATGCGACTAAGTACAATTATATTGTCGCGCAGCTTGATTCTCAATATGCTGCCGAGGTAGAAGATATTATTGTTTCACCGCCGGCTACCGACAAATATAAAAAGATTAAGGAGGAGCTCATCAAAAGACTCTCGGTTTCTCGACAAAAGAAGGTCAAACAGCTGCTGAGTCAGGAAGAGTTAGGTGACAGAAAACCTTCCCAGTTCCTCCGTCACTTGCGTAATCTGGCTGGGCCGAATATACCTGACGAATTCCTTTTATCAATATGGACATCACGCCTACCAAGTAATTTACAATTCGTCATCGCGTCGAAGCCCAATGACCCAATCGAAGAGCTTGCCGAGCTGGCTGACCGTGTTCATGACGTAGCAACCCCGCAAGTGGCCGCAGCGTCAGTACCTGATCCTCAGATGTCTACCCTCATGCGTCAAGTTAGCGAGTTGACAAAGGAAATGAAGGCGCTTAAAAGTCAGTTCACTGGTGACAGGCCGTCGCGATCAAGATCCCGTGCGTCCAGCAGGCCCCGTAATCGCGCCAGCTCCCAGAGGTCGCAGTCCAGCTATCGGAAGTATCCTCAGTGCTGGTACCATGCAAAATTCGGTGAAAATGCATCAAAGTGCGTGAAGCCGTGCGACTACCAGGCGGGAAACGAAAGGGGCACTCGTTAATGGCGACCGCCGTTTGCCCTAGCCCTGGTCGCTTGTTTGTCACTGACCAAACGACGAAGATACAGTTTCTTGTGGATACTGGCAGCGACGTCTGTGTCTTCCCACGGTCATCACTAAAATATAAACGACAACCTACCAGCTACCAGTTAACGGCAGCGAACGGCTCGCCCATAATCACCTACGGCTATTTACACTTAGTACTGAATCTAGGCTTGCACCGCGACTTTGCTTGGAGATTTATTGTTGCGGATGTAACGAAGCCAATTATCGGCGTGGACTTCCTGGTTTATTATGATCTCCTTCCAGACTGCAGGAACAAGCAACTGATCGACAGGACGACTAGCTTGTGTGCCGCGGCTTTGCCTGGGTGTTCATCGGATGAAATTTATTCGGTCAAAGTAGTGTCGGGTGAGTCAGATTATCATCGCATACTACTTGAATACCCCGACATTACTCGCCCATCTGGCGTTCATCGGGTTCCGAAACATAAGGTTCTTCATTATATAAGAACCACTCCAGGGCCTCCTGTGTCTTGCTCTCCTCGACGGTTGGCCCCGGACAAATTAAAAATTGCCAAAGATGAATTCTCAGCAATGCTTCAGAATGGAACAGCTAGACCTTCCGAGTCACCTTGGTCGTCACCCCTGCACCTTGCTCCTAAGAAGAACAATGGCTGGCGTCCTTGTGGTGACTATCGGATGCTAAATGCAAGAACTATCCCGGATAAATATCCCATTCGTCATATCCATGATTTTGCTCACAGTATTTCTGGTTGCCAGGTCTTCTCCACCATCGACCTTGAAAAAGCGTATCACCAGATCCCCGTGAATCCAGAGGATATCCAGAAAAGCTACATTACGACACCGTTTGGCCTTTATGAGTTCCCCTACATGTCGTTTGGACTCAGAAATGCTAGCCAGACGTTCCAGCGGTTCGTGGACGAGATGGTAAGGGGACTGGATTTTTGCTTTGCCTATTTGGATGACTTTCTGGTGTACTCAAAGGACGAAGTAACTCACAAAGAGCACCTGCGGCAGCTGTTTGCCAGGTTTGAGGAGTACGGGATGGTGATCAATAGCTCTAAATGCGTCTTCGGTGTCCCGGAGGTAACGTTCCTGGGATACAGCATTTCAGCCGGGGGCACTAAGCCTTTGCCATCTAAGGTAGAGGCCATCAAGGACTTCCCAGCCCCGAAGAATGTAAGGGAGCTCCGCAGATTCCTGGGGATGGTCAATTTTTACCGCAGATTCATCCCTAAGGCAGCAGCCTCCCAGGCTCCACTTCATGCACTTTTAACTGGATCTGTCAAACCTTCTCATCCTGTCAACTTTGGTGTTGCGGAGCATGAGGCTTTTGAACGTTGCAAGGACAGCTTATGTCAGGCCGCGCTGCTGGCGCATCCCAATAGTCAGGCTAAGCTGGCCATAGTCACAGACGCTTCAGACACTGCCATGGGCGCTGCGCTACAGCAATATATTGACGGGGAATGGCAGCCACTGGCGTTCTTCTCCAGAAAACTAAGCCCAGCGCAACGTAAGTACTCGCCATATGACCGTGAGCTTCTGGCCATATATGAAGCGATCAAATACTTCAGGCACATGGTTGAGGCCCGAGACTTCGTAATATACACGGACCACAAGCCCATCTGCTTCGCCTTCAACTCACGCAAGGATAACTGCTCACCCAGACAGTTCAGGCATTTGGACTTTATAGCGCAATTCACCACTGACATCAGACACATCTCTGGGAAAGACAATGTGGTGGCAGATACCCTGTCGCGCATTGAGGAAATCGCACAGCCAATCGACTTGGAGAAGCTGTCACAATCCCAGATGAGAGATCCTGAGTTGCAAGAGCTCCTACGCAGTGACACTTCGCTACGCCTGAAGAAATTTAAGTTGCCAGGTATTCAGTCTGAACTATACTGCGACGAGAGTGATCAGACACTCAGACCCTATGTCACGAAAGAGTTGCGCCAGCAGGTATTCCAGAGTTTGCACTCCCTTAGCCATCCTCGTGCCAATGCCTCCATAAAGCTCGTCACAGACCGGTACGTTTGGCCAGGTATCAATAAAGATTGCCGCGAATGGACACGTACCTGCTTGTCATGTCAGAGAGCCAAGGTTACTCGCCACGTATCTGCACCACTTGGAACATACAGACTTCCGAGAGCAAGGTTTATGCACGTCCATATAGACCTTATAGGCCCCTTGCCAATGTCTCAGGGATTTAAGTACTGCCTCACAGCAGTAGATCGTTATACACGCTGGCCTGAGGTTGTACCGCTACAAGAGATCACGGCGGAGGCCGTAGCTAGAGGACTTCTACATGGCTGGATAGCGCGCTTCGGTTGCCCTAACGACATCGTAACAGACCGTGGCAGACAGTTTGAGAGCAACCTGTTCAAGCATGTGTCAGAGCTGGCTGGTTTCCAGCATAGACGTACAACTGCCTACCATCCAGCGTGCAACGGTCTTGTGGAGCGCTTCCATCGGCAGTTGAAAGCCGCTATCACCTGCCACGCAACTAGCAACTGGGTGGACACATTGCCCTTAGTCCTGCTCGGTATACGTAGTGCGTACAAGGAGGACCTCAACGCTTCGACTGCGGAACTCGTATATGGAGAGCCACTGAGATTGCCGGGAGAGTTTGTTCACGCTAAATCGCCAGATGAAACTATAGACGTGACTGATTATGTCGCACGCCTGCGTAAGTTTGCCCATAATCTCACTCCAGTGCCAGCATCCCGCCATACTAATAATAGGCGAGTGTTTATTTACAAGGACCTGAAAACAGTCAGCCACGTACTGCTTAGACATGACACTAGTCATCCACCACTGCAGCCGGTATATACCGGTCCTTATGAAGTGCTCGAAAGAAGTGATAAAGTGTTTAAGTTGCGTGTGAATGGTAAAAGTGTTAGTGTCCATAGATCGTATCAAACCCGCATATATACTGTCTGATGCAACAGATGTACCAATTCCTGTCCCGCCTATTCAACCTGCTCCAGAGTCCGAAAACACAGTAAGAAAGACTAAATCGGGACGTTCTGTGCGTGTTCCAGATTATTAATTTTTTTTTTTATCGCCCTTGACGGTCTCTGGAGGGGGGTGATGTAGGGTCGGAATTGACCTAATAATATATAATTTATAATGTGTAATTTATCTTGTATAAATTACATTAATTAATTCATAATAATAATTATCTTATATATAATTTTGTATAGTTATAATTATTATAACTAATATTAAAATTGTATAAAGAATAAATAAATAATAATAACTCGATAAAATTTAATGTCAATAAATGTTTCAATGTAAATAATGAACATACTCGCGGACGGAGCGACACAATTTGTTATTAGAGATCTAGTTGCCGGCCGCGCGACCGGTTCTTAGCGATGCATTGTTCCCGGCACTCGCCCGGTCGCCCAGGCAGTGATAGATAAACTCGGACGCGAGACGCATGCGCTTCCTATGCTCATCGCCGCTTGTAATTGCATTCTTTGTTTGCCTAATGTTTATAGTTATATTTCTTTTCGCTTTCGCTCTAACTCCTTCTCTTCTCTATTGACTGATAAGTATTGTGCTAACTGTTCCTTCTGTGTGCCGAAACAAACAATAAATAATGTGTGCTTTGATAACGCTTGTGATTGATTATTTATCTCCGCAACTGCACCCGCTTGCCGGCGCGCTAAGCAACAGTTTTAAGGCAAGTCTACCTACCACATCTATACCACCATAATTAGGTTCATCTTTGAATTCTGTATCATGACTTGCTCTCTTGCTCCACGACCCCCAAAGGCCCCAAATCAACTTGTATATACATTTTTTACGTACAAGCGCACGACAACTATTAGTTAATACAGTTTGCCTGATCATAATATGATTGTAGGTAATATTCTATTTTTTAGACGTTGAACTTAAAATTAAAACTACTGATGCCACGGCGCTGAAGCAGGCACTTGACTCAATTAACACACAACAAGCGCATTGCTCTGAAGTCACTCTAGCGGGCATCAAGAAGGGTCTAGAAGAAAGTCGTCAAGGTTCTTACATGTATGTGTTTACGGACACTACGGCAGCAGATTACAGAATGTCTGCGGAGATCAAGACTCTTTGCCAGGAGAAACAAACTCAGGTGAGACAAATGAATACTAATAATTTGACAACGAACTTTCGTCAATGAGTTTCAATCCAGGGGGCCTAACGCTAACATCAAAAATCGAACATTGACTATGGTATTTTGCCTATTCTTTGAAAATAGGCGAACAAAGAAATTTGCAGTACCAGCCCCAAGCTATGCTCGTACTTTTCTAGAGCTAGTAGAAAAACGCACAAGACGAAAACCTGTCTAGGCGATGCACGTATCTTATGCAAGGAGACTAACCTGAATATACTGAACTGAAGATACTGACTAGATACTGAAGGAGATGCTCACTAAGGAGCTGATAGAGATTATATATGTTTATTTACATCATTTTAATATTTTATTTACAAGTCGATAAGTCGATAAATAAGATAGTTAGCTGAAGAAATCGAAATTTTTCTTCAGCTAACTATCTTATCGACTGACATGAAATTTAACTTTGCAATCTATTTTTTCAGATTTTTATCGTCCTGACGGGTATTTATTGTGGTCATGAATCTGGTAAAAAGTATACAGTTTACTTCGAAATAGCAAGAGCATGCAATGGACAAGTATTCAGGATCAATAAAGAGGAAGTCGACCAGGTAAGTAACAAGCACTAATATTACTAAAAAGAAAAAATATAATATACATACGTTAACGCGGGAGCAAAAACGATTTGACAGTTCTCAAAGATTATGACAAATAAGAAATAGCAGAAGTGAAAGTGACACTAGTATCGACACACGAGTTAAATAAAAAAAAAATTAAAAAAATATTACGGGAAAATCTTACACAAATCGACCTAGTCCCACAGTAAGCTCAATAAGGCTTGTGTTATGGGTACTAGACGACGATTTATATAATAGATAAGTCCATACTTATCTATATAAATACTGAAATACATAGAAAACATCCATAACCCAGGAAAAAATATCGGTGATAAACACACAAATAAATGCCTTGACCAGGATTCGAACCCAGGGTCACTACCGACTGGGCTAGGAGGCCGTTAAACAAAAAATGATTGTGATGGAGGGAGTTAATTTTTTTTTTTTTAACCTTCTTACTCGACTTGATTATAGTATTTATACTTTAAAAGGTTAGCCACGCAATCCTAACGACAACCTCTTCAGTCACCTGTTACAAGACATATCTCATTCGTGATCAATTTGCGTGGACTTGTAGTTTTATAAAAGAGTATTTTAGACTAGCTAACAATTTTTTTCTTCTCAAATTTGAATATTACTCGTAATTTTCATTTTAAAAAATCTTGAAACAGCATTTTAAACTCGAAAAGACGGTGGAAAAGGAGCAAGACGTGTTTGATTGACCATTTCTAGTAAAATATTCTTAGAGGCTTAAGACTTGTAGGCAGAATATTCTGATTATATTAAACAGACGCTCTGTTATATGTGTTCTTGAAAAGGAGGACTGAGTAAATTTTCGCTCAGCAGATTTAAACTTTCTCAGAGACTACAGGTGACCCTCGTGCAGGCGGCTTTCTTGCGCAAAGACTTGCTATCGCAATTCAGCGTAGTAATGCCGCCTGCGTGATGGGCACCTTGCCGTGAGGGCCAAATTTAGAGTTGCATTTTTAATTAATTATTTTATTTTTAAGTAGTTTTATTTATAGTTAGTTTAATTTTAAGTAGGTTAAATTATTAGGGTAGGGATTGTGTTTATTATGTTTTTTGTTACACTTATGGCCTGTTTCACAATCTCCAGTTAAAGCATATCTGTCAGATAAATATTTGCTGTCCTTTTTTTTATATGACTGGAGAAAACGATAGCAATAATTTTAACTGGCAGATAAGTTTATCTGGAGATTGTGAAACAAGTCCTTATACTGTTATATGAATAAAGAAACCCTGTATGAAAGTATGGAAAAATTATGAAATTGCTATTTTTACAGTGAAATGTTGCGTTTATGTATATGGTTACCATACAACTTTCTCAAAAAATGTTTGAATTACTTACTTACATGTTTTGTATCTTCAAGAATGATTAAAGACTTAATGATTAAGTTTTTTGTGGGAGGGAAATGCGATTGAAAATAATTTCCTCACTAAAATTAATTTTCAAAATCAGGTTTTCTTTAACACTAAAACTGATTGTTTGCCTAAAATTAAAAGAGTACGACAAAAAAAATATGATTAAGGTATTAACTAGTTTCAGTTTAATGTGGTAGGTATTTTCGATGAACATTATAGATTCTCATATTCTTCGTAATTTGTCAAAACTTGCATTGAAGTTGCATATCTTTTTTCGTGTACGAGAGCCATAAACATGTCCCTTTGCCACTGATAAGGGTCATATTTATTTCGTGGTTTCCGAGAATTTAGGTATGGCCTTAATATATTTGTTTTTGCTCCCGTGATAACGACGGATGATAATGTAAAATATTTAAAAAATATATGAATCGTATAGGTTAAACAAAAAAATACAGCGCATAAAGTGCTCTAGCGCGACTGTAAATACCAGGGATGTAACAGATGTAGTTTTATCGGAACCGAAAGCGGAATCGGATGTTTCAAATTTAATTTATCGGAACCAGAAACGGAATCGGAACCGAAAACGGAAGCGGAACCAGAATCGGAGCCTTAGTTATAGCAGCATGTGGCAAGCGGGGACATGAGCAAAATGACAGGTATAAACCTGTTCGTTTTTTATGTACGCCGCTCATTTCCCCCGCTGCATTGCATTGACACAGAATGTTTCAAAACAGAAGTTATATCGGATGTCAATCCGATATAACTTCAGTTTTGAAAGTAACAGAACCGGAACCGATGCGGATGTTTAAAACCAATCGGAAGTTCCGACTTAACGGAACCGGAACTCTGTAACATTCCTGGTAAATACCGATAGCGGTGTTTTTATGTGAGATTTTCCATTTAACTAACTGATAATCAGTTTCTTCCTGTCTTACTATCTGTGTGGAAAAGAATACTGACATGTAATTTTCTTACTCTATTACTGACATAATACGAATGGCTATTGGACTAAGAGCTACCTGGACACGTCAGATATGACACAAAAATTAGAGCAACAAAATCCGTCTGGTTAGGTTGCTATACTATCCGTTTTGCTAGATCCGGGCACCTGGCAGCTTTTAATGGGTGGAGGTCAGAGTGACAGACTAGCAAAATTTTTGAATTTGAAAATAGTGGTACCAAAATTGGTAAAAACTGCCGAAGTTGTCTCAGTTATAAAAGGACCGGACCTAAATTTTAACATTAGAGCAAAAACCATGGCA
The DNA here is from genome assembly GCA_947086415.1 of Pammene aurita. Taxonomy (NCBI): domain Eukaryota; kingdom Metazoa; phylum Arthropoda; class Insecta; order Lepidoptera; family Tortricidae; genus Pammene; species Pammene aurita. The sequence goes on along the minus strand of OX352295.1, from coordinate 10,811,985 downwards.
TATTATTACAAAAACAAAAACAGTAGACAAACTATGAATTACATTATACGTCGTTTAGTCATCGTCACTACTTACCCCCAACAGAAACTTTTGGCAATGATATAATCTAATTATTTATATAATTTCTCATAATATTGCATCATACCCAGAACTCTAGTATTTGTTTTCCTGAAGTGGTTTGCGTTCTTTGACCTCCACAACTTTACAGCTGCCAGATGTCCAGATCTAGAAATAAGATTTTGACGTGGCTAGCTCTCCGTCTACATGTAAAGATTTTATACACGGGCAATAAACTTAAACAACGGTAGACGGATGGTAAGAATATAATCCACTGTTATTATACAGTGTGCTTTTTCAACAATTAACTATCATACTTATCAAATTATTCTATGGGATCAACCTCGAAATAGAAAACGTCAACATCGGATCGGTCAAAATGTATGAAACGGCTACTAATTCTTGTGAGATTTCGGAGGTGGTCCCATAGAAACAGTTGTTCAGAATGGCCTACTCAATCACCTCGCACAATATGGTTCATTATGTTTTTATTTATTTATTTAAGCTACTCGTCGACGTGAAGGACACCATTAAGGGCGAAGGGACCGTGATCGAATCCAAAACTATCCAACCAAACCAATCGGAATATGTTAATGTAAGTCAAATATTTTAGGAACTTCCAGAATATATGGATCGACGTAGGTATTTTTTTATTTGGCCCTTTTCTACTGGTCTTAACTTAAATTGGTCCGTAAGAGACTTTTGATCCGTGTTAGAAACTGGACCGATAAGCAACAAATTTTTTTTGGAAAATTTACGATTTATCTGTAAATGCCAATCGTCGTTATTTAAAAAGTTAAGAAATGTCTCCTAATATTTAGAGACTGTAATGAGAAACCGGCAACTTTTAATATAAATGCGACCCGATGCATTGCATATTGCATAATACATGTTTTAAAACCTAAAATTAGTCTAATGTGACCTTTCTCTTTCCTTTTGCCTCTTATTTTATTTAGCGTATGGCTACATGTCACTGGATATAGATAGGCATTTCTTCCCTGGGGTAGTAGTAGTGGGAAAGCAGATGATAAAAAAAATCCAGTGAGTGCTGCGAGGTCCAGATGGGATAGTGCAGCTGCCAAGTTTGTTACTCTTTTAGCACCATCCAGGGATCACGTGTAGGGTTGTCTAAGGTGTTTCCTACGGACGCAGAGTAACATTGATCCCCCTTTGCCTCTAAAAATAATAAATTGTACAGTCCTGGACTTTAATTATTAAGCAATTTACTGTTCAAGCTATTTTCTGTCGCTTAGTAGTACTGAAGTACTCATTGTACTCAATGAAATGTCCAACATAAAGTGATCCTTAAATGACTTAACAATTAAACTCCGTGACTGTAATGAACACAAACAACTCATTTTATCCGATGCAAGTTTAAGTGCCGAGGGAAACGAGAGCAGAGAAGGCCGGAGATAAAATTAGTAATTGGGTAAATTGCAAAAAAGGATAAACGTAACAAAATGAATTATTGATTTGTAACACAAAAGAAGCAATTTTGTATGAAATTTACTATCAAAACTTTATAAATTAGTGCTAAGGAACTGTAGAAACTTGTACTGAGATTGTTTATATCCAAATAGTTGTATTATCTATATGTGTAAAAATGGCTATAATATATTAAAGAGTTATAAGGAAAATTTCGGTAACTTTTTTTAATTTATTTAGACAAAACTCTTCGACCCTCTTTCCCTTTGCACTTCACAAGACCTAACATGCTACCAACATTACATATATTATAGATTGAGATCAAAAAGTTACTGATGTTTTTGTAGCTATAGTTCAACCACATAATATGACAGATGTAAATGTAGCGAAGGGACGCCTGGCCGGAAGCAGACGGCCTGTCGATATAGTTAGAAAAACATATTATGAGAGTATCTGTAAGATGATTTATAGCTCATTTGTTATCTATTCAATAGATCCTAAAAATATTTATTTTCTAAATAATGTCTAAACGAAGTTATGATTTCTTATATGCTGTTAAGTATATTGAGGACACTGCCATCTTGTATGGGAGCAAAAAGGTGACTGTTGGGTGAAACCAATTTTTCTATAAGTATATATTTACCTGTTAATTCTAATACTGTGTTGTAATAGTAGTTTATGTAGCTGTTACGTAATAAGGGTCCTTAAAACACAATAATAAGATCACACGAGTGTTTAAGGCCTAATTACGTACAGTTGCATACACTACTTTATCTACACACATATTATAAATCCTAAATGATGTGTTCGGAAACCATTAGAATGACCGCCATTGCACCGCCATGGCTAACTGGATTGTGCGGGCAGTCGGGGAGGAGGGCTGGATTTTCATTACGTTACCGATTTATCGATATGGTAATGAATTTATGGTGGCATAGATAATACACTGATGTTACATTACTGGTTGCAATAATGCTTATAATTATATATGGTTTCCGAACGCAGAATAGAGGATTTATGATGTGGGTGTAGATAAATAATTATTTCAGTTCACCGTCGACGAGCAGACGGAGTCCGTGAAAGTATCAGCCTCTGGGAAAACAGTGAGCTTACATATTTTAAATAAAATCGACCAATAAATATTCGGCACACATTTAATGTGGACAAGTAATGCTAAGGTAACTATGTAAACTAATAACAGAGATGTGTTACAAAATTTGTTTTCATCACACTTGCTCATAAAACACGCTGCATGTGAAACGGGAGACAAATCGCATTTTACTCCCAAAGGAGTTATAGCTTACTATAACTAACTCGTACGAACCAAGAAAGTTATAAGCAGAATATGTGTTTAAAATCCAGCTATGAAGCTTTTAAAAGAATGACGTAAATTTTTTGTAATATTTTAAAGCCGATGATATTACACAATTTTTAATTGTGGCTGTATGCCAGATAGGTCTGTGCCTTCGACGCTTAATCCGTTAAAACAATGACAAAATGGCAGACATATATGCAATCCCGCTGTATTTCATATTTATCTAATTCGCTTGGAATTTTGTTTTGTTCTTCGCAAGTGTGATAAAAACATCGTGTGTAACTCAGGGGTAAAAATATTGCAACCTAGAGTCATTAATTCCCTCCGGCCTATGACCGTCGTGAATCAATTGAGTCTCGTTTACAATATTTTACTTACCCTCCTTGATGTAAAGCCGGTGTCAATAGAAAAATATAAACAAACCCATTTATCTCCATTGCTTCGCAATTAGGCACTTTTGCAGAACAACCATGGCTTCATTGTCAATGTTTAGTAAAAATATCCGTTAATTACTTATATTTCAGTGAAAACTAATTTCTTGCTTGCAAATGCTTATTTCCTTACATGCAGTTGTCAGTCAGCCATATTTGTATACTGTTTTTTACTTTTCTATTGACGTCGACCTTACAATGTACTATATTTACTATTTCACTATTCAATATTTAACCACAGAGGAAACAAGTATTATACAAGTACTTTATGGTATTAAAAACATAATGATATGTTTCAGAGCATAAAACTTACAAATTTACAACCCGACACCTATAGAGCGATGGTAATGGGTAATTCAGAAGTCACCATAAAGGTCATAGGGCGTACAGATTTCCAGTTCCAACATGGATTCTCCACTACAGTGCAAACTAATCTGAACGCTACTGATATTCAACCCACCACAGGTAACACCACCACTTAATCTTATGTTATATATAAGGGTCACATAGGCATCGAGGACATTGAGGTGCACTCCAACTTCAAAGCAAATATAACTGAGTTGAAACACGGGTCCGCCCAAGAAGAACAGAATAAACGCAACGCGACTTATCTGAGAAAACACGTTTCAAGGTGGCTGGCAGCTTACCGTAACTAGCCCATTCCACATAATTTAGTCGGTTGTTTTGTTGCCCTCCAAAAAGTGGTGGAGGGTAACAAATGTTTATATTGTAAAGGGTTTTCCAATTAGGGCAGGTCGATGTGGACCGCTTTTTTTTTGTTTTTTTTTTATTAACTGATTACCATGGAAAGTTACACGATTGAGCAGCACGTTCAAATGCTAAAATTCGTTTGGAAGAGAACCCCCATTTCGACCGTAAAATCATCTTTAGCGACGAGACCCATTTTGGATGAATGGGGCTTTATTAACAAGCAAAATTGCCGTAAGTACGAGTATATGGGATGACGCCAACCCGCACGAAGTTCACCAAGTGATAATGCGTCTTCAAAAACTTTCTGTTTGGTGTGGATTTTGGGATAGTGGCGTCATAGGACCGTATTTTTTTCGAAAATGACAGTGGTGAGATATGGGCTACCAGATAACCCCGAAGCGGACATTTGAAATTGAATGATGTCATATTTTATTTCACAATGGCACATACGGGCCTTCCAAATAAAACTAAAAAGTTATTTACATTACACATAGCCTGTTTTATTGCATTTTACATACTTAGTGCCATTTAGTAGTAAGCAATAATCAAAATGTGAGACTATGACAAGGACCAACGATGAAAGTACCTTCTCTGTCATACCTATTGAATGTTATATAAGACCAACCCGTTCAGTCCTAGTATTTTTATTCCCTATATGACTGACTGACGCAGATCTTTCGACTCGAAAGAGGGTCGAAACTAACTCTAATAAACATTAAAATGCAAATAATATATGACATGAACTTTTTTCCGACATTCTTCCCTTATACTACATATTTAATACGCGCATTTGTAAAAATAACGTTAGTGGGCAATGACGTTCACTCAGCAACTTAAGAGCATGCTTACTACAAATGCTCGTTTTGTATTAAAATATTTTTTTTTTAATTAAGTATACACCCACTTTTTCACAACAGTCTCTATTTGATCTTTAAATCAAATTGTTTAGTAACAAAAATAAGTATAAATAAAATAACATAGTTAGTCGAATTTGAACTTATTTCTGAAAATGATGATTGATATGTATGATGAAAATATAAATCAAAGTGACTACGAACAAAAATTTAGCCCTTATTGTGAGATGGTTTGGGAAAACTTGTTGCTAAATGTTCCAGCATCAGACCCTACTTGTTTTTAGCCAGATGGGTCTATTCTATCCATAATAATTATCAAGAGTCAAGACATTGAGGTGACTGCCATGATCCACTGACAAGCAATACCCCTGCTTTCCCTACTAAAAGGTAAACATGAGACTTCCGCGTATTGCAGTAACTTTACCAATAAAATAATTTTTATTTTAAAACAGCCGTCGAAACTCTCCTAATGGTGTCCGTGCAAGACAAGACTCACTCAGCACGTATCGGCAAGGTGGAGCTGCACAAGCAAGACGGAACTGTCATGACACTGCCGCTAACGCATGTGCAAGGCGACATTTACAAGACGGGCTTGTTTTTGTCACCGGAGAAGACATTTCAAATCGCTGTAAGTTATTTATTATATTTTATAGTGATTGTTCGATAAAAAAGAAGACATTGCTAGATGTTGTTAGGAAGCTCTTGACAATGTTTTCTTAAATCATTCAGCCGATCGTTTTTGTGTGCAATGCGTCAATAACGACAATAAAGATAGAGTGTAGAGATTAAATAGGTATATACATAATGAAGGCACTCCCTTCAATATTTCTTCCTTCAATTAAAAATATATTTATTACATCCAAAATTTATTGTCGAAGATCAGATTTTTGGCACCTATAAATTGAGTAATATTGCAGGTAGTCGCAGAATCAAAAACCACTCGAAGACCAGTGACACGTTATGCTAAGACACCAGTTACGCCAATCCAATCAGGTGAGAACATTCAAGTCTAAATTTCTGTACCTACGTTATTAATTAATTAATTTATTCCACAAAACGATATGTCAACAACAATACATAATATAATCTTCTTAAACCTACCATTAACCTAAATACAAAAATCCTTAAACATAACATAACATGAACATAACACAACTATCCTAAACTAAATCTAAAAATTTGCTCGTGTCATAGTACCAAAGATGCTGGCTGCGTTACCCCGCTGAACCGCGAAACTAATACGTTGAGCGAGGTAACTGCCAGCTTTCCGGTCCCCCGTTACGTCTCTGAGTCTCTTCGATAGATCTCCGAAAAGACTCAAAGCGCAAGGGTCTCACGGACCCAGCGTTTCGACGCCGAAACTACGTTATTACTTAATACTATATGTGACAGGAAAACAAAACCAAGCTAAATTGTAAGTATATAGTTGATAGGCTAGGTTTAAAATTAATTGTAGAGCTTGCTACAAGTAACATTCAAAACTGAGAAAACGGGGTCTAGGTTAAAGAAACAGAGGCGCAAATAGATGCCGCTTTGCTCATATGGTCGGGATAGCTACCAATAAATTAAAATTCAGACACAATCAAAAAGGCTTGGTTGGTTTAAGAGCCAATAGACATGCAATATAAAATAAATCGCAACTTTTTGGACAGACATACAGAAGCCATATCAAACGAGAAGTTATACCCCTTACGTCATCTATTGAATTTATTTAAGGAACATTAGAGACCGAATAGAAATACGCCAGTGAAATACTCCAGTAAATAAAATAGATAGAACTACCGGTTGAGTACTGATTAAAATAAACCAAATAGTCTGAAAAAGAACCAAACAGAAACTGACTGTGTTGTGTAAAATGAATGTATTTTTTCAGTGGCAGCAATATCTAAAACGGAAAATATGCTGAAGGTTAAGGAAGGCTCATCTGTTGACGTGAACGTGACGTTTTTAAAACAATTGAAACAGACACTACTAGAAAAATGCTATTATGACATAGATGATTTTTTCAAAGACCAAGATATTTAATTGACATTGTTTAGTATAAGTTATTTATTTGTATATATATAATTCTGTAAATATTGTAAATAGAATATGTTAATAGTTAAGCTTTAGTTTGTAAGTTTCTGCCATGCCCTTACAGGGTAATATGTGACATGTATTTTAATATGTAACATAAAAGCATGAATAAATGAATATGAATATGAATATGAACTGCAGGTATGGTTTGAAAAATGACGGTATCAATGTAATGGCCTTCGATCGATGTAATTTACCCGCTTTCGCTATTGTTAACGGTACTCCTTATACGATGCCAAGCTACGTTAGCGACAACGACTAAAGGTTCCTTTTCGTACTTCACGTAATAAAATGATACATAACGTGTCAGTACGTTAAGTAAGAGTACGTAAAGTTTCGTAATGATCCCACTTCTGTATTAGGTACCAACGATCTGTGTACATTCCGATCAAACACGTCTATTTAAAACGTAAGCTATAAAAACGTATTCTCTGCGAACTCCATATTTGAATAGGTTACTGACTTACTAGGTTTGGTGCGCGACAAACTTTCGTGAGACATACTAACACTATAAAATATAACGGTTACACCCACGACTCCTAGTCATTTCGCGCAACATGTTTCGGAGAGCCCAGGTCTCCATCTTCAAGCACTACAAGAGTATTCGAACCGGCCCGTGGCACACTACACTACAGCACAGTAACGCTGCTGCGTGAGTGTAACCGTTATTATTATTATGTATGTTGAGTAAAATTTTAATTCTTAAACTAGTTCTAATCCCAAATCTGTGCAGCTTCTACAAGAAACATCTTTTTATATCAAAAGCATAAGTTTTAAATGGTAGACCAGTTCCTTGAGTAAACCTTAACAGACGGCTTTTAGCAATACCCAAGCAAATGCGGAATGTAATTTATCTAATCATAACTGTGATCGTTACATTTTTTACAGAATTATAGGGGGCAAACCTAGGCCCCAAATATTGTGGTACGTGAAAAAGCAAGGTGCGACTCAGTTTTCTTCGCTCCAAGGCACGGACGAAGTCTATCACGTGACCAAAGCTTTGACTAATGACCAATTCAAGTGCGTTGCGAATAATGTTAGAGGTCAGGGCGAGCATTACGTAACTCTAGACGTACAAAGTAAGTACTTACTGGGTTTACAGGATTTTCAAATTTCTAGGTTAAAATGTGAGATTCTCGAAAAGGACTTCCCATTTGTAAGGGAAAAATATTCGAGAGGAAAGCCCCATACAATCACAGCAAACGTAATCATGGTACATAAATACATACCTACCCGCAACACGGGCTTCGTCAGGTGGCTCTAAATGCAAATATCGTCTAATACCAACCATCGCTGAAATCGGCAACAGGCTTCGTCAAACATATTAACTAACAGGAACTAGCTACAGGACCGGTCCCTCCCGAATCGATTCTGGCTCAAATGGCCCCATAACGCTGGCAGCGTTGCCACGTTGAATGGCCAGCGAGATGGGAGTCTATTCGACATGGCATAACTGACAGTCGCATGCGAGACAACTATGATATCACACTTTTGTGACAGTTGATTCACCTAACCACCTACGTCAAAATCAACAGGTCTCGCTAGAGGAATTTCTCTATTGGCATGGGCGCCATCTTATTGTTTTGACGTTGACCTCAGTAAATTATGGGAATCCCACGTAAGGCATTTGTTTACCTCTAGTAGGTAAAGAGAGCCTTGAAGCATTTTATGAAAACTCATTTGAAAGCGACATCTCTGAATGTCTTCTGAAACTAAATACGTGTGTGAGTATGTGTGTAAATCATACGTGTATTTTCGTGCTACAATACTAGGCTAGAACTAGGGTAGTCTACATAGACGGCTTACAAGCAATTTTTTAGATTTGACGATGCATTTTTGGGTGTAGCAACTATGACGAAACCTGTGCTTTGGGTAAAAGATATGTGACAAATATTACATATTGAATAAAAATGACTGGTATGAATGATTTTAAGATTTCTTGTAACCAATAAATGTTTTTTGTCACAAGAAATAAAACAATACATTGACTTGTAAACCGACCACGTAGATCCATTATTATGTAGAATAGGTTTAGTGTAAATAAATTATAATATCAATAATACAACCTTGATATCTATCTCACGTGTTTATATCGAGACCCGAAAAAGTGAAAGATTACAAAATTATAACTAGTGTATGGTTAAAAAAGTGGTATCTTGAGCGTTGCGGGGGGCACTAGAAGCAAACAAACTGCTGCCGAGAGTATTACAACATTTTTCACCACGCCACGGCAAAAAAAGTACAAGCTTAGCTAAATACATAAAACAAAACAAATTAATTCTGCCAAATATTTATGGTTCAAAATCATCGTTCTATAACGTAAAGTAATTACTGTTCTCCCTTGTGAAAAAAAAACAATTTTACTGACGCTTTAAAAAAATCAAGATAGGCGGTGGTGCTGATGTGGTGAAAAAGCATTCATACACAAGAAAATAATTTTAATAAGAAAACCTAACTACTAATAATATAATTATTTAATTTTGCAACGTTTCTGTCTGTTTTAATACCTACTTATAGTGCTGCAGTCTTTGTTACGTCAACGTCTATGGAAAGTTTGAGGCATTTCAAAAACATCAGAAAAGAAATTAAATTCGACTAAATAAATGAATCTTACACAAATCGAACTAGGCCCACAGTAAGCTCAGTAAGGCTTGTGTTATGGGTACTAGACGATATATATATATATATTAGATAAATATGGATAAATACTTAAATACATAGAAAACATCCATAACTCAGGAACAAATATCTGTGATAATCACACAAACAAATTCCCTGACCAGGATTCGAACCCGGGACCTCCTGCTTCGTAGGCAGGGTCACTACCGACTGGGCTAGGAGGCCGTTATTTCTATCGGTAGCCTGGTAGTCAGTGCCTTAAAGGATTGTTTGACATTTGATACTTCACGCAGATAAACATAGTAGAAAAATGGAGCAACAGTATAGTAATTATCAAAACAAACTCTGGTAGCCTGGCGGCCAGACGCCCGACTTACGCTCTAAGGATCGCGGGTTCAAACTTGGCTCCTACTACTGCCTCCTAACTTAACTAAGGTTTTAGACACTTCAAACAATTTTACACATATTCTTCATAGATTCTAATCTAATGTAAGACTCTTATATTACAAAGGTATTCCTAATCCTGAGAGTTGAGGATGTTATGGAAATATAAACATATCAGGTAAATAAATACAGTGCACAGTAGTACTAGTCATAATCCTCATGCTTATAACTAATTGCCACTAACAAGACTCAAGTTTTGAATTACTATTTAGGAGACTCGGGATATGAAAACCAATGGGTCTTCATTTCAAAAAAGAAGTTGACGTTTACTGCAAGTAAATGTAATTGTGTATCTGACTGACTTACGTATAAGTTATATTCCAATATTATATCATATTATATTTCTTATATAATGAATTGATATGGTTACACATGGCACTTTAAACTATACATACTTGTTTCTTTAAACATCGATTTTTTTTTAAGGGTGTTCAGTTTTTCAGCTGCTTTCGCCACCGCATCTGTATGTTTATTGGATCCGGTGAGGTGAGAAGCCGCCAGTGTGTCTACGCATGTAGTATTCCACATGCACATGTACATGGGGAATGGCTATACAGCCGCATACAGTCAAGGCGTTGTAGGAGATTTATTGCTAGTGGCTTGCTTAATCTGAGGAAATCTACTCTAACATAGCATCCAAATGACACAAAATAATGCAGAGCACAGTGAATGCAGGGTACTGTAGAGATATTCCCAACAGCAGGGTGGAAGAACACCTACAACTCATCGCACTTTTTGATGTTTATCCATTCGCTCCTCGGCCAGATATCGACATTTCTTTTATGGCATGTTAATTGAACTTTAGGTTAAATAGGTAATGCCAATCGTATTATATTTTAACAGTTATATATTTTTAATAAATACCTACAATTAATAATCATAAAAATTATAAATATTAATGTGCTCTCAGTGATAATGTCTTAAAATCATATCAATTTTATAATTACTTCTAGAGGTATCTTACCTAGTTTGAATAGTCAGAAATCAACTTCGCGCAAAAGCTTCGTGGGGGCAATTACTAGAGGTCGCCTCCATCATTACTATCGGTAGCCTGGTAGTCAGTGCCTTAAAGGATTGTTTGACATCTGATACTTCACTACTTAAACATTATAGATACTGGTGCCGGCTATACTGTAAATTTATCAAAAATCTAAAATTACCGGTCGGCTTCCATATAGCGTTAACAGCGTTGTAGAGCCCATCACGGAGATATTGAAAACATAAGTCTTAAAGGTCGTAAATAGGCGCTAGTATGTGTGGCGTCAAGTTGAAAATACCAAAAAATACTTTAATTTTCTCAGTAAGTGATTTATGTAAATTTTTTTGAGAAATAAATGTCTTAAACCGTATAGTATCTGGACCGGCACCTGATTGTTTGAAATCTGATTCCGGCTTTGAGTCCGTGTTTGTGCTCCTCTCAGGTGTTCTTGCGGTACTTAAGTAAATGCCACATGCGTGCCTGTGGGATGCTATATGCGTAGACACACTGGTGGCTTCTCACTTCACCGGAACCAATAAACAAGCAGGTGCGGTGGCCAAAGAAGCTGAAAAACTGAAGATTCATAAAACATTTTTATACCTTTCGTAGTCGAGACCCTTGGCGCGTGGGGACCCAGTGCTCAGTAACTTTTTAAAGAACGCAAAAAGAGGCTCGTCGACTCAATTGGTGACCAAAGAGCTGGCAGCTTCCTCGCTCAACTCATAAGTTTTGCGATACAGCGGAGAAATGCTGCCACCATCCTCGTTTGTTAGTTTCTAACATGTCGATACATATAATATATCGGAACCTCGACCAAACAAATACCCATGGTAAATACCCCGTTTTAAATAGTTTTTGTAACTTCCATAAAAAAAATGCGTTCTACGACGTTAAAAAAAATTGTTTTATTTAGAACGTCATATAAATATTGAATACCATTTTTTTTTTCAAAAATAAAAAAATATAAGGATGAACATTTAAAGTATTCTTTTAGAAACATTAATGAATGAATGAAAGATTTATTCATGACAATTACAAAAAACATAACAAACAATAACATATACAACCCGAAACATTAATTGCCACGAAATCGTCGCAACTCAGCGTTAAATGCCGGCAGGGCCAGCGCTGGTCTTCCGTTGCAACTATTTGACGACACGGCGCATTGACGCCACGATCACATCCCCAAAGTAAGAATATCTTAATCAAAACAAGAGAAAAAAAACAATAAAAAATAGAAAAAAAAAACATATACCTGTTATACACTTTATAACGGCATGTTAAACTATAAGCCACTTAAACATGGATATCCAGTTATGCGTGAGCCAATTAAGTAAATTTTTGAAACTATTTAAAGTATTTTTTTCAAAACTGTCCCGCAAGGTTAACTTTTACGGTTTAAAATAAGGCGGTGAAGTGCCTAGTTTATGGTCAAAAAATTTGGAGTGGTTAGCTCAAAAATAGCTTCTGCAAAATTTTACGATTTTTGAAAGTGTGAATTGAAATGATTTTTAACATTGTACTGTAAAATAAATTGTATGGCAACCATACACATAAACGCAACGTTTCACTGTAAAAATAGCAATTTCATATTTTTTCCATACTTTAAACGGGGCAACTATGTGACCGTGACGTCACTTTTGCACGTCATTTTGTTAGGATCGTTTTGAGAAACAAATGCAAATCTCGGACTTTAAGTCTCATTTCTGACTTTTCTGTTGCTTTAACGCAATTGGCCCCATATAGACATTTGATCCTCACAACAAAACGAATCGATTGATACCATACATGAAAAAAATTCACCATGCCTATTGTATGCTCCCACCGGAATTTGGTATGTAGGTTATTTGAAGTAGACTTTACCGTGAGTACAAATTTGAAGCGGTAAAACCACTGACTAATTAACGTAATTTTCTTGTATTTTCAACTTGACGCCATATGATATGATATGATATTTATTCAAGAACAATTTACATCGTGTTATACATACCAGCGCCCATTTAAGACCTAGTAAGACTTATTTTTTCATGATCTCGAAGATGGGCTCTATATCGCTATATGGAAGCCAACCGATAAGATTTTTGATAAATTTACAGTGGGGCGGGCTAACAAGGTGTAATCTGTATTCGTATCACGGATTTATATGAAGTGGATCTTTTTCTTAAACCTTGTCCCTAACCAAGGATGTGCATTTCTGTCATTGAATTTGACAACTAGTATCCGATACGTTTGCCTAAGTGAGAAAGAGAACTTGCCATGCGTGAAGAAGGGACAACATGATTCGTAACGTCAAAGAGGGACCTCTGTATAGTACTATTGTTTACTCGGTGCCCTAGCCACAGTTGAAAATTATTACCGAGTAAAAGAGTCGTTCATATGCGACTAGCATAAAACCGGCCAAGTGCGTGTCGGACCACGCATAATAGAGGGTTCCATACCTTCAATGGAATAAGAACCAAACTAATACCAGATGTTATTTTTAAACACCTATCGATTGATGTGCAACATGCTGATATTAGGGGAAAAATTGTTTTTTGTAATTTAGTTACATGGAGCGCCCCCCATAAAAATATTTTCTCCTTCAATTTAACTACATATAGTCTGGCCAGCCAACGAACGCAGTAGCAATATACAGCGACCAAAAGTATGACAACTCTAAGAATCAGTGAAAAAAACAGCAATAATCATCAAATTCTATGTTTTTAATTTTAGTTGGTATTTCCACCCCTTTCATTACGTGACATTCACGGTGTGTAAAAAGGAGACGGATATATTTCGTCTGATCTGTCATCAACTGTAACAAATAATCTGGTTGAGGCAATTGACATATGCCATAAAAACGAATTTAAATTCAATGTAGAACGTTGCAGGAGTTCTATCTCACTCGCGCTTAAGACGAGAGAGTGAAATGCACTAGAAACAAATTCAATGTAAAAGAAATGTGAATTGAAATGTTCGTCACGAACACGGTGTCTAATCACAAAGGGTTGGCACATGTACGTATTTTGAATTTGCCGCGCTTTTCTACTGAAAAAATGGTTTGCCAGACTATAATTAAATATGTTATTCAATCAAATACAAACATTGAAAACATTGAAAAAATAATCAACCCAGTTGGACTTGAACCAACATCGATACGCCATAAAGTCTATGTAAAAATAAATGCAAAAAGATGATTGAAGGCATTGAGAATTTCGTCAGCTCGGTAACTGAACCCATAGCTTAATTGGTAAAGCGATATCGAGCCCCGGTATGGCGTATCGATGTTGGTTCAAGTCCAACTGGGTTGATTATTTTTTCAATGTTTTCAATGTTTGTATTTGATTGAATAACATACTAATGTATGAGTGGAATACCCACTTTAAAAAATGTAAAATAATTATGAGTTGATAGCGGGCGCCATCTGTTATTTCCGTTGTGACACTTGTAAAAGGGTCGGCGGGAAGGGTATCTAACTCTAGTGGTTGGCACCTAGATGTCGCTTACGGCTGCTATAAAGTCGATGTAAAAATAAATGCAAAAAGATGATTGAAGGCATTGAGAATTTTGTCAGCTCGGTAACTGAACCCATAGCTTAATTGGTAAAGCGATATCGAGCCCCGGTAAGGCGTATCGATGTTGGTTCAAGTCGAACTGGGTTGATTATTTTTTCAATGTTTTCAATGATTGTATTTGATTGAATAACATACTAATGTATGAGTGGAATACCCACTTTAAAAAATGTAAAATAATTATGAGTTGATAGCAGGCGCCATCTGTTATTTCCGTTGTGACACTTGTAAAAGGGTCGGCGGGAAGGGTATCTAACTCTAGTGGTTGGCACCTAGATGTCGCTTACGGCTGCTATAAAGTCGATGTAAAAATAAATGCAAAAAGATGATTGAAGGCATTGAGAATTTCGTCAGCTCGGTAACTGAACCCATAGCTTAATTGGTAAAGCGATATCGAGCCCCGGTAAGGCGTATCGATGTTGGTTCAAGTCCAACTGGGTTGATTATTTTTTCAATGTTTTCAATGTTTGTATTTGATTGAATAACATACTAATGTATGAGTGGAATACCCACTTTAAAAAATGTAAAATAATTATGAGTTGATAGCAGGCGCCATCTGTTATTTCCGTTGTGACACTTGTAAAAGGGTCGGCGGGAAGGGTATCTAACTCTAGTGGTTGGCACCTAGATGTCGCTTACGGCTGCTATAAAGTCGATGTAAAAATAAATGCAAAAAGATGATTGAAGGCATTGAGAATTTCGTCAGCTCGGTAACTGAACCCATAGCTTAATTGGTAAAGCGATATCGAGCCCCGGTAAGGCGTATCGATGTTGGTTCAAGTCCAACTGGGTTGATTATTTTTTCAATGTTTTCAATGTTTGTATTTGATTGAATAACATACTAATGTATGAGTGGAATACCCACTTTAAAAAATGTAAAATAATTATGAGTTGATAGCAGGCGCCATCTGTTATTCCCGTTGTGACACTTGTAAAAGGGTCGGCGGGAAGGGTATCTAACTCTAGTGGTTGGCACCTAGATGTCGCTTACGGCTGCTATAAAGTCGATGTAAAAATAAATGCAAAAAGATGATTGAAGGCATTGAGAATTTCGTCAGCTCGGTAACTGAACCCATAGCTTAATTGGTAAAGCGATATCGAGCCCCGGTAAGGCGTATCGATGTTGGTTCAAGTCCAACTGGGTTGATTATTTTTTCAATGTTTTCAATGTTTGTATTTGATTGAATAACATACTAATGTATGAGTGGAATACCCACTTTAAAAAATGTTAAATAATTATAATTAAATAACGGCATGAAAAATACACCTTATGTCTAAATTTTATTTTATTCGTCTTATAGTTTCCGAGTAAAATGGCTGTGACATACGGACAGACGGACTGACGGACAGACAGACGGACATGACGAAACTATAAGGGTACCGTTTATGCCATTTTGGCTACGGAACCCTTAAAAGTACTAAAAACGGTCCGATAGAGAGCATAATAGTGGGGGGCGGTGCCTCACTCGCACTCGTTACAAAATTGTCACATTTGACACATATTCACATTTTGATTGTCTGATGACGTCATTACCTCCTTAGTAAAAACGAGACACTCCCTTAGATAAGCTTCTCTTTCGGCCTCACTTTGTGACCGAATGAGATCCACTTCATATACATCCATGGTTCGATACCTACGTATACCTACTAAAAAAAAAACCCCAAACTCTCTGCCATGGGATTCCTAATGTCCTGTCAACATATCTAAAATGGTGGCCATAGCCATAGACAAAACGCTCTAGCGAGACCTACTGACAGCTTGACAGTTAGGTGTATCACTCTATCACCTAGTGAGACAAGTGTGAGAGCAACGTCTCGCAGTTTGGCATCTCGAATCGGGGCCCTGTTGAACTGCACCAGATATGATTCGGATAGCGGGCCACAATCACTATCCCTCAGCCGGCCCAAATCCCTCATAAACTCCTTGGCAACGTCCAGGGCACAAGGGTCTTGCAGTCTCAACAGCAAGTACTGCAACTGGCACAAAGGAGTACATTTAGTTGCATGGCAAAGGCCGCATACTCCGCAAGTCCGCAGCCAACCATGTGTGACTCACAAACTGAGTGGGACAGCACAAAGGCACTAACTTAAATAAACTGAATCGGGCGAACCATATTTAACAGATTGTAAAATCTTAATAAACCTGCTGGGTTATCATTATTAAACTTTTCAATTCATATTTCAGCGCGGCCGAAGTTCAAGAATACACCTAAAAGTATAACAACTATGGAGGGTGAACCAGTCACTATTGAGTGCAAGTAAGATACCTTCAAAACTAAATAGCTATAATCAATTCCGTGGTCTCGTACGTCTGCACTATTTAATTCAACCACCAGTTGTATCAACAATTTCTTACACAAGAAGAAAACTTATAGTATAAAAGGCAAACTTAATGCTTTAAAGCATTTTCTACCAGTCAACCAAATGGCCAAGCAGAAAGGTTGTCAACGGTGAACTAACAAAATAAATCTTATGACGAAACCCACCAATAATCTACTAGTTTTTACTAACTAAGTAAATATGCACATTTGTTTAAGGCTTGAGAAAGGCAACCCACATCCTAAAGTAACCTGGCAGTTCAAGCTCAGAGACACATCAGTGTTTACGACAATGAGTCACGAAGGAGAAGTTTGGCACTTCCCAGCAAGTCATCTTAGCAAGTCTGGAGAGTATAAGTGCATAGCAAATAACAAAGAGGGAAATGATAAAAAGATTACAAAATTTGTTGTTAAAGGTAAGGTTTTCATTTATGTCGCTTTTAAAAAATGGTATAGGGATGTTGAAGGTATGAGTCGAGTTGGTAAGCAGGCATATTTCATCTAATATTATTAACTATACAAATAATTTAGGCTGGAATCAACTTCGACAGCTTTGTAACCTGAGAAAAAAAGGTATGGAATTATATAAACAATTTCTCAACCTTAGAGAAAGTTAACTGAGCCAGGTTCGGCATTGCACGAATTATGGCTCCTCTATACTATGGGCCATCATAAGCTATCCTAGGGACGCAGCTATGCGTTAGAGGGAGCAAACGTTATTGCGATCTCATTCCATTATATAGCTGCGTCCCTTATACTGACCCATTATGGCCCACGGTGTGGAGAAGCCTTTAGCAAGAAATAAAACGGGGCGTGATGAGGATAGTACAGCTACAGATCAGATGCTGTGCTTAAGAGGCAAACAGAAACGTTTATAATTTTAGCAAGTATGCTGAGCTATGGTTGCCAGTATATATGCTTATATAGAATGACGATTGCAATTATGAGAATAGTACGAGTTCAAGTTAGTGAGAGAATAGCAACCGTCCTAGTGAATATCCAGCTTGTTGTGTTCTATTGGAATTTACAATGTGATAATATTATTTTATGTAGATGACATAATTATTATATTTGCACATGATTATTCTTTCTTTTTTAGCGAAACCAACAATAGAAAACCCAATATCTAAACAGTCAGCAATGGAGAACACCACCATAAGCTTGCATTGCAGGTTAGTGCGCTAAAAAGTACTAATAATAAATAACTACATGCTCCGGGTTGCTACTTGTTTTGCTGATATATGTACGTAGTTATAAATACAAAATCAGTACCAGGAGCATTTATTTAGTTCCTTGAACAGCCTCTGGCAAAACTACTTATTTAAATGTTTTTAAGCATATAATTTAGCAGGAATAAAGTTTTATGTACGCTTTGCGACCTCATATCAACTTTTTTGTCGTTAAAATGCATTCTACGATCCCGTGTTTCCAAAAGTACACTAATATTTTTATAATTTTTTTAAGGACGTTGGAAACGTGATTTTTATCATTCTTTTCATTATCTCTTTCAGAGTGAGAGGTTTCCCCAAGCCTACAGTAAATTGGTTTTACAAGGTGCCACATTCAGCAAAATTCGAAATGATTTCCAGAAATAGCGAAAGTTTACTTCTTAAAAATATACAATTAAGCGATGCGGGACAGTACAAGTGTGTGGCGATAAACGAAATTGATGCAACAGAAAATACTGTGGAAGTCGCGGTCAATGGTAAATATCTACATTGTCAATTTTGGACAAAATTTTAGACAATAATTATTATATGAAATCCTTACAATCCTAAGAACTTGATAACTTCCGTATCCTAGTCGATATAAGTGACTCCTATGAAAGTGGCGGTTCTGTTTTAGGAACGAACCCCGCATGTATTTGTGTGTTTAAAACGAATCTCAGATACGGGTGTTATAACATCAACCTATTTAAGTAATTTTCAATACACATCATATTGTTGAACTAGTTTGATTCGCTAGGACTGTTCCATAATATATAGTTAGGTATACTTTTCCCCCACCATAGATTGACAAGTACTTACGAAACCTTCTTTAAAGCCTTTTTTTGTAATCACAGCCCCACCGCGGATAGTGTTCATCCCTCCAAACTCTCCTGAGTACTCTGGCGTGGAAGGCGACGTAGCCATGAAACTACCATGCACGGCCATGGGATACCCCATCCCCACCATCACTTGGGAGGTCGACAAACATGTTGTTGCCAAGGGTACGTACATATAGATATAATCATAGCCCCACCGCATACAATGGGTTGTGCTCTGATAAACTGTTTGATATGATGCCTACGGAAGGTTTTTATCACCGCACCGCTCGCCGTCGGCAGGGTGTTCGCCCTCACACCCTGGAGCCTAAGGGGTTCCTCCCTCAAACGCTGCGGCTGTGGAATGAACTATCTGCCGAGGTTTTCCCAGCGGGCTACAGTATGAGGTTCTTCAAAAAAGGATTGTATAGGTTCTTAAAGGGTAGGCAACGCGCATGCGAATCCGCTGGGGTTGCAGGCGTCCATAAACGCTTACCATCCACGGTAAATGCTTACCATCGGGCGGTCCGTATACTTGTTTGCCACCGTCGTGGTATAAAATATAAATATTGTCTTCGTCCCACCGAATTTCCTGGAGTATATTGACTATTTTGGTGTGAAAGGCGACATAGCGAGTACACTGCCGTGCACCGCCATGGGATATCCCATCCTCACCATCACCTGGGAGGTCGACAACCATGTTGTAACCAGGGGTACGTAAATCATCTTTCTCCTAACGTTGGTCCCTGCTTTTTACCACGGCTCAATTGGGCCTGGGGTTCGCACGGCAACCTAATCATGTAAATTGACATAGGAGCTACTTTTTACGAAACCGACTGCTATCTGGCCTTCCACCAACCCAGAGAGGAAACTAGGCCTTATTGAGGGGTTTATACCCGATTACTCAGTATGTTTTGTTTTGTAGACGATTAGTTAATGTCAAACGACTTTTCGTAGGGTGCTGCTTATGCTAGTTTCCCGTCCAAGTCCAGTTTACCGTTTACCTGATTAAAAGTGCTACAAATATATAGGAATTTTTTTAAGATCAATATTTTTTTATATGTTGTTAATTTATAGTACTTTGATTTATTAATCATAAGCTTTTATTTTGGGAAAAACTTTAATATAAATATGGACGAAAAACTGACAAATGTGGACGAAAACTAACACAAGTACAAGGAAACTAGGCCTTATTGAGAGGTTTATACCCGATTACTCAGTATGTTTTGTTTTGTAGGCGATTAGTTAATGTCAAACGACTTTTCGTAGAGTGCTGCTTATGCTAGTTTCCCGTCCAAGTCCAGTTTACCGTTTACCTGATTAAAAGTGCTACAAATATATGGGAAAAACTTTTTAAGATCGATAGTTTTTATATATTGTTAATTTATAGTACTTAGATTTATTAATCATAAGCTTTTATTTTGGGAAAAACTTGAATATAAGTATGGACGAAAAACTGACAAATGTGGATGAAAACTAGCACAAGTACAAGTTCCAAAACACTCAGTGGCCTACGAAACCGGGGTTTGAACCCGAGACAAAATTTAACAGAGATGTCGTTGGTTGTATGAATAAGGCGTAATGCCTAACATTTAAATTGACTGTTTCAGACCAATCGATGGAGCTGTATGTGAAAAACAACAATTTGTTTTTGCTAAATCCTAAGGAAGATCACTCAAGTGCTGATAAATCGCACACTTTCGTCTGCCGTGCCACAAATAACTTCGGTGAAGTGATTCAACCCTATCAAGTTCATATTTCCAGTAAGTATAAGTACTTACTTAGTTACCTACATACTTACTATAGTTACCTACATAGTAACGGTGGTATAACTGTATAAAAATAACCACGAATAAATCCTCATCAAAACAAAGATCTTCCTTTCACATACACGTACTATAAGTGCTTCGCACCGTAAATCGCAACTATTCTCGAAATTACCTTATTTTGATGCACCTTTCTCGCTATTGCAATTCGCAAAATAATACAGGTCTGGGGAGCGATTTTTGAGATTCAACCGCTCGAATCTGCCATTTTAAACTCTTAATAAAATGATAAAATGCTGATTTCAGAATCACAGCGATAGCAATTTAAAATCACGATTATTTAAACTATTAATTTCATGCAAAAATAATGGCGACAAACTCTTCTGTGCGATTATTTTCGTGCTTAATTTCTTTGCATTCGAGCGCTCGAAAGTCAAAAATCGGCCCCCTGGGCCAGCTCTAAGTATTTTCTAATAACGTGCAATTTAACTCACTACATAATCTACATACATATTTACTCCATTTTAAACAATATTACATTTATTAACCGAGTTTGAAAATTTCCAACAGCCAATTATTGATTGGTTGGTTAAAAGACGCAGCTATGCACTAGAGGGAGTAAGAGATATCGCGATCTCATTCCGTCGTTTAGCTGCGTCCTTTAAATCGGCCGATTAAATTGGCCCGTGTGGAAGAGGTTTTAAGGCGTAGATGCGCAAGCGCAATCCTTCTGTGGTGTGGTGTTCCATATGTACCTATATCGGTACAAAACTGACAAAATTACGATTTTTTTAATAAATATGTATTATTTTAATCCATCACTTTTCATATAAAAATAATAACGGTGCATCCTACATTTTGGTAGGTATCTTGTTTGTGCGGAATGAGAAATAATATAAATATATTTAGTTCCCATATAAACCACGTTACTTTTCTTTTTGAACGAGATTTGCGGGCGTTTTTTTATAGGTTAGTCGTTTTCTACTTTCAGAATATGCAGACTCTGATAACGTCAATGGTACCACCTACGGTCCTGTAGAACTGCCATATGATTTTACCTGTCCATTGTCATTTACGGATCCCAATTCAGTGAGGTGGTTTAAGGTAATCTTCTTCTCCAACGAGAAAATATAAAATATTCTGAGCATCCATCTTGTATTCATGCCATGTCATTAGAAAAAAAGTATAAAAACATTTGGGATACCTTGATATTTTTTTTATTGTTACTTTAAATGACTTTATGATATTATTAGGCTTGTGACATTTCGGAGTAGCCATGTCTGTCATTTTCTATACAAAAAAGTCTGCCGATTTTGCGGGGGAGGGAAACGTCAAATGTATGGCTATTCGTAAGTAACGTACAAATAGCCACGTCAGATAAACTTCAGTCCATATGTACATGTATATTACCACTGGTCATATGGACTGAAGACCGGCAGAGGGGAACGCCTGGCAATGGCGACTCCGGTTGGTTTAATTCTTAAGTTTTGTAGCATACCGTGGTTCTAAAATCCAAGGAGGCGGCGAATGTTAAAATAAGATTTTCTAACTACAAAGTCAAAGTTTAGCGTGAGTGTAGTCTAAATATTACACACTACGCATAATGATTTATGCTCTTGTGCCGTAAAGGATTTTATTCCAATTAGATAATTTATACACTAAATACTGATCAAGTGATCAGTGTTTACAAGATAAACATTTTATTAGTACACATCAAGGGTGATATAGACATGGATGGACAATATCCAAACAAAATCGCGTTCCCTTTTTTCAGGTTAAAGCACTAACGTCATCTATCGGTCACACCAGACACTAAATCCTAGTTTCTAATACTTTGTTCGGCGCTTAACGCTGACAGAATAACTCGACTCCAGACTCGACAGATGGCGCTGTGGCACTTAGTACCGAAAACAGACGTATAGCCTGAAGGTTCGAGGAACGCGATTTTTTATAGGCATCAAGGATGATTAAGACATGGCAAACAATGCCTATATGCGTTCAGCCGTTCAGGCTATACGTCTGTTTTCGGTACTCAATACTCAGGTATTTGACATGAATTTCAATTTAATACCTCCACGCGTTTACGAGGAAAAAGGTAGTAATTTTAAAATTAAAAAAAACATTTTTTTATATGATTTTACTAAAAATGTCTACTTTTTGTTATTTTTCTATTGTCTATGTTTCTGAGTTCACGGGAAGTACCCCGTAGGTTTTTCTAGTGCCGAGAAACTCTAAAATTTGCAGCATAAACGACTGTATCTTTTGATTGCGTTGGCTTTTAAGTTTGATTTTTTCACAGCTTCAAGAGACAATAGACCTGAGTATTTGATATAAATTTCAGCTTGATACCTCCACGCGTTCCTGAGAAAAATGGTCTTGACAGACAGACAGACAGACAGACAGACAGACGGACAACAAAGTGATCCTATAAGGGTTCCGTTTTTTCCTTTCGAGGTACGGAACCCTAAAAAGGATAATTTAACGACTAGTGAAATGAACCATTCTTATTATCATTTTAATGATAAAAATGAAATAGTTATAGACGATGATTTCGACCAACTTATTCCTACTAGCACTTCCTCAGATATAAATCCTCAGATAGAAAGATAAAAAACTTAAGGCAAAAGCTGCGTTTGCCTAGCTAAAACCTGTTTAAGGCTACTCGCTTTAGATCATAAACAATTGAAGAAGACTATACTTTTTTACTTATATGCGTTGAGAGTGGTAGTGATGGTAGTGATGATTCTTAGGTATGTTTTCCCCTACAAAATGGTGATGTCATAATTCTGCCTAACGGTTTAAATTTTTAAGTTGTAGCTTGATGATTTTGTGTTTTTACAAATAGCTTGTTTTTGTTTTAATATAATATTTACTTAGATACTTTGACTTTGTAAACAATTTCATTTAACATTCGGCGACTCCATGGATTTTAGAATTGGAAGCATACCACCAAATGTCCCAAGCCTAGATATTCGTATATTATCTCTTAGGTATTTTACTGAGATAGCCAGATTTACCAACGTAACATTTAATTTTCAAGATCCTCAGATACAATGGGCAATTTATTGCCGTTGCCAAATGCCATTACGTGCAAAAAAATATTTTTTTTTACCAAAAATACTATCGTTTTTCAGAATAACACCTATTTCACGACTGGATCGACATTACACTTTGAGCATCCGACAGATGGAGACAGTGGGAACTACACGTGCCGCGTGAGCGACTTGAACAGCGCTGCCTCTCATACTGTTGAAGTCATGTTCGGTTCTCCTCCTAAAAGAGATCGAACATCATACAAAGTCAAATGGAGTGGAGAACGGAAAACGATCGCCTGTTATTCTAATGAAAGTCCTCTAGGCAAGGTATAGTTATGCATTGTTAGGGTTCCGTAGCCAAATGGCAAAAAACGGAACCCTTATGGATTCGTCATGTCTGTCTGTCTGTCCGTCCGTATGTCACAGCCATTTTACTCGGAAACTATACGACGTATCTGAATAAAATTTACACATAAGGTGCATACAAAATTCCGCTACTTAGTTATGTAGTTAAATTAGAAAAAAAAAATATTTTTAGGGGGGGCGCTCCATACATGTAACTATATTTAAAAAAAAATGTTTAACCAAATATCAACATATGACACATCAATCGATAGGTTTTTTAAAATAAAATTGAGGTTTCTTTAATATTTATTAAATATTTTCTGAAATAATCGCTTCGAAATTCAGAAAAATTGTGTTCCCCCTGTTATTTTGAACCGTAAGTCCAAAAAAATATGAAAAAATTTGAGGAGATGCGCCTTATCATATAATTACTAAGAAAATTGTTTTGAACATTATCGGTTCAGCCATTTTGGAGTTATCTCCAAAAAACTTCTTCCATAGGCATCAGATACGACCTTTTGGTATTAGTTTGGTTCTTATTCCATTGAAGGTACGGAACCCTCCTATGCGTGGTCCGACACACACTTGGCCGGTTTTTTTTATTATAATTTAATGAAAGGCCCACATGTACCACCACATTAAAAAGGACGTAGTTATGCGAAAACGTTTTTGCATTTAATATGATATTTATATTTATTTAACAAAGCAAACTGAATTAAAATGATCAGAGAAAATACTTCTCAATTAATATTTATAGACTTTACGTATTTTCAGTACGACTGGTTGTACAATGGGAAGAAAATAGAAGGAGTGCACACGCAATCCCTTCAGCCAATTGGTTGGGGACAGTATACATGTCAAATTACGCATCCTCTCGGAAACCTGGCCCTCAACTACCAAGTCACAACTAAGGACAAAGGTATAATTAATTAGTATATAATTAACGAAAATGTATTTATGAAATTTGAACACTTAAGATAATTATTACTCTGTTTCCTTTGCGTTACCTTGTCGTTGTCTTCTTCTGTGCATACTTGTACTTATATATGTATTTTATGTAGTGTATATTATATTACATATTATATGTACTATATGTTACACGGTATGTAACTTATTTATTGCTATTTTGTACTGCCCAATAAATTGTTTCTGTTCACTGTTTCACTATCTGAAGGTTGTCTGGTAGAGATCGCTTTTTAGCGATAAGACCGCCTATTGTTACCTGATTACTTAAATCTTGTTTCTCTTTTATGTGTGTTTACTTTTGGTGCACAATAAAGCATTTTATTATTATTATTATAATTATGGAGATAAATAACCTGTGAACTGGGATTACAGATCTAAACGTTATTGTTAATCATTGTAATTGCCAGTCGAATTCAATTAGCCTGGCAGATATGCCTGGTGGATAAAACCTTCATGGTTGGAATTAGAAACACTATAATTTCATGCTAAATTTCAATGTTGCACTTCGTGGGAAACCAGTTCTGTCAAGCTGGTCTAAATTGGCAGACGTTCAAATGTACTCTTTGAGTAATGAATACGTTGAAACTAATGTCGAGATTATAACAGTCAAGATAATAAATGTCTTTAATCATTGCAGAATGTGGGATCCCAACATCATTTTTAAAGACAGAACACGCACCTCTTATGCTGGACCCGTCTCTAGAATGGCCTACCCTACAAACTTCTGGACAGTACTTAATCGTACCAAACTCTGAAAAACTTCTGTTAATCTGTCAAGATGAGAAATCATCACTTTCCAACAGCTTTACTAAATTTCCAGCAACGAAATCAATTTACGCCACATGTGATAAAGAAGACTATTTTCAAGTTGACGGTGTTACTCAGAAAGTTTCGGAATTAAACTGTAAAAACAAAGTAACATTAAGTGTTGTTAAGACAGGAAACCCATGCCTGGGTGAAAATACAGAGCTGAGGAAAGTGGGTTTCCACGTTAATGGCTTTACTGACGTTTACCAATCCTGCGTAGATAACAACAAACACGTACCACTTTATACGAAAATGAATACAATTGCTGTAAAGAAGGAGCCACCAATTGAGACGGTGAAAAGTGATTGCGCTAACAAGTGTTGCTATGAAAAGATACAACTGGTGAATGCGGTCGATGTCAGTTTTGGTCCAGCTGAAAAGGCAACTTTCGTTGATGCGCTGAACTCGGTAAACTATTGCAGGAAAAACAACGTACGTGTATAATTTACCATATTTAAGTGTAATAATAATAACAGTAATATAAGCCTTTTATTCGGACATAAATATTTACAAGTTACAGTTTGCACATTTAGGTGAACAGTTATTTAATTAAGTTTAGTAAAAAGTAATTAATATTCAGACATTTCATGTTTCCTCCACAGTTGCTCGTCCGTTTGCCAAGTGGCAAAGGCCTCCTCCAGTCTTCTCCATTTTGGTCTTTCTATGGCTACTCTGCCCCATGTTGTACCTGCTACCTCTCTGATACCGTCTTTCCATCTTTTGAAAGGCCTACTTTGCTTTCTGCTTCCCTCTCTTGGTACCACTGGCTGACTATTTTGCTCCACTTATCTTTTCCTCTTATTATGTGACCTGCCCATTTCCTTGTCTTTTCATTTTTAGAGTTATGTCCTTTAGTCTTCCTTCTTGTGGTGGTATTTTTTGTTTTATCCGCACGACTTGTTCCAGGCTTCTTTCTATTGCTCGCTGGCAAATGGCCATTTTGTTAGTGTGTTCTGCAATAAGACTCCATGTTTCGCTTCCATAAACTAGAACTGGCAAAATGCAGGTGTTAAATAGCTCCGTTTTTATTGCTACGTGAAGGTTTTTGTCTTTCATCACTTCTTTAAGACTCCAGTATCTCTTCCAGCTGTTTGTTACTCTTCTATCTATTTCTTTGTATATAGTATTTTTTGTCGCTATTAACTGTCCAAGATAAATGTATTCTTCTACATAGCTAATTGAGGTTCCTCCGACTGATATGGGATTTTTGTCGCTGTTGGTCATGATCTTGGTTTTATCAGGATTTAACTTAAGTCCAACCTCAATACTTTTTTCTGCCAAATCATTTATCATTTCGCTGAATTCATCTGATGTTTTTGCAAAAAGTACGATGTCGTCGGCAAATCGCAAATGTGTTAGTCTGCGACCATCAATGCTTAGTCCTTGGTTTTCCCATTCAAGATTTCTGAAGAACATTTCCAATACAGCTAAGAAAAGGCTCGGGGAAAGTGGGTCTCCTTGTCTCACACCCTTTTGTATTTTGAACGTGCCACTCTTCCGTTCCAGTTGAATGCACGCTGAGCTAAGATCGTAGATGTTTTTGATTAGTCTTATATATTTATATTCTATTCCCTGTTCTTTTAATGCTTCCCAGATTTGTGTGTGTATGAGCGAATCAAAGGCCTTGCGATAATCAATAAAAGCCATATAGTATTTAAGTTGATACTCTTCGTATTTCTCCAAGATTTGTCTTACGGTGTGGATGTGGTCCAGTACTGAATAGTCTTTGTTGTTCGTCAAGTTTCCTTTCTATCTAATATATTAAAATCTAAGTATTCTCTTGAGTATGATCTTTGCAAATATTTTGTATATGTTTGACATAAGGCTAATGGGTCGATTTCCTATGTCGAAATGGCTTCCTTTTTTAAACAGACGAATTATATTGGGTTTTTGTCCATTGTTTTGGTATATATTCACTGTCTATTACTTCGTTGAAGATTTCTGTGAGAATTGGTGTTAGTGCCGTCTTACCGTGTTTTATAATATTTAAGTATAATAAACACCTACAAAATTTATAAACATCGAAAGTAGTTTTTGTCGTATCATATTTTCATAAAGGTCGCTTTTAAATACAAGAACATCCCAACTAAGAAAAATATTTGCCATTCGAGCTTGCTACAATTGTTGAATTAATGTACTATTGCTGTACTATTTTTCAGTATAATTAACAACTTCATTTAGCTAAACAGTGATCGATGAAACCAACATAAATGTTTAATTTGTTTTCAGGGGAGTTGGCAAGATATAGAAAAGATAACTCGAGAAAGAGCTGAAAGAGAACAATTTACGATTTGGTCTGGAGCTGCGAACTACACGAAAGTTGGCGGAATATGGACACCTCAATATTTGTGGAAGGTATTTTTTTCTTAACAACAACCTGGTTAGTTTGTGGATGCATTTCTATTTATGGAGTCCCAGACACTAAATTACTTAAGTAGATATTATTCATACTTAGCACCTTTGTCAAATATGTGTATAAGTATTGTGTATTCTTTTGATAGATACTAATAGCGGTGCTTGACTAACTTACATGCACTTAACTAGGCTTAACAAAACAGCTTAAGTTCACTTAAAATGCATATCATATTCAGCAATATTCGTTAAGAATTTAGTTTAATAATCATAAAAACTCAACGATTCGTTTAAGGTAATGAAACCCCACGGCGGATCGGAGATGGTCGTCATCCATGAGAACACAGAAACGGCTGGGCCCAAGGTATGTGCTGGGTCGTGCGGCGAAGATGTCATCTGGTTCGAACCTGCGGGCGACCGGACATACTGCTGCAGTCTGGTTGATTTCAAAAAAGCTTTCGGTGTTGCCATACAATTTAATTAAAATAAATACCGTTTTTGTATCACTGTAACCGTTTTTGTAGGTAAGTCGTATAATAAATGTAACCATCTTCCTTTGAGTTGATAGAAGAAGAGTGCAAATAATTGACGGTCTAAATGTCGATATTATAAAGATAGAATTTGTATATTGTTTGACATAGAAAAAAATGTTAGTTATTTTACAAATCATGTTACCTAAATGTAGATACGTACACTTTTAATTAAATTGGCATAGTAAACTATTATTTTATTCTAAATACCTAGTCTATCGCAAAGTACCTAATGAAGGTATTTACCGTGTAACTTTCCTGTTCGGAAATGTTACACGGTTTCCTGTTCCTGTCTTCATCAGTCGGAGCGTTCACGGGAGGAGATTTTGCCTATGAGACTAGCAGCAATGTAATCGGATAGCAAAAGAGCTGGTAAACACACAAGAATGTATTTCCTCGGATATCAGACCCGACATGCCTGATAGATTCTGAGATCGAATGCTGTTCTAAAGGGCATAGTGTAACCCACGTATTACCTACGTAAAATAATAAATTTGAAATACGTACATAAACACGGTGCTCGTGAGGATTGCGAGAGATTTTAACAGTGTATTCCTGATCATAACGTGCACTTCAGCTCGCCATTACGTGCACTTCAGCTCGTTTGTGGTGCGCGTGCCGCGACCGTTGCAGGACACGATAGCGAATGCTGACTTCTGGCCGAAGGGTGTTGTGTTTCGGCAGTTCCGGGGCACTCTACCGAATCCTACACCAGATCAGACGGCGCAACGGAGCCACGCAGTTACGTCGCCTAAATAAACTAGTTATAAATATTTTTCTGTATATTTTTGTAGTTCGCAGTGCATTGGTTTTATTACTGTAATACTGTGTAACTTATTTGAATAAATAAAAATAAAAAATAATAATAATAATTGGAGACTAAAATGTCGTATAAACTTTTCTGGAATTCGCCTAGTTTAAGAGTTACTACCAAATATAAAAAAAAAAAACATTTTTTATTGTGACTCAGTGCAAAACGCTTTTTTGATGGCGATTTCACCCTTTATGGGGTCTAGTCTAGACATTCTTATTGACAGATATCAAAGTGCCAAGGAATACTTAATTTACGTAAACAATTTTTAGGGAAAAAAAAGGAACTAATTTATTTTAATCGAAAGTTTTACCAATAACATTTATGTTTTCATGTTCAAAAGCATTTAAAAAATCGAAAAAAAAACTAAAAAAAACTTTTTTTTGGCGAAATTGACCTAAATTTATACAACATTTATTACTCCTTATGACCTCAGGAATTCGTGGTTAAAATCTCTCGCAATGCTCACGAACACCGTGTATATGTATAATATTATTAATATCTATATTGTCTATATCTGAACTATTCTGAACACGTCACGGGAGCTGCAACCTAATTTTTTACCTGTTACTCGTATCCAGGCGGCTTATGGTATAAGAGCTGGCCACGTCAGATGTGACACAATAATGAGAGCAATGAAACCTGTCTAGTTAGACTGCTTTACCATCCTTATTGCTAAATCCGGGCATCTGGCAGCTTTTAATGGGTGGATGTCAGAGTGACAGACCAACAAAGTTTTTAAGTTGGAAAAAAGTAATACCAAAATAGGTAAAACATGCAAAAGTTCTGTAATTTATAGAGGACAGGGCCTATATTTTAACATTAGATTAAAAACCATTGTCTATTATTGCGGAAACAAAAACAGTAGGCGACTAACTAAAAATTGCATTTCACATCATTTAGCACTACTTTCCCCCAACAGATATGATATAACCTATACCTCATTTTTTTTTGAGATTAGAAATTGAGTAAACATAGAAACAGTAGTTGCCAACCTGTTCTAAATGTTCAATTTAAACACACTGAGAGCACACGAACAAACGATTAGTTAACATGATTAAGAGGTCACGTTTGTGAATAAATAATAACAATTTGCAGATTATATAATCCAACACAACAATAAAAACACAATTTAATTTTGATTATCACGTTAGAGACGTGAAAATTGAAAAACTGACGGTGACGCACCTACGTTCTAAAACGGAAACTTAAGGTCTAGTTTTTTATCAGTATTCACGAAAATTATTTAATTGACAATCATAGTATGCACTTGTTAAAAACTGTTCGTAAATAAAAGTTTGCTCCTAATAATAAAACAATTGTCTTAAGTGATGGTAAAAGATTTGGTGGACAACGACAACGAGGTGGCTTTTGTTGTTGTATGCCACTCGGGCCTGCCTCTGATTGCGCCATAACCCTCCAAACAAACGCCCAATAATAGAGCAAGCAAATACTTTTACTTAAATAAGAATTACAATAAGCTTTAAACATTAAAAACTATCCAGGTACTATACTGAGAGATACAAATGACAGATGACGCGAGAAAATATTTAAAAATCGGGCTATCCGTTTCGAACATCTTCTTCTCTAGGTTTTTTATTGTGCAACATTTACAAGAATATTACCAATGATAAAAATAAAATATTTCGTGCATGTAACTACTATCAAAATATTGTTAAATACTCAATATAACATTAACAAACACGTAGGCCCCTTTACTATAAATACAAATATAATTACGTATTTTGAATGACCGCCTAGGCACTTTGACAGTTGTGACATGTATCGTGTCTAAACCTCATAAATAACCCTTGTACATCGTTCTGTAAAATTTTTCTAATCTCCAAAAAAAACGAAGTATAATTAATTACATAATTTCCCATAATATTTCATTAAACCCAGAACTCTATGATTTGTTTTCTTCAAGTTATTTGCATTCTTTGACCTCCACCACTTAACAGCTGCCAGATGTCCGGATCTAGAAATAAGCATAATATAGCAAACTAACTACATGGGTTTCGTTGCTCTCATTGTTGTGTCATATCTGACGTGGCCAGCTCTCCGTCTATTACATGCGCATTGCCGGCTTTTAAAAACTGTACTTAGTCCATTTTTTAAAACCTCCATACAGTAGCTACTCGGAAAACCTCGGCATATTTTGATAATTACCTTTGATTTTCTGTCATATTTATTATTATAAAGTTAATTATGGGCCGGTGTATCTTTTATAGCTCGAAATTTATATTTAAAGCAGTCGTAATTATTATTGCTACTCAGAATTACGAGCTCTTTTGATTTTTATCGAGAAAAAATATCCCCTAATATTTCTCGTCCGTATTGGTTACGCTTTTCTTATAACCTTGTATAACTGTAACAATCAGGACAAACAAAAACTGCATGATATTACGGGGTTTTTTTATTAAAGTCGTAAGAGCTCTATATAAGTAGCTAAATCTGAGTTGAAAAACATAAAAACAATCAAAGTATAGAAATAAAAAATAACTACACTTAGAATGAACAACATATTTTTTATAACATAATAGAAAACATATATACTTAATGACTTCATCGCCGCCTTGTATATAAACGTAGGGTTTTCCTGCGTGTGCGCACTCCCGGCCACGCGTCCACAGCGATGGCGGTCAAACTGCTGTTCCTGTCAGCTTTCCTAATAGTCCAAGTGTTATGTGGTCAGAACAGTTTAACCTTTGTCATAGACCAGTCTGCATCAATGAGTGATGAAATCGGTCAAGTCAGAAATGCCGCCAAGTTGATCGTTGATATTATTCTGGAAGAAAAGTCAAGGCAGATTGAAGATATAGTGTTGGTGACCTTCAGAAACCATATAAACAGCACATTACAAAGTGAGTTCCATTATCAATAATGTTTGTCATTTAATTGGTAGTTGGTATTTAGATATTTTTTTCTTACTTTCTGTAGGTCACAATTTGATTAGTCGATTTAAAATAGAAATAGAAATGACATTACAGACAGAACAAATAAACTACAGATAATTATAGAATAAAACAGGTGTCACGAAATGGCCTTTTCTCAGCATGTTGCTAGCGTTAGCCAGCGCTGATCTTCCGAAAAGACCATCCGGTGAAAAATTCACGGCAGGTAACAAACATATTTAGCGAGTACAATCTATGATAACAAAGAGGCAATAAAAAAAACATCAGTAATAAACTTCAAGAGAACAATAGAAATGGAAAACTTAATAAAAGAAAAATAAAAGTACCTTATAACTACAACGCAACAATCTAGTGACCACGCATCTGACCGGACATGCCGTAGCCTAACATTATAAACTCTTAGCCACTAGCGCCAGGCTAGGGTCAACGCCGTCAACGGCAGACACGTGAAACATAGCACAAAACAATACACTCTAACCTAAAAATCGTGGCTTACATACGACACAGAAGACTATAACTGAAAGAATACAATACACAACATATCAACAGAAGAAAGCGGGCAAAAAAGACAATTGTTAATAAGGAAAATACACACAGCAACGCAAAAGGAATATAACCTAGCGGTACGGTATTATAAACAACTAGTATCAACTCTACAAGTTTCCTCGTTGAGTTGGTGACAAAGCATAAACTTTTT
The DNA here is from genome assembly GCA_947086415.1 of Pammene aurita. Taxonomy (NCBI): domain Eukaryota; kingdom Metazoa; phylum Arthropoda; class Insecta; order Lepidoptera; family Tortricidae; genus Pammene; species Pammene aurita. The sequence goes on along the minus strand of OX352295.1, from coordinate 10,778,958 downwards.
AATGTTCAATTTAAAGCTATGACTACTTTTTAGGTCCCTCAATGGCGGTGGAATATTGTTCCAGCATTTTGACGCCGCATATCGAAAGCTCCCGAACGCTTAACGCTTTGGCATCGACATGAAAACTGATCTCTAAATAATTTGTCGTATTTTGACTGTACAGTGATTTCTAAATCGTGATCCGAAACCACTTTTTCTGCCTCGCTAACTGATCAACATTATTGTATGGTAGTATTTTTTCAAAACTGAATAAAATAATTAATTATTCTCATTTTTCAAGTAAAATAAATCTTAAATTAAGTACTCAAGGTCACCCTATGACTTTTGAATTTTGATAGACGCTAGGTATATTGGACCGTAAGCCAGGCGCAAATTCCGTCAGTCATCGCGTCCCGTTCGATAACTCGTATAGTGATTAAGGGCGACGTGTGATGGAGCCTCGTGAGCGTCAGCTGCCGCTCCGTCGGTGGGTTGAGAAACAGTGGGTGGCTGCCTTTGGTTTTCCACCGCAATACAGCCGGCTGACTGGAGTAGGGTAACCAAATTGTATGCAAAAATATATTTTTCTACTTATTATCTGAAAAATAATTATCCATATTGGTGACAATAAAATATGGCTTATAATTTTCCGGGTATCTAAAATATGAATCGGCAACTTTTCTAAGGCATATAATAATATAAATTGGCTGTGAATTAATATATTAGCGACAATATTTTTTTATAAGCCTCAAACATGTGGCATCATGTTATTGAAAAACGGCAGCAATATATAGCTGACCAAAAAATTTACCGGGAACTTGAAATAATAGGTTGGCAACAAAAATATTAACTTGGCATCTATCATTCAAAGCAGGCTTGGTTTAAATATTTGTTGCCAGCTATTTGTTATATTACCACTGTAGGGTCGGAATTGACCTAATAATATATAATTTATAATGTGTAATTTATCTTGTATAAATTACATTAATTAATTCATAATAATAATTATCTTATATATAATTTTGTATAGTTATAATTATTATAACTAATATTAAAATTGTATAAAGAATAAATAAATAATAATAACTCGATAAAATTTAATGTCAATAAATGTTTCAATGTAAATAATGAACATACTCGCGGACGGAGCGACACAATTTGTTATTAGAGATCTAGTTGCCGGCCGCGCGACTGGTTCTTAGCGATGCATTGTTCCCGGCACTCGCCCGGTCGCCCAGGCAGTGATAGATAAACTCGGACGCGAGACGCATGCGCTTCCTATGCTCATCGCCGCTTGTAATTGCATTCTTTGTTTGCCTAATGTTTATAGTTATATTTCTTTTCGCTTTCGCTCTCACTCCTTCTCTTCTCTATTGACTGATGTGTATTGTGCTAACTGTTCCTTCTGTGTGCCGAAACAAACAATAAATAGTGTGTGCTTTGATAACGCTTGTGATTGATTATTTATCTCCGCAACTGCACCCGCTTGCCGGCGCGCTAAGCAACAGTTTTAAGGCAAGTCTACCTACCACATCTATATTGGTGACCCCGAGAAGCACTGAAAATGGGCGAAGATGGAAAAGCACCGCTGGAGACACCCTGTGCGAGCGAACAAAGAAACGGTGCACAAGATGGCGGCATGGCAACGGAAATTTACCGCATCGGCGTGAAGGTGCCTGTGTATTGGCCTGAGAAACCTGCAGTTTGGTTCGCGCAAATGGAATCACAATTTAATGTTTCCAACATTACTGCGGATGCGACTAAGTACAATTATATTGTCGCGCAGCTTGATTCTCAATATGCTGCCGAGGTAGAAGATATTATTGTTTCACCGCCGGCTACCGACAAATATAAAAAGATTAAGGAGGAGCTCATCAAAAGACTCTCGGTTTCTCGACAAAAGAAGGTCAAACAGCTGCTGAGTCAGGAAGAGTTAGGTGACAGAAAACCTTCCCAGTTCCTCCGTCACTTGCGTAATCTGGCTGGGCCGAATATACCTGACGAATTCCTTTTATCAATATGGACATCACGCCTACCAAGTAATTTACAATTCGTCATCGCGTCGAAGCCCAATGACCCAATCGAAGAGCTTGCCGAGCTGGCTGACCGTGTTCATGACGTAGCAACCCCGCAAGTGGCCGCAGCGTCAGTACCTGATCCTCAGATGTCTACCCTCATGCGTCAAGTTAGCGAGTTGACAAAGGAAAGGAAGGCGCTTAAAAGTCAGTTCACTGGTGACAGGCCGTCGCGATCAAGATCCCGTGCGTCCAGCAGGCCCCGTAATCGCGCCAGCTCCCAGAGGTCGCAGTCCAGCTATCGGAAGTATCCTCAGTGCTGGTACCATGCAAAATTCGGTGAAAATGCATCAAAGTGCGTGAAGCCGTGCGACTACCAGGCGGGAAACGAAAGGGGCACTCGTTAATGGCGACCGCCGTTTGCCCTAGCCCTGGTCGCTTGTTTGTCACTGACCAAACGACGAAGATACAGTTTCTTGTGGATACTGGCAGCGACGTCTGTGTCTTCCCACGGTCATCACTAAAATATAAACGACAACCTACCAGCTACCAGTTAACGGCAGCGAACGGCTCGCCCATAATCACCTACGGCTATTTACACTTAGTACTGAATCTAGGCTTGCACCGCGACTTTGCTTGGAGATTTATTGTTGCGGATGTAACGAAGCCAATTATCGGCGTGGACTTCCTGGTTTATTATGATCTCCTTCCAGACTGCAGGAACAAGCAACTGATCGACAGGACGACTAGCTTGTGTGCCGCGGCTTTGCCTGGGTGTTCATCGGATGAAATTTATTCGGTCAAAGTAGTGTCGGGTGAGTCAGATTATCATCGCATACTACTTGAATACCCCGACATTACTCGCCCATCTGGCGTTCATCGGGTTCCGAAACATAAGGTTCTTCATTATATAAGAACCACTCCAGGGCCTCCTGTGTCTTGCTCTCCTCGACGGTTGGCCCCGGACAAATTAAAAATTGCCAAAGATGAATTCTCAGCAATGCTTCAGAATGGAACAGCTAGACCTTCCGAGTCACCTTGGTCGTCACCCCTGCACCTTGCTCCTAAGAAGAACAATGGCTGGCGTCCTTGTGGTGACTATCGGATGCTAAATGCAAGAACTATCCCGGATAAATATCCCATTCGTCATATCCATGATTTTGCTCACAGTATTTCTGGTTGCCAGGTCTTCTCCACCATCGACCTTGAAAAAGCGTATCACCAGATCCCCGTGAATCCAGAGGATATCCAGAAAAGCTACATTACGACACCGTTTGGCCTTTATGAGTTCCCCTACATGTCGTTTGGACTCAGAAATGCTAGCCAGACGTTCCAGCGGTTCGTGGACGAGATGGTAAGGGGACTGGATTTTTGCTTTGCCTATTTGGATGACTTTCTGGTGTACTCAAAGGACGAAGTAACTCACAAAGAGCACCTGCGGCAGCTGTTTGCCAGGTTTGAGGAGTACGGGATGGTGATCAATAGCTCTAAATGCGTCTTCGGTGTCCCGGAGGTAACGTTCCTGGGATACAGCATTTCAGCCGGGGGCACTAAGCCTTTGCCATCTAAGGTAGAGGCCATCAAGGACTTCCCAGCCCCGAAGAATGTAAGGGAGCTCCGCAGATTCCTGGGGATGGTCAATTTTTACCGCAGATTCATCCCTAAGGCAGCAGCCTCCCAGGCTCCACTTCATGCACTTTTAACTGGATCTGTCAAACCTTCTCATCCTGTCAACTTTGGTGTTGCGGAGCATGAGGCTTTTGAACGTTGCAAGGACAGCTTATGTCAGGCCGCGCTGCTGGCGCATCCCAATAGTCAGGCTAAGCTGGCCATAGTCACAGACGCTTCAGACACTGCCATGGGCGCTGCGCTACAGCAATATATTGACGGGGAATGGCAGCCACTGGCGTTCTTCTCCAGAAAACTAAGCCCAGCGCAACGTAAGTACTCGCCATATGACCGTGAGCTTCTGGCCATATATGAAGCGATCAAATACTTCAGGCACATGGTTGAGGCCCGAGACTTCGTAATATACACGGACCACAAGCCCATCTGCTTCGCCTTCAACTCACGCAAGGATAACTGCTCACCCAGACAGTTCAGGCATTTGGACTTTATAGCGCAATTCACCACTGACATCAGACACATCTCTGGGAAAGACAATGTGGTGGCAGATACCCTGTCGCGCATTGAGGAAATCGCACAGCCAATCGACTTGGAGAAGCTGTCACAATCCCAGATGAGAGATCCTGAGTTGCAAGAGCTCCTACGCAGTGACACTTCGCTACGCCTGAAGAAATTTAAGTTGCCAGGTATTCAGTCTGAACTATACTGCGACGAGAGTGATCAGACACTCAGACCCTATGTCACGAAAGAGTTGCGCCAGCAGGTATTCCAGAGTTTGCACTCCCTTAGCCATCCTCGTGCCAATGCCTCCATAAAGCTCGTCACAGACCGGTACGTTTGGCCAGGTATCAATAAAGATTGCCGCGAATGGACACGTACCTGCTTGTCATGTCAGAGAGCCAAGGTTACTCGCCACGTATCTGCACCACTTGGAACATACAGACTTCCGAGAGCAAGGTTTATGCACGTCCATATAGACCTTATAGGCCCCTTGCCAATGTCTCAGGGATTTAAGTACTGCCTCACAGCAGTAGATCGTTATACACGCTGGCCTGAGGTTGTACCGCTACAAGAGATCACGGCGGAGGCCGTAGCTAGAGGACTTCTACATGGCTGGATAGCGCGCTTCGGTTGCCCTAACGACATCGTAACAGACCGTGGCAGACAGTTTGAGAGCAACCTGTTCAAGCATGTGTCAGAGCTGGCTGGTTTCCAGCATAGACGTACAACTGCCTACCATCCAGCGTGCAACGGTCTTGTGGAGCGCTTCCATCGGCAGTTGAAAGCCGCTATCACCTGCCACGCAACTAGCAACTGGGTGGACACATTGCCCTTAGTCCTGCTCGGTATACGTAGTGCGTACAAGGAGGACCTCAACGCTTCGACTGCGGAACTCGTATATGGAGAGCCACTGAGATTGCCGGGAGAGTTTGTTCACGCTAAATCGCCAGATGAAACTATAGACGTGACTGATTATGTCGCACGCCTGCGTAAGTTTGCCCATAATCTCACTCCAGTGCCAGCATCCCGCCATACTAATAATAGGCGAGTGTTTATTTACAAGGACCTGAAAACAGTCAGCCACGTACTGCTTAGACACGACACTAGTCATCCACCACTGCAGCCGGTATATACCGGTCCTTATGAAGTGCTCGAAAGAAGTGATAAAGTGTTTAAGTTGCGTGTGAATGGTAAAAGTGTTACAGTGTCCATAGATCGTATCAAACCCGCATATATACTGTCTGATGCAACAGATGTACCAATTCCTGTCCCGCCTATTCAACCTGCTCCAGAGTCCGAAAACACAGTAAGAAAGACTAAATCGGGACGTTCTGTGCGTGTTCCAGATTATTTTTTTTTTTTTATCGCCCTTGACGGTCTCTGGAGGGGGGTGATGTAGGGTCGGAATTGACCTAATAATATATAATTTATAATGTGTAATTTATCTTGTATAAATTACATTAATTAATTCATAATAATAATTATCTTATATATAATTTTGTATAGTTATAATTATTATAACTAATATTAAAATTGTATAAAGAATAAATAAATAATAATAACTCGATAAAATTTAATGTCAATAAATGTTTCAATGTAAATAATGAACATACTCGCGGACGGAGCGACACAATTTGTTATTAGAGATCTAGTTGCCGGCCGCGCGACCGGTTCTTAGCGATGCATTGTTCCCGGCACTCGCCCGGTCGCCCAGGCAGTGATAGATAAACTCGGACGCGAGACGCATGCGCTTCCTATGCTCATCGCCGCTTGTAATTGCATTCTTTGTTTGCCTAATGTTTATAGTTATATTTCTTTTCGCTTTCGCTCTAACTCCTTCTCTTCTCTATTGACTGATAAGTATTGTGCTAACTGTTCCTTCTGTGTGCCGAAACAAACAATAAATAATGTGTGCTTTGATAACGCTTGTGATTGATTATTTATCTCCGCAACTGCACCCGCTTGCCGGCGCGCTAAGCAACAGTTTTAAGGCAAGTCTACCTACCACATCTATACCACCATAATTAGGTTCATCTTTGAATTCTGTATCATGACTTGCTCTCTTGCTCCACGACCCCCAAAGGCCCCAAATCAACTTGTATATACATTTTTTACGTACAAGTGCACGACAACTATTAGTTAATACAGTTTGCCTGATCATAATATGATTGTAGGTAATATTCTATTTTTTAGACGTTGAACTTAAAATTAAAACTACTGATGCCACGGCGCTGAAGCAGGCACTTGACTCAATTAACACACAACAAGCGCATTGCTCTGAAGTCACTCTAGCGGGCATCAAGAAGGGTCTAGAAGAAAGTCGTCAAGGTTCTTACATGTATGTGTTTACGGACACTACGGCAGCAGATTACAGAATGTCTGCGGAGATCAAGACTCTTTGCCAGGAGAAACAAACTCAGGTGAGACAAATGAATACTAATAATTTGACAACGAACTTTCGTCAATGAGTTTCAATCCAGGGGGCCTAACGCTAACATCAAAAATCGAACATTGACTATGGTATTTTGCCTATTCTTTGAAAATAGGCGAACAAAGAAATTTGCAGTACCAGCCCCAAGCTATGCTCGTACTTTTCTAGAGCTAGTAGAAAAACGCACAAGACGAAAACCTGTCTAGGCGATGCACGTATCTTATGCAAGGAGACTAACCTGAATATACTGAACTGAAGATACTGACTAGATACTGAAGGAGATGCTCACTAAGGAGCTGATAGAGATTATATATGTTTATTTACATCATTTTAATATTTTATTTACAAGTCGATAAGTCGATAAATAAGATAGTTAGCTGAAGAAATCGAAATTTTTCTTCAGCTAACTATCTTATCGACTGACATGAAATTTAACTTTGCAATCTATTTTTTCAGATTTTTATCGTCCTGACGGGTATTTATTGTGGTCATGAATCTGGTAAAAAGTATACAGTTTACTTCGAAATAGCAAGAGCATGCAATGGACAAGTATTCAGGATCAATAAAGAGGAAGTCGACCAGGTAAGTAACAAGCACTAATATTACTAAAAAGAAAAAATATAATATACATACGTTAACGCGGGAGCAAAAACGATTTGACAGTTCTCAAAGATTATGACAAATAAGAAATAGCAGAAGTGAAAGTGACACTAGTATCGACACACGAGTTAAATAAAAAAAAAATTAAAAAAATATTACGGGAAAATCTTACACAAATCGACCTAGTCCCACAGTAAGCTCAATAAGGCTTGTGTTATGGGTACTAGACGACGATTTATATAATAGATAAGTCCATACTTATCTATATAAATACTGAAATACATAGAAAACATCCATAACCCAGGAAAAAATATCGGTGATAAACACACAAATAAATGCCTTGACCAGGATTCGAACCCAGGGTCACTACCGACTGGGCTAGGAGGCCGTTAAACAAAAAATGATTGTGATGGAGGGAGTTAATTTTTTTTTTTTTAACCTTCTTACTCGACTTGATTATAGTATTTATACTTTAAAAGGTTAGCCACGCAATCCTAACGACAACCTCTTCAGTCACCTGTTACAAGACATATCTCATTCGTGATCAATTTGCGTGGACTTGTAGTTTTATAAAAGAGTATTTTAGACTAGCTAACAATTTTTTTCTTCTCAAATTTGAATATTACTCGTAATTTTCATTTTAAAAAATCTTGAAACAGCATTTTAAACTCGAAAAGACGGTGGAAAAGGAGCAAGACGTGTTTGATTGACCATTTCTAGTAAAATATTCTTAGAGGCTTAAGACTTGTAGGCAGAATATTCTGATTATATTAAACAGACGCTCTGTTATATGTGTTCTTGAAAAGGAGGACTGAGTAAATTTTCGCTCAGCAGATTTAAACTTTCTCAGAGACTACAGGTGACCCTCGTGCAGGCGGCTTTCTTGCGCAAAGACTTGCTATCGCAATTCAGCGTAGTAATGCCGCCTGCGTGATGGGCACCTTGCCGTGAGGGCCAAATTTAGAGTTGCATTTTTAATTAATTATTTTATTTTTAAGTAGTTTTATTTATAGTTAGTTTAATTTTAAGTAGGTTAAATTATTAGGGTAGGGATTGTGTTTATTATGTTTTTTGTTACACTTATGGCCTGTTTCACAATCTCCAGTTAAAGCATATCTGTCAGATAAATATTTGCTGTCCTTTTTTTTATATGACTGGAGAAAACGATAGCAATAATTTTAACTGGCAGATAAGTTTATCTGGAGATTGTGAAACAAGTCCTTATACTGTTATATGAATAAAGAAACCCTGTATGAAAGTATGGAAAAATTATGAAATTGCTATTTTTACAGTGAAATGTTGCGTTTATGTATATGGTTACCATACAACTTTCTCAAAAAATGTTTGAATTACTTACTTACATGTTTTGTATCTTCAAGAATGATTAAAGACTTAATGATTAAGTTTTTTGTGGGAGGGAAATGCGATTGAAAATAATTTCCTCACTAAAATTAATTTTCAAAATCAGGTTTTCTTTAACACTAAAACTGATTGTTTGCCTAAAATTAAAAGAGTACGACAAAAAAAATATGATTAAGGTATTAACTAGTTTCAGTTTAATGTGGTAGGTATTTTCGATGAACATTATAGATTCTCATATTCTTCGTAATTTGTCAAAACTTGCATTGAAGTTGCATATCTTTTTTCGTGTACGAGAGCCATAAACATGTCCCTTTGCCACTGATAAGGGTCATATTTATTTCGTGGTTTCCGAGAATTTAGGTATGGCCTTAATATATTTGTTTTTGCTCCCGTGATAACGACGGATGATAATGTAAAATATTTAAAAAATATATGAATCGTATAGGTTAAACAAAAAAATACAGCGCATAAAGTGCTCTAGCGCGACTGTAAATACCAGGGATGTAACAGATGTAGTTTTATCGGAACCGAAAGCGGAATCGGATGTTTCAAATTTAATTTATCGGAACCAGAAACGGAATCGGAACCGAAAACGGAAGCGGAACCAGAATCGGAGCCTTAGTTATAGCAGCATGTGGCAAGCGGGGACATGAGCAAAATGACAGGTATAAACCTGTTCGTTTTTTATGTACGCCGCTCATTTCCCCCGCTGCATTGCATTGACACAGAATGTTTCAAAACAGAAGTTATATCGGATGTCAATCCGATATAACTTCAGTTTTGAAAGTAACAGAACCGGAACCGAAGCGGATGTTTAAAACCAATCGGAAGTTCCGACTTAACGGAACCGGAACTCTGTAACATTCCTGGTAAATACCGATAGCGGTGTTTTTATGTGAGATTTTCCATTTAACTAACTGATAATCAGTTTCTTCCTGTCTTACTATCTGTGTGGAAAAGAATACTGACATGTAATTTTCTTACTCTATTACTGACATAATACGAATGGCTATTGGACTAAGAGCTACCTGGACACGTCAGATATGACACAAAAATTAGAGCAACAAAATCCGTCTGGTTAGGTTGCTATACTATCCGTTTTGCTAGATCCGGGCACCTGGCAGCTTTTAATGGGTGGAGGTCAGAGTGACAGACTAGCAAAATTTTTGAATTTGAAAATAGTGGTACCAAAATTGGTAAAAACTGCCGAAGTTGTCTCAGTTATAAAAGGACCGGACCTAAATTTTAACATTAGAGCAAAAACCATGGCATATTATTACAAAAACAAAAACAGTAGACAAACTATGAATTACATTATACGTCGTTTAGTCATCGTCACTACTTACCCCCAACAGAAACTTTTGGCAATGATATAATCTAATTATTTATATAATTTCTCATAATATTGCATCATACCCAGAACTCTAGTATTTGTTTTCCTGAAGTGGTTTGCGTTCTTTGACCTCCACAACTTTACAGCTGCCAGATGTCGAGATCTAGAAATAAGATTTTGACGTGGCTAGCTCTCCGTCTACATGTAAAGATTTTATACACGGGCAATAAACTTAAACAACGGTAGACGGATGGTAAGAATATAATCCACTGTTATTATACAGTGTGCTTTTTCAACAATTAACTATCATACTTATCAAATTATTCTATGGGATCAACCTCGAAATAGAAAACGTCAACATCGGATCGGTCAAAATGTATGAAACGGCTACTAATTCTTGTGAGATTTCGGAGGTGGTCCCATAGAAACAGTTGTTCAGAATGGCCTACTCAATCACCTCGCACAATATGGTTCATTATGTTTTTATTTATTTATTTAAGCTACTCGTCGACGTGAAGGACACCATTAAGGGCGAAGGGACCGTGATCGAATCCAAAACTATCCAACCAAACCAATCGGAATATGTTAATGTAAGTCAAATATTTTAGGAACTTCCAGAATATATGGATCGAAGTAGGTATTTTTTTATTTGGCCCTTTTCTACTGGTCTTAACTTAAATTGGTCCGTAAGAGACTTTTGATCCGTGTTAGAAACTGGACCGATAAGCAACAAATTTTTTTTGGAAAATTTACGATTTATCTGTAAATGCCAATCGTCGTTATTTAAAAAGTTAAGAAATGTCTCCTAATATTTAGAGACTGTAATGAGAAACCGGCAACTTTTAATATAAATGCGACCCGATGCATTGCATATTGCATAATACATGTTTTAAAACCTAAAATTAGTCTAATGTGACCTTTCTCTTTCCTTTTGCCTCTTATTTTATTTAGCGTATGGCTACATGTCACTGGATATAGATAGGCATTTCTTCCCTGGGGTAGTAGTAGTGGGAAAGCAGATGATAAAAAAAATCCAGTGAGTGCTGCGAGGTCCAGATGGGATAGTGCAGCTGCCAAGTTTGTTACTCTTTTAGCACCATCCAGGGATCACGTGTAGGGTTGTCTAAGGTGTTTCCTACGGACGCAGAGTAACATTGATCCCCCTTTGCCTCTAAAAATAATAAATTGTACAGTCCTGGACTTTAATTATTAAGCAATTTACTGTTCAAGCTATTTTCTGTCGCTTAGTAGTACTGAAGTACTCATTGTACTCAATGAAATGTCCAACATAAAGTGATCCTTAAATGACTTAACAATTAAACTCCGTGACTGTAATGAACACAAACAACTCATTTTATCCGATGCAAGTTTAAGTGCCGAGGGAAACGAGAGCAGAGAAGGCCGGAGATAAAATTAGTAATTGGGTAAATTGCAAAAAAGGATAAACGTAACAAAATGAATTATTGATTTGTAACACAAAAGAAGCAATTTTGTATGAAATTTACTATCAAAACTTTATAAATTAGTGCTAAGGAACTGTAGAAACTTGTACTGAGATTGTTTATATCCAAATAGTTGTATTATCTATCTGTGTAAAAATGGCTATAATATATTAAAGAGTTATAAGGAAAATTTCGGTAACTTTTTTTAATTTATTTAGACAAAACTCTTCGACCCTCTTTCCCTTTGCACTTCACAAGACCTAACATGCTACCAACATTACATATATTATAGATTGAGATCAAAAAGTTACTGATGTTTTTGTAGCTATAGTTCAACCACATAATATGACAGATGTAAATGTAGCGAAGGGACGCCTGGCCGGAAGCAGACGGCCTGTCGATATAGTTAGAAAAACATATTATGAGAGTATCTGTAAGATGATTTATAGCTCATTTGTTATCTATTCAATAGATCCTAAAAATATTTATTTTCTAAATAATGTCTAAACGAAGTTATGATTTCTTATATGCTGTTAAGTATATTGAGGACACTGCCATCTTGTATGGGAGCAAAAAGGTGACTGTTGGGTGAAACCAATTTTTCTATAAGTATATATTTACCTGTTAATTCTAATAATGTGTTGTAATAGTAGTTTATGTAGCTGTTACGTAATAAGGGTCCTTAAAACACAATAATAAGATCACACGAGTGTTTAAGGCCTAATTACGTACAGTTGCATACACTACTTTATCTACACACATATTATAAATCCTAAATGATGTGTTCGGAAACCATTAGAATGACCGCCATTGCACCGCCATGGCTAACTGGATTGTGCGGGCAGTCGGGGAGGAGGGCTGGATTTTCATTACGTTACCGATTTATCGATATGGTAATGAATTTATGGTGGCATAGATAATACACTGATGTTACATTACTGGTTGCAATAATGCTTATAATTATATATGGTTTCCGAACGCAGAATAGAGGATTTATGATGTGGGTGTAGATAAATAATTATTTCAGTTCACCGTCGACGAGCAGACGGAGTCCGTGAAAGTATCAGCCTCTGGGAAAACAGTGAGCTTACATATTTTAAATAAAATCGACCAATAAATATTCGGCACACATTTAATGTGGACAAGTAATGCTAAGGTAACTATGTAAACTAATAACAGAGATGTGTTACAAAATTTGTTTTCATCACACTTGCTCATAAAACACGCTGCATGTGAAACGGGAGACAAATCGCATTTTACTCCCAAAGGAGTTATAGCTTACTATAACTAACTCGTACGAACCAAGAAAGTTATAAGCAGAATATGTGTTTAAAATCCAGCTATGAAGCTTTTAAAAGAATGACGTTAATTTTTTGTAATATTTTAAAGCCGATGATATTACACAATTTTTAATTGTGGCTGTATGCCAGATAGGTCTGTGCCTTCGACGCTTAATCCGTTAAAACAATGACAAAATGGCAGACATATATGCAATCCCGCTGTATTTCATATTTATCTAATTCGCTTGGAATTTTGTTTTGTTCTTCGCAAGTGTGATAAAAACATCGTGTGTAACTCAGGGGTAAAAATATTGCAACCTAGAGTCATTAATTCCCTCCGGCCTATGACCGTCGTGAATCAATTGAGTCTCGTTTACAATATTTTACTTACCCTCCTTGATGTAAAGCCGGTGTCAATAGAAAAATATAAACAAACCCATTTATCTCCATTGCTTCGCAATTAGGCACTTTTGCAGAACAACCATGGCTTCATTGTCAATGTTTAGTAAAAATATCCGTTAATTACTTATATTTCAGTGAAAACTAATTTCTTGCTTGCAAATGCTTATTTCCTTACATGCAGTTGTCAGTCAGCCATATTTGTATACTGTTTTTTACTTTTCTATTGACGTCGACCTTACAATGTACTATATTTACTATTTCACTATTCAATATTTAACCACAGAGGAAACAAGTATTATACAAGTACTTTATGGTATTAAAAACATAATGATATGTTTCAGAGCATAAAACTTACAAATTTACAACCCGACACCTATAGAGCGATGGTAATGGGTAATTCAGAAGTCACCATAAAGGTCATAGGGCGTACAGATTTCCAGTTCCAACATGGATTCTCCACTACAGTGCAAACTAATCTGAACGCTACTGATATTCAACCCACCACAGGTAACACCACCACTTAATCTTATGTTATATATAAGGGTCACATAGGCATCGAGGACATTGAGGTGCACTCCAACTTCAAAGCAAATATAACTGAGTTGAAACACGGGTCCGCCCAAGAAGAACAGAATAAACGCAACGCGACTTATCTGAGAAAACACGTTTCAAGGTGGCTGGCAGCTTACCGTAACTAGCCCATTCCACATAATTTTGTCGGTTGTTTTGTTGCCCTCCAAAAAGTGGTGGAGGGTAACAAATGTTTATATTGTAAAGGGTTTTCCAATTAGGGCAGGTCGATGTGGACCGCTTTTTTTTTGTTTTTTTTTATTAACTGATTACCATGGAAAGTTACACGATTGAGCAGCACGTTCAAATGCTAAAATTCGTTTGGAAGAGAACCCCCATTTCGACCGTAAAATCATCTTTAGCGACGAGACCCATTTTGGATGAATGGGGCTTTATTAACAAGCAAAATTGCCGTAAGTACGAGTATATGGGATGACGCCAACCCGCACGAAGTTCACCAAGTGATAATGCGTCTTCAAAAACTTTCTGTTTGGTGTGGATTTTGGGATAGTGGCGTCATAGGACCGTATTTTTTTCGAAAATGACAGTGGTGAGATATGGGCTACCAGATAACCCCGAAGCGGACATTTGAAATTGAATGATGTCATATTTTATTTCACAATGGCACATACGGGCCTTCCAAATAAAACTAAAAAGTTATTTACATTACACATAGCCTGTTTTATTGCATTTTACATACTTAGTGCCATTTAGTAGTAAGCAATAATCAAAATGTGAGACTATGACAAGGACCAACGATGAAAGTACCTTCTCTGTCATACCTATTGAATGTTATATAAGACCAACCCGTTCAGTCCTAGTATTTTTATTCCCTATATGACTGACTGACGCAGATCTTTCGACTCGAAAGAGGGTCGAAACTAACTCTAATAAACATTAAAATGCAAATAATATATGACATGAACTTTTTTCCGACATTCTTCCCTTATACTACATATTTAATACGCGCATTTGTAAAAATAACGTTAGTGGGCAATGACGTTCACTCAGCAACTTAAGAGCATGCTTACTACAAATGCTCGTTTTGTATTAAAATATTTTTTTTTTAATTAAGTATACACCCACTTTTTCACAACAGTCTCTATTTGATCTTTAAATCAAATTGTTTAGTAACAAAAATAAGTATAAATAAAATAACATAGTTAGTCGAATTTGAACTTATTTCTGAAAATGATGATTGATATGTATGATGAAAATATAAATCAAAGTGACTACGAACAAAAATTTAGCCCTTATTGTGAGATGGTTTGGGAAAACTTGTTGCTAAATGTTCCAGCATCAGACCCTACTTGTTTTTAGCCAGATGGGTCTATTCTATCCATAATAATTATCAAGAGTCAAGACATTGAGGTGACTGCCATGATCCACTGACAAGCAATACCCCTGCTTTCCCTACTAAAAGGTAAACATGAGACTTCCGCGTATTGCAGTAACTTTACCAATAAAATAATTTTTATTTTAAAACAGCCGTCGAAACTCTCCTAATGGTGTCCGTGCAAGACAAGACTCACTCAGCACGTATCGGCAAGGTGGAGCTGCACAAGCAAGACGGAACTGTCATGACACTGCCGCTAACGCATGTGCAAGGCGACATTTACAAGACGGGCTTGTTTTTGTCACCGGAGAAGACATTTCAAATCGCTGTAAGTTATTTATTATATTTTATAGTGATTGTTCGATAAAAAAGAAGACATTGCTAGATGTTGTTAGGAAGCTCTTGACAATGTTTTCTTAAATCATTCAGCCGATCGTTTTTGTGTGCAATGCGTCAATAACGACAATAAAGATAGAGTGTAGAGATTAAATAGGTATATACATAATGAAGGCACTCCCTTCAATATTTCTTCCTTCAATTAAAAATATATTTATTACATCCAAAATTTATTGTCGAAGATCAGATTTTTGGCACCTATAAATTGAGTAATATTGCAGGTAGTCGCAGAATCAAAAACCACTCGAAGACCAGTGACACGTTATGCTAAGACACCAGTTACGCCAATCCAATCAGGTGAGAACATTCAAGTCTAAATTTCTGTACCTACGTTATAAATTAATTAATTTATTCCACAAAACGATATGTCAACAACAAACAATACATAATATAATCTTCTTAAACCTACCATTAACCTAAATACAAAAATCCTTAAACATAACATAACATGAACATAACACAACTATCCTAAACTAAATCTAAAAATTTGCTCGTGTCATAGTACCAAAGATGCTGGCTGCGTTACCCCGCTGAACCGCGAAACTAATACGTTGAGCGAGGTAACTGCCAGCTTTCCGGTCCCCCGTTACGTCTCTGAGTCTCTTCGATAGATCTCCGAAAAGACTCAAAGCGCAAGGGTCTCACGGACCCAGCGTTTCGACGCCGAAACTACGTTATTACTTATTACTATATGTGACAGGAAAACAAAACCAAGCTAAATCTAAATGCTAAATTGTAAGTATATAGTTGATAGGCAAGGTTTAAAATTAATTGTAGAGCTTGCTACAAGTAACATTCAAAACTGAGAAAACGGGGTCTAGGTTAAAGAAACAGAGGCGCAAATAGATGCCGCTTTGCTCATATGGTCGGGATAGCTACCAATAAATTAAAATTCAGACACAATCAAAAAGGCTTGGTTGGTTTAAGAGCCAATAGACATGCAATATAAAATAAATCGCAACTTTTTGGACAGACATACAGGAGCCATATCAAACGAGAAGTTATACCCCTTACGTCATCTATTGAATTTATTTAAGGAACATTAGAGACAGAATAGAAATACGCCAGTGAAATACTCCAGTAAATAAAATAAAATAAAATAGATAGAACTACCGGTTGAGTACTGATTAAAATAAACCAAATAGTCTGAAAAAGAACCAAACAGAAACTGACTGTGTTGTGTAAAATGAATGTATTTTTTCAGTGGCTCCAGCAATATCTAAAACGGAGAATATGCTGAAGGTTAAGGAAGGCTCATCTGTTGACGTGAACTGCAGGTATGGTTTGAAAAATGACGGTATCAATGTAATGGCCTTCGATCGATGTAATTTACCCGCTTTCGCTATTGTTAACGGTACTCCTTATACGATGCCAAGCTACGTTAGCGACGACTAAAGGTTCCTTTTCGTACTTCACGTAATAAAATGATACATAACGTGTCAGTACGTTAAGTAAGAGTACGTAAAGTTTCGTAATGATCCCACTTCTGTATTAGGTACCAACGATCTGTGTACATTCCGATCAAACACGTCTATTTAAAACTTAAGCTATAAAAACGTATTCTCTGCGAACTCCATATTTGAATAGGTTACTGACTTACTAGGTTTGGTGCGCGACAAACTTTCGTGAGACATACTAACACTATAAAATATAACGGTTACACCCACGACTCCTAGTCATTTTGCGCAACATGTTTCGGAGAGCCCAGGTCTCCATCTTCAAGCACTACAAGAGTATTCGAACCGGCCCGTGGCACACTACACTACAGCACAGTAACGCTGCTGCGTGAGTGTAACCGTTATTATTATTATGTATGTTGAGTAAAATTTTAATTCTTAAACTAGTTCTAATCCCAAATCTGTGCAGATTCTACAAGAAACATCTTCTTATATCAAAAGCATAGTTGAGTAAACCTTAACAGACGGCTTTTAGCAATACCCAAGCAAATGCGGAATGTAATTTATCTAATCATAACTGTGATCGTTACATTTTTTACAGAATTATAGGGGGCAAACCTAGGCCCCAAATATTGTGGTACGTGAAAAAGCAAGGTGCGACTCAGTTTTCTTCGCTCCAAGGCACGGACGAAGTCTATCACGTGACCAAAGCTTTGACTAATGACCAATTCAAGTGCGTTGCGAATAATGTTAGAGGTCAGGGCGAGCATTACGTAACTCTAGACGTACAAAGTAAGTACTTACTGGGTTTACAGGATTTTCAAATTTCTAGGTTAAAATGTGAGATTCTCGAAAAGGACTTCCCATTTGTAAGGGAAAAATATTCGAGAGGAAAGCCCCATACAATCACAGCAAACGTAATCATGGTACATAAATACATACCTACCCGCAACACGGGCTTCGTCAGGTGGCTCTAAATGCAAATATCGTCTAATACCAACCATCGCTGAAATCGGCAACAGGCTTCGTCAAACATATTAACTAACAGGAACTAGCTACAGGACCGGTCCCTCCCGAATCGATTCTGGCTCAAATGGCCCCATAACGCTGGCAGCGTTGCCACGTTGAATGGCCAGCGAGATGGGAGTCTATTCGACATGGCATAACTGACAGTCGCATGCGAGACAACTATGATATCACACTTTTGTGACAGTTGATTCACCTAACCACCTACGTCAAAATCAACAGGTCTCGCTAGAGGAATTTCTCTATTGGCATGGGCGCCATCTTATTGTTTTGACGTTGACCTCAGTAAATTATGGGAATCCCACGTAAGGCATTTGTTTACCTCTAGTAGGTAAAGAGAGCCTTGAAGCATTTTATGAAAACTCATTTGAAAGCGACATCTCTGAATGTCTTCTGAAACTAAATACGTGTGTGAGTATGTGTGTAAATCATACGTGTATTTTCGTGCTACAATACTAGGCTAGAACTAGGGTAGTCTACATAGACGGCTTACAAGCAATTTTTTAGATTTGACGATGCATTTTTGGGTGTAGCAACTATGACGAAACCTGTGCTTTGGGTAAAAGATATGTGACAAATATTACATATTGAATAAAAATGACTGGTATGAATGATTTTAAGATTTCTTGTAACCAATAAATGTTTTTTGTCACAAGAAATAAAACAATACATTGACTTGTAAACCGACCACGTAGATCCATTATTATGTAGAATAGGTTTAGTGTAAATAAATTATAATATCAATAATACAACCTTGATATCTATCTCACGTGTTTATATCGAGACCCGAAAAAGTGAAAGATTACAAAATTATAACTAGTGTATGGTTAAAAAAGTGGTATCTTGAGCGTTGCGGGGGGCACTAGAAGCAAACAAACTGCTGCCGAGAGTATTACAACATTTTTCACCACGCCACGGCAAAAAAAGTACAAGCTTAGCTAAATACATAAAACAAAACAAATTAATTCTGCCAAATATTTATGGTTCAAAATCATCGTTCTATAACGTAAAGTAATTACTGTTCTCCCTTGTGAAAAAAAAACAATTTTACTGACGCTTTAAAAAAATCAAGATAGGCGGTGGTGCTGATGTGGTGAAAAAGCATTCATACACAAGAAAATAATTTTAATAAGAAAACCTAACTACTAATAATATAATTATTTAATTTTGCAACGTTTCTGTCTGTTTTAATACCTACTTATAGTGCTGCAGTCTTTGTTACGTCAACGTCTATGGAAAGTTTGAGGCATTTCAAAAACATCAGAAAAGAAATTAAATTCGACTAAATAAATGAATCTTACACAAATCGAACTAGGCCCACAGTAAGCTCAGTAAGGCTTGTGTTATGGGTACTAGACGATATATATATATATATTAGATAAATATGGATAAATACTTAAATACATAGAAAACATCCATAACTCAGGAACAAATATCTGTGATAATCACACAAACAAATTCCCTGACCAGGATTCGAACCCGGGACCTCCTGCTTCGTAGGCAGGGTCACTACCGACTGGGCTAGGAGGCCGTTATTTCTATCGGTAGCCTGGTAGTCAGTGCCTTAAAGGATTGTTTGACATTTGATACTTCACGCAGATAAACATAGTAGAAAAATGGAGCAACAGTATAGTAATTATCAAAACAAACTCTGGTAGCCTGGCGGCCAGACGCCCGACTTACGCTCTAAGGATCGCGGGTTCAAACTTGGCTCCTACTACTGCCTCCTAACTTAACTAAGGTTTTAGACACTTCAAACAATTTTACACATATTCTTCATAGATTCTAATCTAATGTAAGACTCTTATATTACAAAGGTATTCCTAATCCTGAGAGTTGAGGATGTTATGGAAATATAAACATATCAGGTAAATAAATACAGTGCACAGTAGTACTAGTCATAATCCTCATGCTTATAACTAATTGCCACTAACAAGACTCAAGTTTTGAATTACTATTTAGGAGACTCGGGATATGAAAACCAATGGGTCTTCATTTCAAAAAAGAAGTTGACGTTTACTGCAAGTAAATGTAATTGTGTATCTGACTGACTTACGTATAAGTTATATTCCAATATTATATCATATTATATTTCTTATATAATGAATTGATATGGTTACACATGGCACTTTAAACTATACATACTTGTTTCTTTAAACATCGATTTTTTTTAAGGGTGTTCAGTTTTTCAGCTGCTTTCGCCACCGCATCTGTATGTTTATTGGATCCGGTGAGGTGAGAAGCCGCCAGTGTGTCTACGCATGTAGTATTCCACATGCACATGTACATGGGGAATGGCTATACAGCCGCATACAGTCAAGGCGTTGTAGGAGATTTATTGCTAGTGGCTTGCTTAATCTGAGGAAATCTACTCTAACATAGCATCCAAATGACACAAAATAATGCAGAGCACAGTGAATGCAGGGTACTGTAGAGATATTCCCAACAGCAGGGTGGAAGAACACCTACAACTCATCGCACTTTTTGATGTTTATCCATTCGCTCCTCGGCCAGATATCGACATTTCTTTTATGGCATGTTAATTGAACTTTAGGTTAAATAGGTAATGCCAATCGTATTATATTTTAACAGTTATATATTTTTAATAAATACCTACAATTAATAATCATAAAAATTATAAATATTAATGTGCTCTCAGTGATAATGTCTTAAAATCATATCAATTTTATAATTACTTCTAGAGGTATCTTACCTAGTTTGAATAGTCAGAAATCAACTTCGCGCAAAAGTTTCGTGGGGGCAATTACTAGAGGTCGCCTCCATCATTACTATCGGTAGCCTGGTAGTCAGTGCCTTAAAGGATTGTTTGACATCTGATACTTCACTACTTAAACATTATAGATACTGGTGCCGGCTATACTGTAAATTTATCAAAAATCTAAAATTACCGGTCGGCTTCCATATAGCGTTAACAGCGTTGTAGAGCCCATCACGGAGATATTGAAAACATAAGTCTTAAAGGTCGTAAATAGGCGCTAGTATGTGTGGCGTCAAGTTGAAAATACCAAAAAAATACTTTAATTTTCTCAGTAAGTGATTTATGTAAATCTTTTTGAGAAATAAATGTCTTAAACCGTATAGTATCTGGACCGGCACCTGATTGTTTGAAATCTGATTCCGGCTTTGAGTCCGTGTTTGTGCTCCTCTCAGGTGTTCTTGCGGTACTTAAGTAAATGCCACATGCGTGCCTGTGGGATGCTATATGCGTAGACACACTGGTGGCTTCTCACTTCACCGGAACCAATAAACAAGCAGGTGCGGTGGCCAAAGAAGCTGAAAAACTGAAGATTCATAAAACATTTTTATACCTTTCGTAGTCGAGACCCTTGGCGCGTGGGGACCCAGTGCTCAGTAACTTTTTAAAGAACGCAAAAAGAGGCTCGTCGACTCAATTGGTGACCAAAGAGCTGGCAGCTTCCTCGCTCAACTCATAAGTTTTGCGATACAGCGGAGAAATGCTGCCACCATCCTCGTTTGTTAGTTTCTAACATGTCGATACATATAATATATCGGAACCTCGACCAAACAAATACCCATGGTAAATACCCCGTTTTAAATAGTTTTTGTAACTTCCATAAAAAAAATGCGTTCTACGACGTTAAAAAAAAATTGTTTTATTTAGAACGTCATATAAATATTGAATACCATTTTTTTTTTCAAAAATAAAAAAATATAAGGATGAACATTTAAAGTATTCTTTTAGAAACATTAATGAATGAATGAAAGATTTATTCATGACAATTACAAAAAATAATTATTTTACATGATTTTTAAAGTGGGGCATTCCACTCATACAATAGTATGTTATTCAATCAAATACAAACACTGAAAACATTGAAAAAATAATCAACCCAGCCGGACTTGAACCTGGCATCGATACGCCTTACCGGGGCTCGATCGCTTTACCAATTAAGCTATGGGTTCAGTTACTGAGTTGACGAAATTCTCAATGCCTTCAATCATCTTTTTGCATTTATTTTTACATCGACTTTATAGCAGCCGTAAGCGACATCTAGGTGCTAACTACTAGAGTTAGATACCCTTCCCGCCGACCCTTTTACAAGTGTCACAACGGAAATAATAGATGGCGCTGCTATCAACTCATAATTATTTTACATGATTTTTAAAGTGGGGCATTCCACTCATACAATAGTATGTTATTCAATCAAATACAAACACTGAAAACATTGAAAAAAAAAAACGGCTGCTATAAAGTCGATGTAAAAATAAATGCAAAAAGATGATTGAAGGCATTGAGAATTTCGTCAACTCAGTAACTGAACCCATAGCTTAATTGGTAAAGCGATCGAGCCCCGGTAAGGCGTATCGATGCCAGGTTCAAGTCCGGCTGGGTTGATTATTTTTTCAATGTTTTCAGTGTTTGTATTTGATTGAATAACATACTATTGTATGAGTGGAATGCCCCACTTTAAAAATCATGTAAAATAATTATGAGTTGATAGCAGCGCCATCTATTATTTCCGTTGTGACACTTGTAAAAGGGTCGGCGGGAAGGGTATCTAACTCTAGTAGTTAGCACCTAGATGTCGCTTACGGCTGCTATAAAGTCGATGTAAAAATAAATGCAAAAAGATGATTGAAGGCATTGAGAATTTCGTCAACTCAGTAACTGAACCCATAGCTTAATTGGTAAAGCGATCGAGCCCCGGTAAGGCGTATCGATGCCAGGTTCAAGTCCGGCTGGGTTGATTATTTTTTCAATGTTTTCAGTGTTTGTATTTGATTGAATAACATACTATTGTATGAGTGGAATGCCCCACTTTAAAAATCATGTAAAATAATTATGAGTTGATAGCAGCGCCATCTATTATTTCCGTTGTGACACTTGTAAAAGGGTCGGCGGGAAGGGTATCTAACTCTAGTAGTTAGCACCTAGATGTCGCTTACGGCTGCTATAAAGTCGATGTAAAAATAAATGCAAAAAGATGATTGAAGGCATTGAGAATTTCGTCAACTCAGTAACTGAACCCATAGCTTAATTGGTAAAGCGATCGAGCCCCGGTAAGGCGTATCGATGCCAGGTTCAAGTCCGGCTGGGTTGATTATTTTTTCAATGTTTTCAGTGTTTGTATTTGATTGAATAACATACTATTGTATGAGTGGAATGGCCCACTTTAAAAATCATGTAAAATAATTATGAGTTGATAGCAGCGCCATCTATTATTTCCGTTGTGACACTTGTAAAAGGGTCGGCGGGAAGGGTATCTAACTCTAGTAGTTAGCACCTAGATGTCGCTTACGGCTGCTATAAAGTCGATGTAAAAATAAATGCAAAAAGATGATTGAAGGCATTGAGAATTTCGTCAACTCAGTAACTGAACCCATAGCTTAATTGGTAAAGCGATCGAGCCCCGGTAAGGCGTATCGATGCCAGGTTCAAGTCCGGCTGGGTTGATTATTTTTTCAATGTTTTCAGTGTTTGTATTTGATTGAATAACATACAATTACAAAAAACATAACAAACAATAACATATACAACCCGAAACATTAATTGCCACGAAATCGTCGCAACTCAGCGTTAAATGCCGGCAGGGCCAGCGCTGGTCTTCCGTTGCAACTATTTGACGACACGGCGCATTGACGCCACGATCACATCCCCAAAGTAAGAATATCTTAATCAAAACAAGAGAAAAAAAACAATAAAAAATAGAAAAAAAAAACATATACCTGTTATACACTTTATAACGGCATGTTAAACTATAAGCCACTTAAACATGGATATCCAGTTATGCGTGAGCCAATTAAGTAAATTTTTGAAACTATTTAAAGTATTTTTTTCAAAACTGTCCCGCAAGGTTAACTTTTACGGTTTAAAATAAGGCGGTGAAGTGCCTAGTTTATGGTCAAAAAATTTGGAGTGGTTAGCTCAAAAATAGCTTCTGCAAAATTTTACGATTTTTGAAAGTGTGAATTGAAATGATTTTTAACATTGTACTGTAAAATAAATTGTATGGCAACCATACACATAAACGCAACGTTTCACTGTAAAAATAGCAATTTCATATTTTTTCCATACTTTAAACGGGGCAACTATGTGACCGTGACGTCACTTTTGCACGTCATTTTGTTAGGATCGTTTTGAGAAACAAATGCAAATCTCGGACTTTAAGTCTCATTTCTGACTTTTCTGTTGCTTTAACGCAATTGGCCCCATATAGACATTTGATCCTCACAACAAAACGAATCGATTGATACCATACATGAAAAAAAATCACCATGCCTATTGTATGCTCCCACCGGAATTTGGTATGTAGGTTATTTGAAGTAGACTTTACCGTGAGTACAAATTTGAAGCGGTAAAACCACTGACTAATTAACGTAATTTTCTTGTATTTTCAACTTGACGCCATATGATATGATATGATATTTATTCAAGAACAATTTACATCGTGTTATATATACCAGCGCCCATTTAAGACCTAGTAAGACTTATTTTTTCATGATCTCGAAGATGGGCTCTATATCGCTATATGGAAGCCAACCGATAAGATTTTTGATAAATTTACAGTGGGGCGGGCTAACAAGGTGTAATCTGTATTCGTATCACGGATTTATATGAAGTGGATCTTTTTCTTAAACCTTGTCCCTAACCAAGGATGTGCATTTCTGTCATTGAATTTGACAACTAGTATCCGATACGTTTGCCTAAGTGAGAAAGAGAACTTGCCATGCGTGAAGAAGGGACAACATGATTCGTAACGTCAAAGAGGGACCTCTGTATAGTACTATTGTTTACTCGGTGCCCTAGCCACAGTTGAAAATTATTACCGAGTAAAAGAGTCGTTCATATGCGACTAGCATAAAACCGGCCAAGTGCGTGTCGGACCACGCATAATAGAGGGTTCCATACCTTCAATGGAATAAGAACCAAACTAATACCAGATGTTATTTTTAAACACCTATCGATTGATGTGCAACATGCTGATATTAGGGGAAAAATTGTTTTTTGTAATTTAGTTACATGGAGCGCCCCCCATAAAAATATTTTCTCCTTCAATTTAACTACATATAGTCTGGCCAGCCAACGAACGCAGTAGCAATATACAGCGACCAAAAGTATGACAACTCTAAGAATCAGTGAAAAAAACAGCAATAATCATCAAATTCTATGTTTTTAATTTTAGTTGGTATTTCCACCCCTTTCATTACGTGACATTCACGGTGTGTAAAAAGGAGACGGATATATTTCGTCTGATCTGTCATCAACTGTAACAAATAATCTGGTTGAGGCAATTGACATATGCCATAAAAACGAATTTAAATTCAATGTAGAACGTTGCAGGAGTTCTATCTCACTCGCGCTTAAGACGAGAGAGTGAAATGCACTAGAAACAAATTCAATGTAAAAGAAATGTGAATTGAAATGTTCGTCACGAACACGGTGTCTAATCACAAAGGGTTGGCACATGTACGTATTTTGAATTTGCCGCGCTTTTCTACTGAAAAAATGGTTTGCCAGACTATAATTAAATATGTTATTCAATCAAATACAAACATTGAAAACATTGAAAAAATAATCAACCCAGTTGGACTTGAACCAACATCGATACGCCATAAAGTCTATGTAAAAATAAATGCAAAAAGATGATTGAAGGCATTGAGAATTTCGTCAGCTCGGTAACTGAACCCATAGCTTAATTGGTAAAGCGATATCGAGCCCCGGTATGGCGTATCGATGTTGGTTCAAGTCCAACTGGGTTGATTATTTTTTCAATGTTTTCAATGTTTGTATTTGATTGAATAACATACTAATGTATGAGTGGAATACCCACTTTAAAAAATGTAAAATAATTATGAGTTGATAGCGGGCGCCATCTGTTATTTCCGTTGTGACACTTGTAAAAGGGTCGGCGGGAAGGGTATCTAACTCTAGTGGTTGGCACCTAGATGTCGCTTACGGCTGCTATAAAGTCGATGTAAAAATAAATGCAAAAAGATGATTGAAGGCATTGAGAATTTTGTCAGCTCGGTAACTGAACCCATAGCTTAATTGGTAAAGCGATATCGAGCCCCGGTAAGGCGTATCGATGTTGGTTCAAGTCGAACTGGGTTGATTATTTTTTCAATGTTTTCAATGATTGTATTTGATTGAATAACATACTAATGTATGAGTGGAATACCCACTTTAAAAAATGTAAAATAATTATGAGTTGATAGCAGGCGCCATCTGTTATTTCCGTTGTGACACTTGTAAAAGGGTCGGCGGGAAGGGTATCTAACTCTAGTGGTTGGCACCTAGATGTCGCTTACGGCTGCTATAAAGTCGATGTAAAAATAAATGCAAAAAGATGATTGAAGGCATTGAGAATTTCGTCAGCTCGGTAACTGAACCCATAGCTTAATTGGTAAAGCGATATCGAGCCCCGGTAAGGCGTATCGATGTTGGTTCAAGTCCAACTGGGTTGATTATTTTTTCAATGTTTTCAATGTTTGTATTTGATTGAATAACATACTAATGTATGAGTGGAATACCCACTTTAAAAAATGTAAAATAATTATGAGTTGATAGCAGGCGCCATCTGTTATTTCCGTTGTGACACTTGTAAAAGGGTCGGCGGGAAGGGTATCTAACTCTAGTGGTTGGCACCTAGATGTCGCTTACGGCTGCTATAAAGTCGATGTAAAAATAAATGCAAAAAGATGATTGAAGGCATTGAGAATTTCGTCAGCTCGGTAACTGAACCCATAGCTTAATTGGTAAAGCGATATCGAGCCCCGGTAAGGCGTATCGATGTTGGTTCAAGTCCAACTGGGTTGATTATTTTTTCAATGTTTTCAATGTTTGTATTTGATTGAATAACATACTAATGTATGAGTGGAATACCCACTTTAAAAAATGTAAAATAATTATGAGTTGATAGCAGGCGCCATCTGTTATTCCCGTTGTGACACTTGTAAAAGGGTCGGCGGGAAGGGTATCTAACTCTAGTGGTTGGCACCTAGATGTCGCTTACGGCTGCTATAAAGTCGATGTAAAAATAAATGCAAAAAGATGATTGAAGGCATTGAGAATTTCGTCAGCTCGGTAACTGAACCCATAGCTTAATTGGTAAAGCGATATCGAGCCCCGGTAAGGCGTATCGATGTTGGTTCAAGTCCAACTGGGTTGATTATTTTTTCAATGTTTTCAATGTTTGTATTTGATTGAATAACATACTAATGTATGAGTGGAATACCCACTTTAAAAAATGTTAAATAATTATAATTAAATAACGGCATGAAAAATACACCTTATGTCTAAATTTTATTTTATTCGTCTTATAGTTTCCGAGTAAAATGGCTGTGACATACGGACAGACGGACTGACGGACAGACAGACGGACATGACGAAACTATAAGGGTACCGTTTATGCCATTTTGGCTACGGAACCCTTAAAAGTACTAAAAACGGTCCGATAGAGAGCATAATAGTGGGGGGCGGTGCCTCACTCGCACTCGTTACAAAATTGTCACATTTGACACATATTCACATTTTGATTGTCTGATGACGTCATTACCTCCTTAGTAAAAACGAGACACTCCCTTAGATAAGCTTCTCTTTCGGCCTCACTTTGTGACCGAATGAGATCCACTTCATATACATCCATGGTTCGATACCTACGTATACCTACTAAAAAAAAAACCCCAAACTCTCTGCCATGGGATTCCTAATGTCCTGTCAACATATCTAAAATGGTGGCCATAGCCATAGACAAAACGCTCTAGCGAGACCTACTGACAGCTTGACAGTTAGGTGTATCACTCTATCACCTAGTGAGACAAGTGTGAGAGCAACGTCTCGCAGTTTGGCATCTCGAATCGGGGCCCTGTTGAACTGCACCAGATATGATTCGGATAGCGGGCCACAATCACTATCCCTCAGCCGGCCCAAATCCCTCATAAACTCCTTGGCAACGTCCAGGGCACAAGGGTCTTGCAGTCTCAACAGCAAGTACTGCAACTGGCACAAAGGAGTACATTTAGTTGCATGGCAAAGGCCGCATACTCCGCAAGTCCGCAGCCAACCATGTGTGACTCACAAACTGAGTGGGACAGCACAAAGGCACTAACTTAAATAAACTGAATCGGGCGAACCATATTTAACAGATTGTAAAATCTTAATAAACCTGCTGGGTTATCATTATTAAACTTTTCAATTCATATTTCAGCGCGGCCGAAGTTCAAGAATACACCTAAAAGTATAACAACTATGGAGGGTGAACCAGTCACTATTGAGTGCAAGTAAGATACCTTCAAAACTAAATAGCTATAATCAATTCCGTGGTCTCGTACGTCTGCACTATTTAATTCAACCACCAGTTGTATCAACAATTTCTTACACAAGAAGAAAACTTATAGTATAAAAGGCAAACTTAATGCTTTAAAGCATTTTCTACCAGTCAACCAAATGGCCAAGCAGAAAGGTTGTCAACGGTGAACTAACAAAATAAATCTTATGACGAAACCCACCAATAATCTACTAGTTTTTACTAACTAAGTAAATATGCACATTTGTTTAAGGCTTGAGAAAGGCAACCCACATCCTAAAGTAACCTGGCAGTTCAAGCTCAGAGACACATCAGTGTTTACGACAATGAGTCACGAAGGAGAAGTTTGGCACTTCCCAGCAAGTCATCTTAGCAAGTCTGGAGAGTACAAGTGCATAGCAAATAACAAAGAGGGAAATGATAAAAAGATTACAAAATTTGTTGTTAAAGGTAAGGTTTTCATTTATGTCGCTTTTAAAAAATGGTATAGGGATGTTGAAGGTATGAGTCGAGTTGGTAAGCAGGCATATTTCATCTAATATTATTAACTATACAAATAATTTAGGCTGGAATCAACTTCGACAGCTTTGTAACCTGAGAAAAAAAGGTATGGAATTATATAAACAATTTCTCAACCTTAGAGAAAGTTAACTGAGCCAGGTTCGGCATTGCACGAATTATGGCTCCTCTATACTATGGGCCATCATAAGCTATCCTAGGGACGCAGCTATGCGTTAGAGGGAGCAAACGTTATTGCGATCTCATTCCATTATATAGCTGCGTCCCTTATACTGACCCATTATGGCCCACGGTGTGGAGAAGCCTTTAGCAAGAAATAAAACGGGGCGTGATGAGGATAGTACAGCTACAGATCAGATGCTGTGCTTAAGAGGCAAACAGAAACGTTTATAATTTTAGCAAGTATGCTGAGCTATGGTTGCCAGTATATATGCTTATATAGAATAACGATTGCAATTATGAGAATAGTACGAGTTCAAGTTAGTGAGAGAATAGCAACCGTCCTAGTGAATATCCAGCTTGTTGTGTTCTATTGGAATTTACAATGTGATAATATTATTTTATGTAGATGACATAATTATTATATTTGCACATGATTATTCTTTCTTTTTTAGCGAAACCAACAATAGAAAACCCAATATCTAAACAGTCAGCAATGGAGAACACCACCATAAGCTTGCATTGCAGGTTAGTGCGCTAAAAAGTACTAATAATAAATAACTACATGCTCCGGGTTGCTACTTGTTTTGCTGATATATGTACGTAGTTATAAATACAAAATCAGTACCAGGAGCATTTATTTAGTTCCTTGAACAGCCTCTGGCAAAAATACTTATTTAAATGTTTTTAAGCATATAATTTAGCAGGAATAAAGTTTTATGTACGCTTTGCGACCTCATATCAACTTTTTTGTCGTTAAAATGCATTCTACGATCCCGTGTTTCCAAAAGTACACTAATATTTTTATAATTTTTTTAAGGACGTTGGAAACGTGATTTTTATCATTCTTTTCATTATCTCTTTCAGAGTGAGAGGTTTCCCCAAGCCTACAGTAAATTGGTTTTACAAGGTGCCACATTCAGCAAAATTCGAAATGATTTCCAGAAATAGCGAAAGTTTACTTCTTAAAAATATACAATTAAGCGATGCGGGACAGTACAAGTGTGTGGCGATAAACGAAATTGATGCAACAGAAAATACTGTGGAAGTCGCGGTCAATGGTAAATATCTACATTGTCAATTTTGGACAAAATTTTAGACAATAATTATTATATGAAATCCTTACAATCCTAAGAACTTGATAACTTCCGTATCCTAGTTCTGTTTTAGGAACGAACCCCGCATGTATTTGTGTGTTTAAAACGAATCTCAGATACGGGTGTTATAACATCAACCTATTTAAGTAATTTTCAATACACATCATATTGTTGAACTAGTTTGATTCGCTAGGACTGTTCCATAATATATAGTTAGGTATACTTTTCCCCCACCATAGATTGACAAGTACTTACGAAACCTTCTTTAAAGCCTTTTTTTGTAATCACAGCCCCACCGCGGATAGTGTTCATCCCTCCAAACTCTCCTGAGTACTCTGGCGTGGAAGGCGACGTAGCCATGAAACTACCATGCACGGCCATGGGATACCCCATCCCCACCATCACTTGGGAGGTCGACAAACATGTTGTTGCCAAGGGTACGTACATATAGATATAATCATAGCCCCACCGCATACAATGGGTTGTGCTCTGATAAACTGTTTGATATGATGCCTACGGAAGGTTTTTATCACCGCACCGCTCGCCGTCGGCAGGGTGTTCGCCCTCACACCCTGGAGCCTAAGGGGTTCCTCCCTCAAACGCTGCGGCTGTGGAATGAACTATCTGCCGAGGTTTTCCCAGCGGGCTACAGTATGAGGTTCTTCAAAAAAGGATTGTATAGGTTCTTAAAGGGTAGGCAACGCGCATGCGAATCCGCTGGGGTTGCAGGCGTCCATAAACGCTTACCATCCACGGTAAATGCTTACCATCGGGCGGTCCGTATACTTGTTTGCCACCGTCGTGGTATAAAATATAAATATTGTCTTCGTCCCACCGAATTTCCTGGAGTATATTGACTATTTTGGTGTGAAAGGCGACATAGCGAGTACACTGCCGTGCACCGCCATGGGATATCCCATCCTCACCATCACCTGGGAGGTCGACAACCATGTTGTAACCAGGGGTACGTAAATCATCTTTCTCCTAACGTTGGTCCCTGCTTTTTACCACGGCTCAATTGGGCCTGGGGTTCGCACGGCAACCTAATCATGTAAATTGACATAGGAGCTACTTTTTACGAAACCGACTGCTATCTGGCCTTCCACCAACCCAGAGAGGAAACTAGGCCTTATTGAGGGGTTTATACCCGATTACTCAGTATGTTTTGTTTTGTAGACGATTAGTTAATGTCAAACGACTTTTCGTAGGGTGCTGCTTATGCTAGTTTCCCGTCCAAGTCCAGTTTACCGTTTACCTGATTAAAAGTGCTACAAATATATAGGAATTTTTTTAAGATCAATATTTTTTTATATGTTGTTAATTTATAGTACTTTGATTTATTAATCATAAGCTTTTATTTTGGGAAAAACTTTAATATAAATATGGACGAAAAACTGACAAATGTGGACGAAAACTAACACAAGTACAAGGAAACTAGGCCTTATTGAGAGGTTTATACCCGATTACTCAGTATGTTTTGTTTTGTAGGCGATTAGTTAATGTCAAACGACTTTTCGTAGAGTGCTGCTTATGCTAGTTTCCCGTCCAAGTCCAGTTTACCGTTTACCTGATTAAAAGTGCTACAAATATATGGGAAAAACTTTTTAAGATCGATAGTTTTTATATATTGTTAATTTATAGTACTTAGATTTATTAATCATAAGCTTTTATTTTGGGAAAAACTTGAATATAAGTATGGACGAAAAACTGACAAATGTGGATGAAAACTAGCACAAGTACAAGTTCCAAAACACTCAGTGGCCTACGAAACCGGGGTTTGAACCCGAGACAAAATTTAACAGAGATGTCGTTGGTTGTATGAATAAGGCGTAATGCCTAACATTTAAATTGACTGTTTCAGACCAATCGATGGAGCTGTATGTGAAAAACAACAATTTGTTTTTGCTAAATCCTAAGGAAGATCACTCAAGTGCTGATAAATCGCACACTTTCGTCTGCCGTGCCACAAATAACTTCGGTGAAGTGATTCAACCCTATCAAGTTCATATTTCCAGTAAGTATAAGTACTTACTTAGTTACCTACATACTTACTATAGTTACCTACATAGTAACGGTGGTATAACTGTATAAAAATAACCACGAATAAATCCTCATCAAAACAAAGATCTTCCTTTCACATACACGTACTATAAGTGCTTCGCACCGTAAATCGCAACTATTCTCGAAATTACCTTATTTTGATGCACCTTTCTCGCTATTGCAATTCGCAAAATAATACAGGTCTGGGGAGCGATTTTTGAGATTCAACCGCTCGAATCTGCCATTTTAAACTCTTAATAAAATGATAAAATGCTGATTTCAGAATCACAGCGATAGCAATTTAAAATCACGATTATTTAAACTATTAATTTCATGCAAAAATAATGGCGACAAACTCTTCTGTGCGATTATTTTCGTGCTTAATTTCTTTGCATTCGAGCGCTCGAAAGTCAAAAATCGGCCCCCTGGGCCAGCTCTAAGTATTTTCTAATAACGTGCAATTTAACTCACTACATAATCTACATACATATTTACTCCATTTTAAACAATATTACATTTATTAACCGAGTTTGAAAATTTCCAACAGCCAATTATTGATTGGTTGGTTAAAAGACGCAGCTATGCACTAGAGGGAGTAAGAGATATCGCGATCTCATTCCGTCGTTTAGCTGCGTCCTTTAAATCGGCCGATTAAATTGGCCCGTGTGGAAGAGGTTTTAAGGCGTAGATGCGCAAGCGCAATCCTTCTGTGGTGTGGTGTTCCATATGTACCTATATCGGTACAAAACTGACAAAATTACGATTTTTTTAATAAATATGTATTATTTTAATCCATCACTTTTCATATAAAAATAATAACGGTGCATCCTACATTTTGGTAGGTATCTTGTTTGTGCGGAATGAGAAATAATATAAATATATTTAGTTCCCATATAAACCACGTTACTTTTCTTTTTGAACGAGATTTGCGGGCGTTTTTTTATAGGTTAGTCGTTTTCTACTTTCAGAATATGCAGACTCTGATAACGTCAATGGTACCACCTACGGTCCTGTAGAACTGCCATATGATTTTACCTGTCCATTGTCATTTACGGATCCCAATTCAGTGAGGTGGTTTAAGGTAATCTTCTTCTCCAACGAGAAAATATAAAATAGTCTGAGCATCCATCTTGTATTCATGCCATGTCATTAGAAAAAAAGTATAAAAACATTTGGGATACCTTGATATTTTTTTTATTGTTACTTTAAATGACTTTATGATATTATTAGGCTTGTGACATTTCGGAGTAGCCATGTCTGTCATTTTCTATACAAAAAAGTCTGCCGATTTTGCGGGGGAGGGAAACGTCAAATGTATGGCTATTCGTAAGTAACGTACAAATAGCCACGTCAGATAAACTTCAGTCCATATGTACATGTATATTACCACTGGTCATATGGACTGAAGACCGGCAGAGGGGAACGCCTGGCAATGGCGACTCCGGTTGGTTTAATTCTTAAGTTTTGTAGCATACCGTGGTTCTAAAATCCAAGGAGGCGGCGAATGTTAAAATAAGATTTTCTAACTACAAAGTCAAAGTTTAGCGTGAGTGTAGTCTAAATATTACACACTACGCATAATGATTTATGCTCTTGTGCCGTAAAGGATTTTATTCCAATTAGATAATTTATACACTAAATACTGATCAAGTGATCAGTGTTTACAAGATAAACATTTTATTAGTACACATCAAGGGTGATATAGACATGGATGGACAATATCCAAACAAAATCGCGTTCCCTTTTTTCAGGTTAAAGCACTAACGTCATCTATCGGTCACACCAGACACTAAATCCTAGTTTCTAATACTTTGTTCGGCGCTTAACGCTGACAGAATAACTCGACTCCAGACTCGACAGATGGCGCTGTGGCACTTAGTACCGAAAACAGACGTATAGCCTGAAGGTTCGAGGAACGCGATTTTTTATAGGCATCAAGGATGATTAAGACATGGTAAACAATGCCTATATGCGTTCAGCCGTTCAGGCTATACGTCTGTTTTCGGTACTCAATACTCAGGTATTTGACATGAATTTCAATTTAATACCTCCACGCGTTTACGAGGAAAAAGGTAGTAATTTTAAAATTAAAAAAAACATTTTTTTATATGATTTTACTAAAAATGTCTACTTTTTGTTATTTTTCTATTGTCTATGTTTCTGAGTTCACGGGAAGTACCCCGTAGGTTTTTCTAGTGCCGAGAAACTCTAAAATTTGCAGCATAAACGACTGTATCTTTTGATTGCGTTGGCTTTTAAGTTTGATTTTTTCACAGCTTCAAGAGACAATAGACCTGAGTATTTGATATAAATTTCAGCTTGATACCTCCACGCGTTCCTGAGAAAAATGGTCTTGACAGACAGACAGACAGACAGACAGACAGACGGACAACAAAGTGATCCTATAAGGGTTCCGTTTTTTCCTTTCGAGGTACGGAACCCTAAAAAGGATAATTTAACGACTAGTGAAATGAACCATTCTTATTATCATTTTAATGATAAAAATGAAATAGTTATAGACGATGATTTCGACCAACTTATTCCTACTAGCACTTCCTCAGATATAAATCCTCAGATAGAAAGATAAAAAACTTAAGGCAAAAGCTGCGTTTGCCTAGCTAAAACCTGTTTAAGGCTACTCGCTTTAGATCATAAACAATTGAAGAAGACTATACTTTTTTACTTATATGCGTTGAGAGTGGTAGTGATGGTAGTGATGATTCTTAGGTATGTTTTCCCCTACAAAATGGTGATGTCATAATTCTGCCTAACGGTTTAAATTTTTAAGTTGTAGCTTGATGATTTTGTGTTTTTACAAATAGCTTGTTTTTGTTTTAATATAATATTTACTTAGATACTTTGACTTTGTAAACAATTTCATTTAACATTCGGCGACTCCATGGATTTTAGAATTGGAAGCATACCACCAAATGTCCCAAGCCTAGATATTCGTATATTATCTCTTAGGTATTTTACTGAGATAGCCAGATTTACCAACGTAACATTTAATTTTCAAGATCCTCAGATACAATGGGCAATTTATTGCCGTTGCCAAATGCCATTACGTGCAAAAAAATATTTTTTTTTACCAAAAATACTATCGTTTTTCAGAATAACACCTATTTCACGACTGGATCGACATTACACTTTGAGCATCCGACAGATGGAGACAGTGGGAACTACACGTGCCGCGTGAGCGACTTGAACAGCGCTGCCTCTCATACTGTTGAAGTCATGTTCGGTTCTCCTCCTAAAAGAGATCGAACATCATACAAAGTCAAATGGAGTGGAGAACGGAAAACGATCGCCTGTTATTCTAATGAAAGTCCTCTAGGCAAGGTATAGTTATGCATTGTTAGGGTTCCGTAGCCAAATGGCAAAAAACGGAACCCTTATGGATTCGTCATGTCTGTCTGTCTGTCCGTCCGTATGTCACAGCCATTTTACTCGGAAACTATACGACGTATCTGAATAAAATTTACACATAAGGTGCATACAAAATTCCGCTACTTAGTTATGTAGTTAAATTAGAAAAAAAAAATATTTTTAGGGGGGGCGCTCCATACATGTAACTATATTTAAAAAAAAATGTTTAACCAAATATCAACATATGACACATCAATCGATAGGTTTTTTAAAATAAAATTGAGGTTTCTTTAATATTTATTAAATATTTTCTGAAATAATCGCTTCGAAATTCAGAAAAATTGTGTTCCCCCTGTTATTTTGAACCGTAAGTCCAAAAAAATATGAAAAAATTTGAGGAGATGCGCCTTATCATATAATTACTAAGAAAATTGTTTTGAACATTATCGGTTCAGCCATTTTGGAGTTATCTCCAAAAAACTTCTTCCATAGGCATCAGATACGACCTTTTGGTATTAGTTTGGTTCTTATTCCATTGAAGGTACGGAACCCTCCTATGCGTGGTCCGACACACACTTGGCCGGTTTTTTTAATTATAATTTAATGAAAGGCCCACATGTACCACCACATTAAAAAGGACGTAGTTATGCGAAAACGTTTTTGCATTTAATATGATATTTATATTTATTTAACAAAGCAAACTGAATTAAAATGATCAGAGAAAATACTTCTCAATTAATATTTATAGACTTTACGTATTTTCAGTACGACTGGTTGTACAATGGGAAGAAAATAGAAGGAGTGCACACGCAATCCCTTCAGCCAATTGGTTGGGGACAGTATACATGTCAAATTACGCATCCTCTCGGAAACCTGGCCCTCAACTACCAAGTCACAACTAAGGACAAAGGTATAATTAATTAGTATATAATTAACGAAAATGTATTTATGAAATTTGAACACTTAAGATAATTATTACTCTGTTTCCTTTGCGTTACCTTGTCGTTGTCTTCTTCTGTGCATACTTGTACTTATATATGTATTTTATGTAGTGTATATTATATTACATATTATATGTACTATATGTTACACGGTATGTAACTTATTTATTGCTATTTTGTACTGCCCAATAAATTGTTTCTGTTCACTGTTTCACTATCTGAAGGTTGTCTGGTAGAGATCGCTTTTTAGCGATAAGACCGCCTATTGTTACCTGATTACTTAAATCTTGTTTCTCTTTTATGTGTGTTTACTTTTGGTGCACAATAAAGCATTTTATTATTATTATTATAATTATGGAGATAAATAACCTGTGAACTGGGATTACAGATCTAAACGTTATTGTTAATCATTGTAATTGCCAGTCGAATTCAATTAGCCTGGCAGATATGCCTGGTGGATAAAACCTTCATGGTTGGAATTAGAAACACTATAATTTCATGCTAAATTTCAATGTTGCACTTCGTGGGAAACCAGTTCTGTCAAGCTGGTCTAAATTGGCAGACGTTCAAATGTACTCTTTGAGTAATGAATACGTTGAAACTAATGTCGAGATTATAACAGTCAAGATAATAAATGTCTTTAATCATTGCAGAATGTGGGATCCCAACATCATTTTTAAAGACAGAACACGCACCTCTTATGCTGGACCCGTCTCTAGAATGGCCTACCCTACAAACTTCTGGACAGTACTTAATCGTACCAAACTCTGAAAAACTTCTGTTAATCTGTCAAGATGAGAAATCATCACTTTCCAACAGCTTTACTAAATTTCCAGCAACGAAATCAATTTACGCCACATGTGATAAAGAAGACTATTTTCAAGTTGACGGTGTTACTCAGAAAGTTTCGGAATTAAACTGTAAAAACAAAGTAACATTAAGTGTTGTTAAGACAGGAAACCCATGCCTGGGTGAAAATACAGAGCTGAGGAAAGTGGGTTTCCACGTTAATGGCTTTACTGACGTTTACCAATCCTGCGTAGATAACAACAAACACGTACCACTTTATACGAAAATGAATACAATTGCTGTAAAGAAGGAGCCACCAATTGAGACGGTGAAAAGTGATTGCGCTAACAAGTGTTGCTATGAAAAGATACAACTGGTGAATGCGGTCGATGTCAGTTTTGGTCCAGCTGAAAAGGCAACTTTCGTTGATGCGCTGAACTCGGTAAACTATTGCAGGAAAAACAACGTACGTGTATAATTTACCATATTTAAGTGTAATAATAATAACAGTAATATAAGCCTTTTATTCGGACATAAATATTTACAAGTTACAGTTTGCACTTTTAGGTGAACAGTTATTTAATTAAGTTTAGTAAAAAGTAATTAATATTCAGACATTTCATGTTTCCTCCACAGTTGCTCGTCCGTTTGCCAAGTGGCAAAGGCCTCCTCCAGTCTTCTCCATTTTGGTCTTTCTATGGCTACTCTGCCCCATGTTGTACCTGCTACCTCTCTGATACCGTCTTTCCATCTTTTGAAAGGCCTACTTTGCTTTCTGCTTCCCTCTCTTGGTACCACTGGCTGACTATTTTGCTCCACTTATCTTTTCCTCTTATTATGTGACCTGCCCATTTCCTTGTCTTTTCATTTTTAGAGTTATGTCCTTTAGTCTTCCTTCTTGTGGTGGTATTTTTTGTTTTATCCGCACGACTTGTTCCAGGCTTCTTTCTATTGCTCGCTGGCAAATGGCCATTTTGTTAGTGTGTTCTGCAATAAGACTCCATGTTTCGCTTCCATAAACTAGAACTGGCAAAATGCAGGTGTTAAATAGCTCCGTTTTTATTGCTACGTGAAGGTTTTTGTCTTTCATCACTTCTTTAAGACTCCAGTATCTCTTCCAGCTGTTTGTTACTCTTCTATCTATTTCTTTGTATATAGTATTTTTTGTCGCTATTAACTGTCCAAGATAAATGTATTCTTCTACATAGCTAATTGAGGTTCCTCCGACTGATATGGGATTTTTGTCGCTGTTGGTCATGATCTTGGTTTTATCAGGATTTAACTTAAGTCCAACCTCAATACTTTTTTCTGCCAAATCATTTATCATTTCGCTGAATTCATCTGATGTTTTTGCAAAAAGTACGATGTCGTCGGCAAATCGCAAATGTGTTAGTCTGCGACCATCAATGCTTAGTCCTTGGTTTTCCCATTCAAGATTTCTGAAGAACATTTCCAATACAGCTAAGAAAAGGCTCGGGGAAAGTGGGTCTCCTTGTCTCACACCCTTTTGTATTTTGAACGTGCCACTCTTCCGTTCCAGTTGAATGCACGCTGAGCTAAGATCGTAGATGTTTTTGATTAGTCTTATATATTTATATTCTATTCCCTGTTCTTTTAATGCTTCCCAGATTTGTGTGTGTATGAGCGAATCAAAGGCCTTGCGATAATCAATAAAAGCCATATAGTATTTAAGTTGATACTCTTCGTATTTCTCCAAGATTTGTCTTACGGTGTGGATGTGGTCCAGTACTGAATAGTCTTTGTTGTTCGTCAAGTTTCCTTTCTATCTAATATATTAAAATCTAAGTATTCTCTTGAGTATGATCTTTGCAAATATTTTGTATATGTTTGACATAAGGCAAAGGGGTGATTTCCTATGTCGAAATGGCTTCCTTTTTTAAACAGACGAATTATATTGGGTTTTTGTCCATTGTTTTGGTATATATTCACTGTCTATTACTTCGTTGAAGATTTCTGTGAGAATTGGTGTTAGTGCCGTCTTACCGTGTTTTATAATATTTAAGTATAATAAACACCTACAAAATTTATAAACATCGAAAGTAGTTTTTGTCGTATCATATTTTCATAAAGGTCGCTTTTAAATACAAGAACATCCCAACTAAGAAAAATATTTGCCATTCGAGCTTGCTACAATTGTTGAATTAATGTACTATTGCTGTACTATTTTTCAGTATAATTAACAACTTCATTTAGCTAAACAGTGATCGATGAAACCAACATAAATGTTTAATTTGTTTTCAGGGGAGTTGGCAAGATATAGAAAAGATAACTCGAGAAAGAGCTGAAAGAGAACAATTTACGATTTGGTCTGGAGCTGCGAACTACACGAAAGTTGGCGGAATATGGACACCTCAATATTTGTGGAAGGTATTTTTTTCTTAACAACAACCTGGTTAGTTTGTGGATGCATTTCTATTTATGGAGTCCCAGACACTAAATTACTTAAGTAGATATTATTCATACTTAGCACCTTTGTCAAATATGTGTATAAGTATTGTGTATTCTTTTGATAGATACTAATAGCGGTGCTTGACTAACTTACATGCACTTAACTAGGCTTAACAAAACAGCTTAAGTTCACTTAAAATGCATATCATATTCAGCAATATTCGTTAAGAATTTAGTTCAATAATCATAAAAACTCAACGATTCGTTTAAGGTAATGAAACCCCACGGCGGATCGGAGATGGTCGTCATCCATGAGAACACAGAAACGGCTGGGCCCAAGGTATGTGCTGGGTCGTGCGGCGAAGATGTCATCTGGTTCGAACCTGCGGGCGACCGGACATACTGCTGCAGTCTGGTTGATTTCAAAAAAGCTTTCGGTGTTGCCATACAATTTAATTAAAATAAATACCGTTTTTGTATCACTGTAACCGTTTTTGTAGGTAAGTCGTATAATAAATGTAACCATCTTCCTTTGAGTTGATAGAAGAAGAGTGCAAATAATTGACGGTCTAAATGTCGATATTATAAAGTTAGAATTTGTATATTGTTTGACATAGAAAAAAATGTTAGTTATTTTACAAATCATGTTACCTAAATGTAGATACGTACACTTTTAATAAAATTGGCATAGTAAACTATTATTTTATTCTAAATACCTAGTCTATCGCAAAGTACCTAATGAAGGTATTTACCGTGTAACTTTCCTGTTCGGAAATGTTACACGGTTTCCTGTTCCTGTCTTCATCAGTCGGAGCGTTCACGGGAGGAGATTTTGCCTATGAGACTAGCAGCAATGTAATCGGATAGCAAAAGAGCTGGTAAACACACAAGAATGTATTTCCTCGGATATCAGACCCGACATGCCTGATAGATTCTGAGATCGAATGCTGTTCTAAAGGGCATAGTGTAACCCACGTATTACCTACGTAAAATAATAAATTTGAAATACGTACATAAACACGGTGCTCGTGAGGATTGCGAGAGATTTTAACAGTGTATTCCTGATCATAACGTGCACTTCAGCTCGCCATTACGTGCACTTCAGCTCGTTTGTGGTGCGCGTGCCGCGACCGTTGCAGGACACGATAGCGAATGCTGACTTCTGGCCGAAGGGTGTTGTGTTTCGGCAGTTCCGGGGCACTCTACCGAATCCTACACCAGATCAGACGGCGCAACGGAGCCACGCAGTTACGTCGCCTAAATAAACTAGTTATAAATATTTTTCTGTATATTTTTGTAGTTCGCAGTGCATTGGTTTTATTACTGTAATACTGTGTAACTTATTTGAATAAATAAAAATAAAAAAAAATAATAATAATTGGAGACTAAAATGTCGTATAAACTTTTCTGGAATTCGCCTAGTTTAAGAGTTACTACCAAATATAAAAAAAAAAACATTTTTTATTGTGACTCAGTGCAAAACGCTTTTTTGATGGCGATTTCACCCTTTATGGGGTCTAGTCTAGACATTCTTATTGACAGATATCAAAGTGCCAAGGAATACTTAATTTACGTAAACAATTTTTAGGGAAAAAAAAGGAACTAATTTATTTTAATCGAAAGTTTTACCAATAACATTTATGTTTTCATGTTCAAAAGCATTTAAAAAATCGAAAAAAAAACTAAAAAAAACTTTTTTTTGGCGAAATTGACCTAAATTTATACAACATTTATTACTCCTTATGACCTCAGGAATTCGTGGTTAAAATCTCTCGCAATGCTCACGAACACCGTGTATATGTATAATATTATTAATATCTATATTGTCTATATCTGAACTATTCTGAACACGTCACGGGAGCTGCAACCTAATTTTTTACCTGTTACTCGTATCCAGGCGGCTTATGGTATAAGAGCTGGCCACGTCAGATGTGACACAATAATGAGAGCAATGAAACCTGTCTAGTTAGACTGCTTTACCATCCTTATTGCTAAATCCGGGCATCTGGCAGCTTTTAATGGGTGGATGTCAGAGTGACAGACCAACAAAGTTTTTAAGTTGGAAAAAAGTAATACCAAAATAGGTAAAACATGCAAAAGTTCTGTAATTTATAGAGGACAGGGCCTATATTTTAACATTAGATTAAAAACCATTGTCTATTATTGCGGAAACAAAAACAGTAGGCGACTAACTAAAAATTGCATTTCACATCATTTAGCACTACTTTCCCCCAACAGATATGATATAACCTATACCTCATTTTTTTTTGAGATTAGAAATTGAGTAAACATAGAAACAGTAGTTGCCAACCTGTTCTAAATGTTCAATTTAAACACACTGAGAGCACACGAACAAACGATTAGTTAACATGATTAAGAGGTCACGTTTGTGAATAAATAATAACAATTTGCAGATTATATAATCCAACACAACAATAAAAACACAATTTAATTTTGATTATCACGTTAGAGACGTGAAAATTGAAAAACTGACGGTGACGCACCTACGTTCTAAAACGGAAACTTAAGGTCTAGTTTTTTATCAGTATTCACGAAAATTATTTAATTGACAATCATAGTATGCACTTGTTAAAAACTGTTCGTAAATAAAAGTTTGCTCCTAATAATAAAACAATTGTCTTAAGTGATGGTAAAAGATTTGGTGGACAACGACAACGAGGTGGCTTTTGTTGTTGTATGCCACTCGGGCCTGCCTCTGATTGCGCCATAACCCTCCAAACAAACGCCCAATAATAGAGCAAGCAAATACTTTTACTTAAATAAGAATTACAATAAGCTTTAAACATTAAAAACTATCCAGGTACTATACTGAGAGATACAAATGACAGATGACGCGAGAAAATATTTAAAAATCGGGCTATCCGTTTCGAACATCTTCTTCTCTAGGTTTTTTATTGTGCAACATTTACAAGAATATTACCAATGATAAAAATAAAATATTTCGTGCATGTAACTACTATCAAAATATTGTTAAATACTCAATATAACATTAACAAACACGTAGGCCCCTTTACTATAAATACAAATATAATTACGTATTTTGAATGACCGCCTAGGCACTTTGACAGTTGTGACATGTATCGTGTCTAAACCTCATAAATAACCCTTGTACATCGTTCTGTAAAATTTTTCTAATCTCAAAAAAAAACGAAGTATAATTAATTACATAATTTCCCATAATATTTCATTAAACCCAGAACTCTATGATTTGTTTTCTTCAAGTTATTTGCATTCTTTGACCTCCACCACTTAACAGCTGCCAGATGTCCGGATCTAGAAATAAGCATAATATAGCAAACTAACTACATGGGTTTCGTTGCTCTCATTGTTGTGTCATATCTGACGTGGCCAGCTCTCCGTCTATTACATGCGCATTGCCGGCTTTTAAAAACTGTACTTAGTCCATTTTTTAAAACCTCCATACAGTAGCTACTCGGAAAACCTCGGCATATTTTGATAATTACCTTTGATTTTCTGTCATATTTATTATTATAAAGTTAATTATGGGCCGGTGTATCTTTTATAGCTCGAAATTTATATTTAAAGCAGTCGTAATTATTATTGCTACTCAGAATTACGAGCTCTTTTGATTTTTATCGAGAAAAAATATCCCCTAATATTTCTCGTCCGTATTGGTTACGCTTTTCTTATAACCTTGTATAACTGTAACAATCAGGACAAACAAAAACTGCATGATATTACGGGGTTTTTTTATTAAAGTCGTAAGAGCTCTATATAAGTAGCTAAATCTGAGTTGAAAAACATAAAAACAATCAAAGTATAGAAATAAAAAATAACTACACTTAGAATGAACAACATATTTTTTATAACATAATAGAAAACATATATACTTAATGACTTCATCGCCGCCTTGTATATAAACGTAGGGTTTTCCTGCGTGTGCGCACTCCCGGCCACGCGTCCACAGCGATGGCGGTCAAACTGCTGTTCCTGTCAGCTTTCCTAATAGTCCAAGTGTTATGTGGTCAGAACAGTTTAACCTTTGTCATAGACCAGTCTGCATCAATGAGTGATGAAATCGGTCAAGTCAGAAATGCCGCCAAGTTGATCGTTGATATTATTCTGGAAGAAAAGTCAAGGCAGATTGAAGATATAGTGTTGGTGACCTTCAGAAACCATATAAACAGCACATTACAAAGTGAGTTCCATTATCAATAATGTTTGTCATTTAATTGGTAGTTGGTATTTAGATATTTTTTTCTTACTTTCTGTAGGTCACAATTTGATTAGTCGATTTAAAATAGAAATAGAAATGACATTACAGACAGAACAAATAAACTACAGATAATTATAGAATAAAACAGGTGTCACGAAATGGCCTTTTCTCAGCATGTTGCTAGCGTTAGCCAGCGCTGATCTTCCGAAAAGACCATCCGGTGAAAAATTCACGGCAGGTAACAAACATATTTAGCGAGTACAATCTATGATAACAAAGAGGCAATAAAAAAAACATCAGTAATAAACTTCAAGAGAACAATAGAAATGGAAAACTTA
Source organism: Pammene aurita (assembly GCA_947086415.1). NCBI lineage: Eukaryota > Metazoa > Arthropoda > Insecta > Lepidoptera > Tortricidae > Pammene > Pammene aurita. The sequence continues at coordinate 10,735,117 of OX352295.1, read as the reverse complement.
ATAAAAGAAAAATAAAAGTACCTTATAACTACAACGCAACAATCTAGTGACCACGCATCTGACCGGACATGCCGTAGCCTAACATTATAAACTCTTAGCCACTAGCGCCAGGCTAGGGTCAACGCCGTCAACGGCAGACACGTGAAACATAGCACAAAACAATACACTCTAACCTAAAAATCGTGGCTTACATACGACACAGAAGACTATAACTGAAAGAATACAATACACAACATAGCAACAGAAGAAAGCGGGCAAAAAAGACAATTATTAATAAGGAAAATACACACAGCAACGCAAAAGGAATATAACCTAGCGGTACGGTATTATAAACAACTAGTATCAACTCTACAAGTTTCCTCGTTGAGTTGGTGACAAAGCATAAACTTTTTAATGTTCAATTTAAAGCTATGACTACTTTTTAGGTCCCTCAATGGCGGTGGAATATTGTTCCAGCATTTTGACGCCGCATATCGAAAGCTCCCGAACGCTTAACGCTTTGGCATCGACATGAAAACTGATCTCTAAATAATTTGTCGTATTTTGACTGTACAGTGATTTCTAAATCGTGATCCGAAACCACTTTTTCTGCCTCGCTAACTGATCAACATTATTGTATGGTAGTATTTTTTCAAAACTGAATAAAATAATTAATTATTCTCATTTTTCAAGTAAAATAAATCTTAAATTAAGTACTCAAGGTCACCCTATGACTTTTGAATTTTGATAGACGCTAGGTATATTGGACCGTAAGCCAGGCGCAAATTCCGTCAGTCATCGCGTCCCGTTCGATAACTCGTATAGTGATTAAGGGCGACGTGTGATGGAGCCTCGTGAGCGTCAGCTGCCGCTCCGTCGGTGGGTTGAGAAACAGTGGGTGGCTGCCTTTGGTTTTCCACCGCAATACAGCCGGCTGACTGGAGTAGGGTAACCAAATTGTATGCAAAAATATATTTTTCTACTTATTATCTGAAAAATAATTATCCATATTGGTGACAATAAAATATGGCTTATAATTTTCCGGGTATCTAAAATATGAATCGGCAACTTTTCTAAGGCATATAATAATATAAATTGGCTGTGAATTAATATATTAGCGACAATATTTTTTTATAAGCCTCAAACATGTGGCATCATGTTATTGAAAAACGGCAGCAATATATAGCTGACCAAAAAATTTACCGGGAACTTGAAATAATAGGTTGGCAACAAAAATATTAACTTGGCATCTATCATTCAAAGCAGGCTTGGTTTAAATATTTGTTGCCAGCTATTTGTTATATTACCACTGTAGGGTCGGAATTGACCTAATAATATATAATTTATAATGTGTAATTTATCTTGTATAAATTACATTAATTAATTCATAATAATAATTATCTTATATATAATTTTGTATAGTTATAATTATTATAACTAATATTAAAATTGTATAAAGAATAAATAAATAATAATAACTCGATAAAATTTAATGTCAATAAATGTTTCAATGTAAATAATGAACATACTCGCGGACGGAGCGACACAATTTGTTATTAGAGATCTAGTTGCCGGCCGCGCGACTGGTTCTTAGCGATGCATTGTTCCCGGCACTCGCCCGGTCGCCCAGGCAGTGATAGATAAACTCGGACGCGAGACGCATGCGCTTCCTATGCTCATCGCCGCTTGTAATTGCATTCTTTGTTTGCCTAATGTTTATAGTTATATTTCTTTTCGCTTTCGCTCTCACTCCTTCTCTTCTCTATTGACTGATGTGTATTGTGCTAACTGTTCCTTCTGTGTGCCGAAACAAACAATAAATAGTGTGTGCTTTGATAACGCTTGTGATTGATTATTTATCTCCGCAACTGCACCCGCTTGCCGGCGCGCTAAGCAACAGTTTTAAGGCAAGTCTACCTACCACATCTATATTGGTGACCCCGAGAAGCACTGAAAATGGGCGAAGATGGAAAAGCACCGCTGGAGACACCCTGTGCGAGCGAACAAAGAAACGGTGCACAAGATGGCGGCATGGCAACGGAAATTTACCGCATCGGCGTGAAGGTGCCTGTGTATTGGCCTGAGAAACCTGCAGTTTGGTTCGCGCAAATGGAATCACAATTTAATGTTTCCAACATTACTGCGGATGCGACTAAGTACAATTATATTGTCGCGCAGCTTGATTCTCAATATGCTGCCGAGGTAGAAGATATTATTGTTTCACCGCCGGCTACCGACAAATATAAAAAGATTAAGGAGGAGCTCATCAAAAGACTCTCGGTTTCTCGACAAAAGAAGGTCAAACAGCTGCTGAGTCAGGAAGAGTTAGGTGACAGAAAACCTTCCCAGTTCCTCCGTCACTTGCGTAATCTGGCTGGGCCGAATATACCTGACGAATTCCTTTTATCAATATGGACATCACGCCTACCAAGTAATTTACAATTCGTCATCGCGTCGAAGCCCAATGACCCAATCGAAGAGCTTGCCGAGCTGGCTGACCGTGTTCATGACGTAGCAACCCCGCAAGTGGCCGCAGCGTCAGTACCTGATCCTCAGATGTCTACCCTCATGCGTCAAGTTAGCGAGTTGACAAAGGAAATGAAGGCGCTTAAAAGTCAGTTCACTGGTGACAGGCCGTCGCGATCAAGATCCCGTGCGTCCAGCAGGCCCCGTAATCGCGCCAGCTCCCAGAGGTCGCAGTCCAGCTATCGGAAGTATCCTCAGTGCTGGTACCATGCAAAATTCGGTGAAAATGCATCAAAGTGCGTGAAGCCGTGCGACTACCAGGCGGGAAACGAAAGGGGCACTCGTTAATGGCGACCGCCGTTTGCCCTAGCCCTGGTCGCTTGTTTGTCACTGACCAAACGACGAAGATACAGTTTCTTGTGGATACTGGCAGCGACGTCTGTGTCTTCCCACGGTCATCACTAAAATATAAACGACAACCTACCAGCTACCAGTTAACGGCAGCGAACGGCTCGCCCATAATCACCTACGGCTATTTACACTTAGTACTGAATCTAGGCTTGCACCGCGACTTTGCTTGGAGATTTATTGTTGCGGATGTAACGAAGCCAATTATCGGCGTGGACTTCCTGGTTTATTATGATCTCCTTCCAGACTGCAGGAACAAGCAACTGATCGACAGGACGACTAGCTTGTGTGCCGCGGCTTTGCCTGGGTGTTCATCGGATGAAATTTATTCGGTCAAAGTAGTGTCGGGTGAGTCAGATTATCATCGCATACTACTTGAATACCCCGACATTACTCGCCCATCTGGCGTTCATCGGGTTCCGAAACATAAGGTTCTTCATTATATAAGAACCACTCCAGGGCCTCCTGTGTCTTGCTCTCCTCGACGGTTGGCCCCGGACAAATTAAAAATTGCCAAAGATGAATTCTCAGCAATGCTTCAGAATGGAACAGCTAGACCTTCCGAGTCACCTTGGTCGTCACCCCTGCACCTTGCTCCTAAGAAGAACAATGGCTGGCGTCCTTGTGGTGACTATCGGATGCTAAATGCAAGAACTATCCCGGATAAATATCCCATTCGTCATATCCATGATTTTGCTCACAGTATTTCTGGTTGCCAGGTCTTCTCCACCATCGACCTTGAAAAAGCGTATCACCAGATCCCCGTGAATCCAGAGGATATCCAGAAAAGCTACATTACGACACCGTTTGGCCTTTATGAGTTCCCCTACATGTCGTTTGGACTCAGAAATGCTAGCCAGACGTTCCAGCGGTTCGTGGACGAGATGGTAAGGGGACTGGATTTTTGCTTTGCCTATTTGGATGACTTTCTGGTGTACTCAAAGGACGAAGTAACTCACAAAGAGCACCTGCGGCAGCTGTTTGCCAGGTTTGAGGAGTACGGGATGGTGATCAATAGCTCTAAATGCGTCTTCGGTGTCCCGGAGGTAACGTTCCTGGGATACAGCATTTCAGCCGGGGGCACTAAGCCTTTGCCATCTAAGGTAGAGGCCATCAAGGACTTCCCAGCCCCGAAGAATGTAAGGGAGCTCCGCAGATTCCTGGGGATGGTCAATTTTTACCGCAGATTCATCCCTAAGGCAGCAGCCTCCCAGGCTCCACTTCATGCACTTTTAACTGGATCTGTCAAACCTTCTCATCCTGTCAACTTTGGTGTTGCGGAGCATGAGGCTTTTGAACGTTGCAAGGACAGCTTATGTCAGGCCGCGCTGCTGGCGCATCCCAATAGTCAGGCTAAGCTGGCCATAGTCACAGACGCTTCAGACACTGCCATGGGCGCTGCGCTACAGCAATATATTGACGGGGAATGGCAGCCACTGGCGTTCTTCTCCAGAAAACTAAGCCCAGCGCAACGTAAGTACTCGCCATATGACCGTGAGCTTCTGGCCATATATGAAGCGATCAAATACTTCAGGCACATGGTTGAGGCCCGAGACTTCGTAATATACACGGACCACAAGCCCATCTGCTTCGCCTTCAACTCACGCAAGGATAACTGCTCACCCAGACAGTTCAGGCATTTGGACTTTATAGCGCAATTCACCACTGACATCAGACACATCTCTGGGAAAGACAATGTGGTGGCAGATACCCTGTCGCGCATTGAGGAAATCGCACAGCCAATCGACTTGGAGAAGCTGTCACAATCCCAGATGAGAGATCCTGAGTTGCAAGAGCTCCTACGCAGTGACACTTCGCTACGCCTGAAGAAATTTAAGTTGCCAGGTATTCAGTCTGAACTATACTGCGACGAGAGTGATCAGACACTCAGACCCTATGTCACGAAAGAGTTGCGCCAGCAGGTATTCCAGAGTTTGCACTCCCTTAGCCATCCTCGTGCCAATGCCTCCATAAAGCTCGTCACAGACCGGTACGTTTGGCCAGGTATCAATAAAGATTGCCGCGAATGGACACGTACCTGCTTGTCATGTCAGAGAGCCAAGGTTACTCGCCACGTATCTGCACCACTTGGAACATACAGACTTCCGAGAGCAAGGTTTATGCACGTCCATATAGACCTTATAGGCCCCTTGCCAATGTCTCAGGGATTTAAGTACTGCCTCACAGCAGTAGATCGTTATACACGCTGGCCTGAGGTTGTACCGCTACAAGAGATCACGGCGGAGGCCGTAGCTAGAGGACTTCTACATGGCTGGATAGCGCGCTTCGGTTGCCCTAACGACATCGTAACAGACCGTGGCAGACAGTTTGAGAGCAACCTGTTCAAGCATGTGTCAGAGCTGGCTGGTTTCCAGCATAGACGTACAACTGCCTACCATCCAGCGTGCAACGGTCTTGTGGAGCGCTTCCATCGGCAGTTGAAAGCCGCTATCACCTGCCACGCAACTAGCAACTGGGTGGACACATTGCCCTTAGTCCTGCTCGGTATACGTAGTGCGTACAAGGAGGACCTCAACGCTTCGACTGCGGAACTCGTATATGGAGAGCCACTGAGATTGCCGGGAGAGTTTGTTCACGCTAAATCGCCAGATGAAACTATAGACGTGACTGATTATGTCGCACGCCTGCGTAAGTTTGCCCATAATCTCACTCCAGTGCCAGCATCCCGCCATACTAATAATAGGCGAGTGTTTATTTACAAGGACCTGAAAACAGTCAGCCACGTACTGCTTAGACATGACACTAGTCATCCACCACTGCAGCCGGTATATACCGGTCCTTATGAAGTGCTCGAAAGAAGTGATAAAGTGTTTAAGTTGCGTGTGAATGGTAAAAGTGTTACAGTGTCCATAGATCGTATCAAACCCGCATATATACTGTCTGATGCAACAGATGTACCAATTCCTGTCCCGCCTATTCAACCTGCTCCAGAGTCCGAAAACACAGTAAGAAAGACTAAATCGGGACGTTCTGTGCGTGTTCCAGATTATTAATTTTTTTTTTTATCGCCCTTGACGGTCTCTGGAGGGGGGTGATGTAGGGTCGGAATTGACCTAATAATATATAATTTATAATGTGTAATTTATCTTGTATAAATTACATTAATTAATTCATAATAATAATTATCTTATATATAATTTTGTATAGTTATAATTATTATAACTAATATTAAAATTGTATAAAGAATAAATAAATAATAATAACTCGATAAAATTTAATGTCAATAAATGTTTCAATGTAAATAATGAACATACTCGCGGACGGAGCGACACAATTTGTTATTAGAGATCTAGTTGCCGGCCGCGCGACCGGTTCTTAGCGATGCATTGTTCCCGGCACTCGCCCGGTCGCCCAGGCAGTGATAGATAAACTCGGACGCGAGACGCATGCGCTTCCTATGCTCATCGCCGCTTGTAATTGCATTCTTTGTTTGCCTAATGTTTATAGTTATATTTCTTTTCGCTTTCGCTCTAACTCCTTCTCTTCTCTATTGACTGATAAGTATTGTGCTAACTGTTCCTTCTGTGTGCCGAAACAAACAATAAATAATGTGTGCTTTGATAACGCTTGTGATTGATTATTTATCTCCGCAACTGCACCCGCTTGCCGGCGCGCTAAGCAACAGTTTTAAGGCAAGTCTACCTACCACATCTATACCACCATAATTAGGTTCATCTTTGAATTCTGTATCATGACTTGCTCTCTTGCTCCACGACCCCCAAAGGCCCCAAATCAACTTGTATATACATTTTTTACGTACAAGCGCACGACAACTATTAGTTAATACAGTTTGCCTGATCATAATATGATTGTAGGTAATATTCTATTTTTTAGACGTTGAACTTAAAATTAAAACTACTGATGCCACGGCGCTGAAGCAGGCACTTGACTCAATTAACACACAACAAGCGCATTGCTCTGAAGTCACTCTAGCGGGCATCAAGAAGGGTCTAGAAGAAAGTCGTCAAGGTTCTTACATGTATGTGTTTACGGACACTACGGCAGCAGATTACAGAATGTCTGCGGAGATCAAGACTCTTTGCCAGGAGAAACAAACTCAGGTGAGACAAATGAATACTAATAATTTGACAACGAACTTTCGTCAATGAGTTTCAATCCAGGGGGCCTAACGCTAACATCAAAAATCGAACATTGACTATGGTATTTTGCCTATTCTTTGAAAATAGGCGAACAAAGAAATTTGCAGTACCAGCCCCAAGCTATGCTCGTACTTTTCTAGAGCTAGTAGAAAAACGCACAAGACGAAAACCTGTCTAGGCGATGCACGTATCTTATGCAAGGAGACTAACCTGAATATACTGAACTGAAGATACTGACTAGATACTGAAGGAGATGCTCACTAAGGAGCTGATAGAGATTATATATGTTTATTTACATCATTTTAATATTTTATTTACAAGTCGATAAGTCGATAAATAAGATAGTTAGCTGAAGAAATCGAAATTTTTCTTCAGCTAACTATCTTATCGACTGACATGAAATTTAACTTTGCAATCTATTTTTTCAGATTTTTATCGTCCTGACGGGTATTTATTGTGGTCATGAATCTGGTAAAAAGTATACAGTTTACTTCGAAATAGCAAGAGCATGCAATGGACAAGTATTCAGGATCAATAAAGAGGAAGTCGACCAGGTAAGTAACAAGTACTAATATTACTAAAAAGAAAAAATATAATATACATACGTTAACGCGGGAGCAAAAACGATTTGACAGTTCTCAAAGATTATGACAAATAAGAAATAGCAGAAGTGAAAGTGACACTAGTATCGACACACGAGTTAAATAAAAAAAAAATTAAAAAAATATTACGGGAAAATCTTACACAAATCGACCTAGTCCCACAGTAAGCTCAATAAGGCTTGTGTTATGGGTACTAGACGACGATTTATATAATAGATAAGTCCATACTTATCTATATAAATACTGAAATACATAGAAAACATCCATAACCCAGGAAAAAATATCGGTGATAAACACACAAATAAATGCCTTGACCAGGATTCGAACCCAGGGTCACTACCGACTGGGCTAGGAGGCCGTTAAACAAAAAATGATTGTGATGGAGGGAGTTAATTTTTTTTTTTTAACCTTCTTACTCGACTTGATTATAGTATTTATACTTTAAAAGGTTAGCCACGCAATCCTAACGACAACCTCTTCAGTCACCTGTTACAAGACATATCTCATTCGTGATCAATTTGCGTGGACTTGTAGTTTTATAAAAGAGTATTTTAGACTAGCTAACAATTTTTTTCTTCTCAAATTTGAATATTACTCGTAATTTTCATTTTAAAAAATCTTGAAACAGCATTTTAAACTCGAAAAGACGGTGGAAAAGGAGCAAGACGTGTTTGATTGACCATTTCTAGTAAAATATTCTTAGAGGCTTAAGACTTGTAGGCAGAATATTCTGATTATATTAAACAGACGCTCTGTTATATGTGTTCTTGAAAAGGAGGACTGAGTAAATTTTCGCTCAGCAGATTTAAACTTTCTCAGAGACTACAGGTGACCCTCGTGCAGGCGGCTTTCTTGCGCAAAGACTTGCTATCGCAATTCAGCGTAGTAATGCCGCCTGCGTGATGGGCACCTTGCCGTGAGGGCCAAATTTAGAGTTGCATTTTTAATTAATTATTTTATTTTTAAGTAGTTTTATTTATAGTTAGTTTAATTTTAAGTAGGTTAAATTATTAGGGTAGGGATTGTGTTTATTATGTTTTTTGTTACACTTATGGCCTGTTTCACAATCTCCAGTTAAAGCATATCTGTCAGATAAATATTTGCTGTCCTTTTTTTTATATGACTGGAGAAAACGATAGCAATAATTTTAACTGGCAGATAAGTTTATCTGGAGATTGTGAAACAAGTCCTTATACTGTTATATGAATAAAGAAACCCTGTATGAAAGTATGGAAAAATTATGAAATTGCTATTTTTACAGTGAAATGTTGCGTTTATGTATATGGTTACCATACAACTTTCTCAAAAAATGTTTGAATTACTTACTTACATGTTTTGTATCTTCAAGAATGATTAAAGACTTAATGATTAAGTTTTTTGTGGGAGGGAAATGCGATTGAAAATAATTTCCTCACTAAAATTAATTTTCAAAATCAGGTTTTCTTTAACACTAAAACTGATTGTTTGCCTAAAATTAAAAGAGTACGACAAAAAAAATATGATTAAGGTATTAACTAGTTTCAGTTTAATGTGGTAGGTATTTTCGATGAACATTATAGATTCTCATATTCTTCGTAATTTGTCAAAACTTGCATTGAAGTTGCATATCTTTTTTCGTGTACGAGAGCCATAAACATGTCCCTTTGCCACTGATAAGGGTCATATTTATTTCGTGGTTTCCGAGAATTTAGGTATGGCCTTAATATATTTGTTTTTGCTCCCGTGATAACGACGGATGATAATGTAAAATATTTAAAAAATATATGAATCGTATAGGTTAAACAAAAAAATACAGCGCATAAAGTGCTCTAGCGCGACTGTAAATACCAGGGATGTAACAGATGTAGTTTTATCGGAACCGAAAGCGGAATCGGATGTTTCAAATTTAATTTATCGGAACCAGAAACGGAATCGGAACCGAAAACGGAAGCGGAACCAGAATCGGAGCCTTAGTTATAGCAGCATGTGGCAAGCGGGGACATGAGCAAAATGACAGGTATAAACCTGTTCGTTTTTTATGTACGCCGCTCATTTCCCCCGCTGCATTGCATTGACAGAATGTTTCAAAACAGAAGTTATATCGGATGTCAATCCGATATAACTTCAGTTTTGAAAGTAACAGAACCGGAACCGAAGCGGATGTTTAAAACCAATCGGAAGTTCCGACTTAACGGAACCGGAACTCTGTAACATTCCTGGTAAATACCGATAGCGGTGTTTTTATGTGAGATTTTCCATTTAACTAACTGATAATCAGTTTCTTCCTGTCTTACTATCTGTGTGGAAAAGAATACTGACATGTAATTTTCTTACTCTATTACTGACATAATACGAATGGCTATTGGACTAAGAGCTACCTGGACACGTCAGATATGACACAAAAATTAGAGCAACAAAATCCGTCTGGTTAGGTTGCTATACTATCCGTTTTGCTAGATCCGGGCACCTGGCAGCTTTTAATGGGTGGAGGTCAGAGTGACAGACTAGCAAAATTTTTGAATTTGAAAATAGTGGTACCAAAATTGGTAAAAACTGCCGAAGTTGTCTCAGTTATAAAAGGACCGGACCTAAATTTTAACATTAGAGCAAAAACCATGGCATATTATTACAAAAACAAAAACAGTAGACAAACTATGAATTACATTATACGTCGTTTAGTCATCGTCACTACTTACCCCCAACAGAAACTTTTGGCAATGATATAATCTAATTATTTATATAATTTCTCATAATATTGCATCATACCCAGAACTCTAGTATTTGTTTTCCTGAAGTGGTTTGCGTTCTTTGACCTCCACAACTTTACAGCTGCCAGATGTCCAGATCTAGAAATAAGATTTTGACGTGGCTAGCTCTCCGTCTACATGTAAAGATTTTATACACGGGCAATAAACTTAAACAACGGTAGACGGATGGTAAGAATATAATCCACTGTTATTATACAGTGTGCTTTTTCAACAATTAACTATCATACTTATCAAATTATTCTATGGGATCAACCTCGAAATAGAAAACGTCAACATCGGATCGGTCAAAATGTATGAAACGGCTACTAATTCTTGTGAGATTTCGGAGGTGGTCCCATAGAAACAGTTGTTCAGAATGGCCTACTCAATCACCTCGCACAATATGGTTCATTATGTTTTTATTTATTTATTTAAGCTACTCGTCGACGTGAAGGACACCATTAAGGGCGAAGGGACCGTGATCGAATCCAAAACTATCCAACCAAACCAATCGGAATATGTTAATGTAAGTCAAATATTTTAGGAACTTCCAGAATATATGGATCGACGTAGGTATTTTTTTATTTGGCCCTTTTCTACTGGTCCTAACTTAAATTGGTCCGTAAGAGACTTTTGATCCGTGTTAGAAACTGGACCGATAAGCAACAAATTTTTTTTGGAAAATTTACGATTTATCTGTAAATGCCAATCGTCGTTATTTAAAAAGTTAAGAAATGTCTCCTAATATTTAGAGACTGTAATGAGAAACCGGCAACTTTTAATATAAATGCGACCCGATGCATTGCATATTGCATAATACATGTTTTAAAACCTAAAATTAGTCTAATGTGACCTTTCTCTTTCCTTTTGCCTCTTATTTTATTTAGCGTATGGCTACATGTCACTGGATATAGATAGGCATTTCTTCCCTGGGGTAGTAGTAGTGGGAAAGCAGATGATTAAAAAAATCCAGTGAGTGCTGCGAGGTCCAGATGGGATAGTGCAGCTGCCAAGTTTGTTACTCTTTTAGCACCATCCAGGGATCACGTGTAGGGTTGTCTAAGGTGTTTCCTACGGACGCAGAGTAACATTGATCCCCCTTTGCCTCTAAAAATAATAAATTGTACAGTCCTGGACTTTAATTATTAAGCAATTTACTGTTCAAGCTATTTTCTGTCGCTTAGTAGTACTGAAGTACTCATTGTACTCAATGAAATGTCCAACATAAAGTGATCCTTAAATGACTTAACAATTAAACTCCGTGACTGTAATGAACACAAACAACTCATTTTATCCGATGCAAGTTTAAGTGCCGAGGGAAACGAGAGCAGAGAAGGCCGGAGATAAAATTAGTAATTGGGTAAATTGCAAAAAAGGATAAACGTAACAAAATGAATTATTGATTTGTAACACAAAAGAAGCAATTTTGTATGAAATTTACTATCAAAACTTTATAAATTAGTGCTAAGGAACTGTAGAAACTTGTACTGAGATTGTTTATATCCAAATAGTTGTATTATCTATCTGTGTAAAAATGGCTATAATATATTAAAGAGTTATAAGGAAAATTTCGGTAACTTTTTTTAATTTATTTAGACAAAACTCTTCGACCCTCTTTCCCTTTGCACTTCACAAGACCTAACATGCTACCAACATTACATATATTATAGATTGAGATCAAAAAGTTACTGATGTTTTTGTAGCTATAGTTCAACCACATAATATGACAGATGTAAATGTAGCGAAGGGACGCCTGGCCGGAAGCAGACGGCCTGTCGATATAGTTAGAAAAACATATTATGAGAGTATCTGTAAGATGATTTATAGCTCATTTGTTATCTATTCAATAGATCCTAAAAATATTTATTTTCTAAATAATGTCTAAACGAAGTTATGATTTCTTATATGCTGTTAAGTATATTGAGGACACTGCCATCTTGTATGGGAGCAAAAAGGTGACTGTTGGGTGAAACCAATTTTTCTATAAGTATATATTTACCTGTTAATTCTAATAATGTGTTGTAATAGTAGTTTATGTAGCTGTTACGTAATAAGGGTCCTTAAAACACAATAATAAGATCACACGAGTGTTTAAGGCCTAATTACGTACAGTTGCATACACTACTTTATCTACACACATATTATAAATCCTAAATGATGTGTTCGGAAACCATTAGAATGACCGCCATTGCACCGCCATGGCTAACTGGATTGTGCGGGCAGTCGGGGAGGAGGGCTGGATTTTCATTACGTTACCGATTTATCGATATGGTAATGAATTTATGGTGGCATAGATAATACACTGATGTTACATTACTGGTTGCAATAATGCTTATAATTATATATGGTTTCCGAACGCAGAATAGAGGATTTATGATGTGGGTGTAGATAAATAATTATTTCAGTTCACCGTCGACGAGCAGACGGAGTCCGTGAAAGTATCAGCCTCTGGGAAAACAGTGAGCTTACATATTTTAAATAAAATCGACCAATAAATATTCGGCACACATTTAATGTGGACAAGTAATGCTAAGGTAACTATGTAAACTAATAACAGAGATGTGTTACAAAATTTGTTTTCATCACACTTGCTCATAAAACACGCTGCATGTGAAACGGGAGACAAATCGCATTTTACTCCCAAAGGAGTTATAGCTTACTATAACTAACTCGTACGAACCAAGAAAGTTATAAGCAGAATATGTGTTTAAAATCCAGCTATGAAGCTTTTAAAAGAATGACGTTAATTTTTTGTAATATTTTAAAGCCGATGATATTACACAATTTTTAATTGTGGCTGTATGCCAGATAGGTCTGTGCCTTCGACGCTTAATCCGTTAAAACAATGACAAAATGGCAGACATATATGCAATCCCGCTGTATTTCATATTTATCTAATTCGCTTGGAATTTTGTTTTGTTCTTCGCAAGTGTGATAAAAACATCGTGTGTAACTCAGGGGTAAAAATATTGCAACCTAGAGTCATTAATTCCCTCCGGCCTATGACCGTCGTGAATCAATTGAGTCTCGTTTACAATATTTTACTTACCCTCCTTGATGTAAAGCCGGTGTCAATAGAAAAATATAAACAAACCCATTTATCTCCATTGCTTCGCAATTAGGCACTTTTGCAGAACAACCATGGCTTCATTGTCAATGTTTAGTAAAAATATCCGTTAATTACTTATATTTCAGTGAAAACTAATTTCTTGCTTGCAAATGCTTATTTCCTTACATGCAGTTGTCAGTCAGCCATATTTGTATACTGTTTTTTACTTTTCTATTGACGTCGACCTTACAATGTACTATATTTACTATTTCACTATTCAATATTTAACCACAGAGGAAACAAGTATTATACAAGTACTTTATGGTATTAAAAACATAATGATATGTTTCAGAGCATAAAACTTACAAATTTACAACCCGACACCTATAGAGCGATGGTAATGGGTAATTCAGAAGTCACCATAAAGGTCATAGGGCGTACAGATTTCCAGTTCCAACATGGATTCTCCACTACAGTGCAAACTAATCTGAACGCTACTGATATTCAACCCACCACAGGTAACACCACCACTTAATCTTATGTTATATATAAGGGTCACATAGGCATCGAGGACATTGAGGTGCACTCCAACTTCAAAGCAAATATAACTGAGTTGAAACACGGGTCCGCCCAAGAAGAACAGAATAAACGCAACGCGACTTATCTGAGAAAACACGTTTCAAGGTGGCTGGCAGCTTACCGTAACTAGCCCATTCCACATAATTTAGTCGGTTGTTTTGTTGCCCTCCAAAAAGTGGTGGAGGGTAACAAATGTTTATATTGTAAAGGGTTTTCCAATTAGGGCAGGTCGATGTGGACCGCTTTTTTTTTGTTTTTTTTTTATTAACTGATTACCATGGAAAGTTACACGATTGAGCAGCACGTTCAAATGCTAAAATTCGTTTGGAAGAGAACCCCCATTTCGACCGTAAAATCATCTTTAGCGACGAGACCCATTTTGGATGAATGGGGCTTTATTAACAAGCAAAATTGCCGTAAGTACGAGTATATGGGATGACGCCAACCCGCACGAAGTTCACCAAGTGATAATGCGTCTTCAAAAACTTTCTGTTTGGTGTGGATTTTGGGATAGTGGCGTCATAGGACCGTATTTTTTTCGAAAATGACAGTGGTGAGATATGGGCTACCAGATAACCCCGAAGCGGACATTTGAAATTGAATGATGTCATATTTTATTTCACAATGGCACATACGGGCCTTCCAAATAAAACTAAAAAGTTATTTACATTACACATAGCCTGTTTTATTGCATTTTACATACTTAGTGCCATTTAGTAGTAAGCAATAATCAAAATGTGAGACTATGACAAGGACCAACGATGAAAGTACCTTCTCTGTCATACCTATTGAATGTTATATAAGACCAACCCGTTCAGTCCTAGTATTTTTATTCCCTATATGACTGACTGACGCAGATCTTTCGACTCGAAAGAGGGTCGAAACTAACTCTAATAAACATTAAAATGCAAATAATATATGACATGAACTTTTTTCCGACATTCTTCCCTTATACTACATATTTAATACGCGCATTTGTAAAAATAACGTTAGTGGGCAATGACGTTCACTCAGCAACTTAAGAGCATGCTTACTACAAATGCTCGTTTTGTATTAAAATATTTTTTTTTTAATTAAGTATACACCCACTTTTTCACAACAGTCTCTATTTGATCTTTAAATCAAATTGTTTAGTAACAAAAATAAGTATAAATAAAATAACATAGTTAGTCGAATTTGAACTTATTTCTGAAAATGATGATTGATATGTATGATGAAAATATAAATCAAAGTGACTACGAACAAAAATTTAGCCCTTATTGTGAGATGGTTTGGGAAAACTTGTTGCTAAATGTTCCAGCATCAGACCCTACTTGTTTTTAGCCAGATGGGTCTATTCTATCCATAATAATTATCAAGAGTCAAGACATTGAGGTGACTGCCATGATCCACTGACAAGCAATACCCCTGCTTTCCCTACTAAAAGGTAAACATGAGACTTCCGCGTATTGCAGTAACTTTACCAATAAAATAATTTTTATTTTAAAACAGCCGTCGAAACTCTCCTAATGGTGTCCGTGCAAGACAAGACTCACTCAGCACGTATCGGCAAGGTGGAGCTGCACAAGCAAGACGGAACTGTCATGACACTGCCGCTAACGCATGTGCAAGGCGACATTTACAAGACGGGCTTGTTTTTGTCACCGGAGAAGACATTTCAAATCGCTGTAAGTTATTTATTATATTTTATAGTGATTGTTCGATAAAAAAGAAGACATTGCTAGATGTTGTTAGGAAGCTCTTGACAATGTTTTCTTAAATCATTCAGCCGATCGTTTTTGTGTGCAATGCGTCAATAACGACAATAAAGATAGAGTGTAGAGATTAAATAGGTATATACATAATGAAGGCACTCCCTTCAATATTTCTTCCTTCAATTAAAAATATATTTATTACATCCAAAATTTATTGTCGAAGATCAGATTTTTGGCACCTATAAATTGAGTAATATTGCAGGTAGTCGCAGAATCAAAAACCACTCGAAGACCAGTGACACGTTATGCTAAGACACCAGTTACGCCAATCCAATCAGGTGAGAACATTCAAGTCTAAATTTCTGTACCTACGTTATAAATTAATTAATTTATTCCACAAAACGATATGTCAACAACAAACAATACATAATATAATCTTCTTAAACCTACCATTAACCTAAATACAAAAATCCTTAAACATAACATAACATGAACATAACACAACTATCCTAAACTAAATCTAAAAATTTGCTCGTGTCATAGTACCAAAGATGCTGGCTGCGTTACCCCGCTGAACCGCGAAACTAATACGTTGAGCGAGGTAACTGCCAGCTTTCCGGTCCCCCGTTACGTCTCTGAGTCTCTTCGATAGATCTCCGAAAAGACTCAAAGCGCAAGGGTCTCACGGACCCAGCGTTTCGACGCCGAAACTACGTTATTACTTATTACTATATGTGACAGGAAAACAAAACCAAGCTAAATCTAAATGCTAAATTGTAAGTATATAGTTGATAGGCAAGGTTTAAAATTAATTGTAGAGCTTGCTACAAGTAACATTCAAAACTGAGAAAACGGGGTCTAGGTTAAAGAAACAGAGGCGCAAATAGATGCCGCTTTGCTCATATGGTCGGGATAGCTACCAATAAATTAAAATTCAGACACAATCAAAAAGGCTTGGTTGGTTTAAGAGCCAATAGACATGCAATATAAAATAAATCGCAACTTTTTGGACAGACATACAGGAGCCATATCAAACGAGAAGTTATACCCCTTACGTCATCTATTGAATTTATTTAAGGAACATTAGAGACAGAATAGAAATACGCCAGTGAAATACTCCAGTAAATAAAATAAAATAAAATAGATAGAACTACCGGTTGAGTACTGATTAAAATAAACCAAATAGTCTGAAAAAGAACCAAACAGAAACTGACTGTGTTGTGTAAAATGAATGTATTTTTTCAGTGGCTCCAGCAATATCTAAAACGGAGAATATGCTGAAGGTTAAGGAAGGCTCATCTGTTGACGTGAACTGCAGGTATGGTTTGAAAAATGACGGTATCAATGTAATGGCCTTCGATCGATGTAATTTACCCGCTTTCGCTATTGTTAACGGTACTCCTTATACGATGCCAAGCTACGTTAGCGACGACTAAAGGTTCCTTTTCGTACTTCACGTAATAAAATGATACATAACGTGTCAGTACGTTAAGTAAGAGTACGTAAAGTTTCGTAATGATCCCACTTCTGTATTAGGTACCAACGATCTGTGTACATTCCGATCAAACACGTCTATTTAAAACTTAAGCTATAAAAACGTATTCTCTGCGAACTCCATATTTGAATAGGTTACTGACTTACTAGGTTTGGTGCGCGACATACTTTCGTGAGACATACTAACACTATAAAATATAACGGTTACACCCACGACTCCTAGTCATTTCGCGCAACATGTTTCGGAGAGCCCAGGTCTCCATCTTCAAGCACTACAAGAGTATTCGAACCGGCCCGTGGCACACTACACTACAGCACAGTAACGCTGCTGCGTGAGTGTAACCGTTATTATTATTATGTATGTTGAGTAAAATTTTAATTCTTAAACTAGTTCTAATCCCAAATCTGTGCAGATTCTACAAGAAACATCTTCTTATATCAAAAGCATAGTTGAGTAAACCTTAACAGACGGCTTTTAGCAATACCCAAGCAAATGCGGAATGTAATTTATCTAATCATAACTGTGATCGTTACATTTTTTACAGAATTATAGGGGGCAAACCTAGGCCCCAAATATTGTGGTACGTGAAAAAGCAAGGTGCGACTCAGTTTTCTTCGCTCCAAGGCACGGACGAAGTCTATCACGTGACCAAAGCTTTGACTAATGACCAATTCAAGTGCGTTGCGAATAATGTTAGAGGTCAGGGCGAGCATTACGTAACTCTAGACGTACAAAGTAAGTACTTACTGGGTTTACAGGATTTTCAAATTTCTAGGTTAAAATGTGAGATTCTCGAAAAGGACTTCCCATTTGTAAGGGAAAAATATTCGAGAGGAAAGCCCCATACAATCACAGCAAACGTAATCATGGTACATAAATACATACCTACCCGCAACACGGGCTTCGTCAGGTGGCTCTAAATGCAAATATCGTCTAATACCAACCATCGCTGAAATCGGCAACAGGCTTCGTCAAACATATTAACTAACAGGAACTAGCTACAGGACCGGTCCCTCCCGAATCGATTCTGGCTCAAATGGCCCCATAACGCTGGCAGCGTTGCCACGTTGAATGGCCAGCGAGATGGGAGTCTATTCGACATGGCATAACTGACAGTCGCATGCGAGACAACTATGATATCACACTTTTGTGACAGTTGATTCACCTAACCACCTACGTCAAAATCAACAGGTCTCGCTAGAGGAATTTCTCTATTGGCATGGGCGCCATCTTATTGTTTTGACGTTGACCTCAGTAAATTATGGGAATCCCACGTAAGGCATTTGTTTACCTCTAGTAGGTAAAGAGAGCCTTGAAGCATTTTATGAAAACTCATTTGAAAGCGACATCTCTGAATGTCTTCTGAAACTAAATACGTGTGTGAGTATGTGTGTAAATCATACGTGTATTTTCGTGCTACAATACTAGGCTAGAACTAGGGTAGTCTACATAGACGGCTTACAAGCAATTTTTTAGATTTGAAGATGCATTTTTGGGTGTAGCAACTATGACGAAACCTGTGCTTTGGGTAAAAGATATGTGACAAATATTACATATTGAATAAAAATGACTGGTATGAATGATTTTAAGATTTCTTGTAACCAATAAATGTTTTTTGTCACAAGAAATAAAACAATACATTGACTTGTAAACCGACCACGTAGATCCATTATTATGTAGAATAGGTTTAGTGTAAATAAATTATAATATCAATAATACAACCTTGATATCTATCTCACGTGTTTATATCGAGACCCGAAAAAGTGAAAGATTACAAAATTATAACTAGTGTATGGTTAAAAAAGTGGTATC
Organism: Pammene aurita; assembly: GCA_947086415.1. Lineage (NCBI taxonomy): Eukaryota > Metazoa > Arthropoda > Insecta > Lepidoptera > Tortricidae > Pammene > Pammene aurita. The sequence continues at coordinate 10,716,186 of OX352295.1, read as the reverse complement.
TTGAGCGTTGCGGGGGGCACTAGAAGCAAACAAACTGCTGCCGAGAGTATTACAACATTTTTCACCACGCCACGGCAAAAAAAGTACAAGCTTAGCTAAATACATAAAACAAAACAAATTAATTCTGCCAAATATTTATGGTTCAAAATCATCGTTCTATAACGTAAAGTAATTACTGTTCTCCCTTGTGAAAAAAAAACAATTTTACTGACGCTTTAAAAAAATCAAGATAGGCGGTGGTGCTGATGTGGTGAAAAAGCATTCATACACAAGAAAATAATTTTAATAAGAAAACCTAACTACTAATAATATAATTATTTAATTTTGCAACGTTTCTGTCTGTTTTAATACCTACTTATAGTGCTGCAGTCTTTGTTACGTCAACGTCTATGGAAAGTTTGAGGCATTTCAAAAACATCAGAAAAGAAATTAAATTCGACTAAATAAATGAATCTTACACAAATCGAACTAGGCCCACAGTAAGCTCAGTAAGGCTTGTGTTATGGGTACTAGACGATATATATATATATATTAGATAAATATGGATAAATACTTAAATACATAGAAAACATCCATAACTCAGGAACAAATATCTGTGATAATCACACAAACAAATTCCCTGACCAGGATTCGAACCCGGGACCTCCTGCTTCGTAGGCAGGGTCACTACCGACTGGGCTAGGAGGCCGTTATTTCTATCGGTAGCCTGGTAGTCAGTGCCTTAAAGGATTGTTTGACATTTGATACTTCACGCAGATAAACATAGAAAAATGGAGCAACAGTATAGTAATTATCAAAACAAACTCTGGTAGCCTGGCGGCCAGACGCCCGACTTACGCTCTAAGGATCGCGGGTTCAAACTTGGCTCCTACTACTGCCTCCTAACTTAACTAAGGTTTTAGACACTTCAAACAATTTTACACATATTCTTCATAGATTCTAATCTAATGTAAGACTCTTATATTACAAAGGTATTCCTAATCCTGAGAGTTGAGGATGTTATGGAAATATAAACATATCAGGTAAATAAATACAGTGCACAGTAGTACTAGTCATAATCCTCATGCTTATAACTAATTGCCACTAACAAGACTCAAGTTTTGAATTACTATTTAGGAGACTCGGGATATGAAAACCAATGGGTCTTCATTTCAAAAAAGAAGTTGACGTTTACTGCAAGTAAATGTAATTGTGTATCTGACTGACTTACGTATAAGTTATATTCCAATATTATATCATATTATATTTCTTATATAATGAATTGATATGGTTACACATGGCACTTTAAACTATACATACTTGTTTCTTTAAACATCGATTTTTTTTAAGGGTGTTCAGTTTTTCAGCTGCTTTCGCCACCGCATCTGTATGTTTATTGGATCCGGTGAGGTAAGAAGCCGCCAGTGTGTCTACGCATGTAGTATTCCACATGCACATGTACATGGGGAATGGCTATACAGCCGCATACAGTCAAGGCGTTGTAGGAGATTTATTGCTAGTGGCTTGCTTAATCAGAGGAAATCTACTCTAACATAGCATCCAAATGACACAAAATAATGCAGAGCACAGTGAATGCAGGGTACTGTAGAGATATTCCCAACAGCAGGGTGGAAGAACACCTACAACTCATCGCACTTTTTGATGTTTATCCATTCGCTCCTCGGCCAGATATCGACATTTCTTTTATGGCATGTTAATTGAACTTTAGGTTAAATAGGTAATGCCAATCGTATTATATTTTAACAGTTATATATTTTTAATAAATACCTACAATTAATAATCATAAAAATTATAAATATTAATGTGCTCTCAGTGATAATGTCTTAAAATCATATCAATTTTATAATTACTTCTAGAGGTATCTTACCTAGTTTGAATAGTCAGAAATCAACTTCGCGCAAAAGTTTCGTGGGGGCAATTACTAGAGGTCGCCTCCATCATTACTATCGGTAGCCTGGTAGTCAGTGCCTTAAAGGATTGTTTGACATCTGATACTTCACTACTTAAACATTATAGATACTGGTGCCGGCTATACTGTAAATTTATCAAAAATCTAAAATTACCGGTCGGCTTCCATATAGCGTTAACAGCGTTGTAGAGCCCATCACGGAGATATTGAAAACATAAGTCTTAAAGGTCGTAAATAGGCGCTAGTATGTGTGGCGTCAAGTTGAAAATACCAAAAAAATACTTTAATTTTCTCAGTAAGTGATTTATGTAAATCTTTTTGAGAAATAAATGTCTTAAACCGTATAGTATCTGGACCGGCACCTGATTGTTTGAAATCTGATTCCGGCTTTGAGTCCGTGTTTGTGCTCCTCTCAGGTGTTCTTGCGGTACTTAAGTAAATGCCACATGCGTGCCTGTGGGATGCTATATGCGTAGACACACTGGTGGCTTCTCACTTCACCGGAACCAATAAACAAGCAGGTGCGGTGGCCAAAGAAGCTGAAAAACTGAAGATTCATAAAACATTTTTATACCTTTCGTAGTCGAGACCCTTGGCGCGTGGGGACCCAGTGCTCAGTAACTTTTTAAAGAACGCAAAAAGAGGCTCGTCGACTCAATTGGTGACCAAAGAGCTGGCAGCTTCCTCGCTCAACTCATAAGTTTTGCGATACAGCGGAGAAATGCTGCCACCATCCTCGTTTGTTAGTTTCTAACATGTCGATACATATAATATATCGGAACCTCGACCAAACAAATACCCATGGTAAATACCCCGTTTTAAATAGTTTTTGTAACTTCCATAAAAAAAATGCGTTCTACGACGTTAAAAAAAAATTGTTTTATTTAGAACGTCATATAAATATTGAATACCATTTTTTTTTTCAAAAATAAAAAAATATAAGGATGAACATTTAAAGTATTCTTTTAGAAACATTAATGAATGAATGAAAGATTTATTCATGACAATTACAAAAAATAATTATTTTACATGATTTTAAAGTGGGGCATTCCACTCATACAATAGTATGTTATTCAATCAAATACAAACACTGAAAACATTGAAAAAATAATCAACCCAGCCGGACTTGAACCTGGCATCGATACGCCTTACCGGGGCTCGATCGCTTTACCAATTAAGCTATGGGTTCAGTTACTGAGTTGACGAAATTCTCAATGCCTTCAATCATCTTTTTGCATTTATTTTTACATCGACTTTATAGCAGCCGTAAGCGACATCTAGGTGCTAACTACTAGAGTTAGATACCCTTCCCGCCGACCCTTTTACAAGTGTCACAACGGAAATAATAGATGGCGCTGCTATCAACTCATAATTATTTTACATGATTTTTAAAGTGGGGCATTCCACTCATACAATAGTATGTTATTCAATCAAATACAAACACTGAAAACATTGAAAAAAAAAACGGCTGCTATAAAGTCGATGTAAAAATAAATGCAAAAAGATGATTGAAGGCATTGAGAATTTCGTCAACTCAGTAACTGAACCCATAGCTTAATTGGTAAAGCGATCGAGCCCCGGTAAGGCGTATCGATGCCAGGTTCAAGTCCGGCTGGGTTGATTATTTTTTCAATGTTTTCAGTGTTTGTATTTGATTGAATAACATACTATTGTATGAGTGGAATGCCCCACTTTAAAAATCATGTAAAATAATTATGAGTTGATAGCAGCGCCATCTATTATTTCCGTTGTGACACTTGTAAAAGGGTCGGCGGGAAGGGTATCTAACTCTAGTAGTTAGCACCTAGATGTCGCTTACGGCTGCTATAAAGTCGATGTAAAAATAAATGCAAAAAGATGATTGAAGGCATTGAGAATTTCGTCAACTCAGTAACTGAACCCATAGCTTAATTGGTAAAGCGATCGAGCCCCGGTAAGGCGTATCGATGCCAGGTTCAAGTCCGGCTGGGTTGATTATTTTTTCAATGTTTTCAGTGTTTGTATTTGATTGAATAACATACTATTGTATGAGTGGAATGGCCCACTTTAAAAATCATGTAAAATAATTATGAGTTGATAGCAGCGCCATCTATTATTTCCGTTGTGACACTTGTAAAAGGGTCGGCGGGAAGGGTATCTAACTCTAGTAGTTAGCACCTAGATGTCGCTTACGGCTGCTATAAAGTCGATGTAAAAATAAATGCAAAAAGATGATTGAAGGCATTGAGAATTTCGTCAACTCAGTAACTGAACCCATAGCTTAATTGGTAAAGCGATCGAGCCCCGGTAAGGCGTATCAATGCCAGGTTCAAGTCCGGCTGGGTTGATTATTTTTTCAATGTTTTCAGTGTTTGTATTTGATTGAATAACATACAATTACAAAAAACATAACAAACAATAACATATACAACCCGAAACATTAATTGCCACGAAATCGTCGCAACTCAGCGTTAAATGCCGGCAGGGCCAGCGCTGGTCTTCCGTTGCAACTATTTGACGACACGGCGCATTGACGCCACGATCACATCCCCAAAGTAAGAATATCTTAATCAAAACAAGAGAAAAAAAACAATAAAAAATAGAAAAAAAAAACATATACCTGTTATACACTTTATAACGGCATGTTAAACTATAAGCCACTTAAACATGGATATCCAGTTATGCGTGAGCCAATTAAGTAAATTTTTGAAACTATTTAAAGTATTTTTTTCAAAACTGTCCCGCAAGGTTAACTTTTACGGTTTAAAATAAGGCGGTGAAGTGCCTAGTTTATGGTCAAAAAATTTGGAGTGGTTAGCTCAAAAATAGCTTCTGCAAAATTTTACGATTTTTGAAAGTGTGAATTGAAATGATTTTTAACATTGTACTGTAAAATAAATTGTATGGCAACCATACACATAAACGCAACGTTTCACTGTAAAAATAGCAATTTCATATTTTTTCCATACTTTAAACGGGGCAACTATGTGACCGTGACGTCACTTTTGCACGTCATTTTGTTAGGATCGTTTTGAGAAACAAATGCAAATCTCGGACTTTAAGTCTCATTTCTGACTTTTCTGTTGCTTTAACGCAATTGGCCCCATATAGACATTTGATCCTCACAACAAAACGAATCGATTGATACCATACATGAAAAAAATTCACCATGCCTATTGTATGCTCCCACCGGAATTTGGTATGTAGGTTATTTGAAGTAGACTTTACCGTGAGTACAAATTTGAAGCGGTAAAACCACTGACTAATTAACGTAATTTTCTTGTATTTTCAACTTGACGCCATATGATATGATATGATATTTATTCAAGAACAATTTACATCGTGTTATACATACCAGCGCCCATTTAAGACCTAGTAAGACTTATTTTTTCATGATCTCGAAGATGGGCTCTATATCGCTATATGGAAGCCAACCGATAAGATTTTTGATAAATTTACAGTGGGGCGGGCTAACAAGGTGTAATCTGTATTCGTATCACGGATTTATATGAAGTGGATCTTTTTCTTAAACCTTGTCCCTAACCAAGGATGTGCATTTCTGTCATTGAATTTGACAACTAGTATCCGATACGTTTGCCTAAGTGAGAAAGAGAACTTGCCATGCGTGAAGAAGGGACAACATGATTCGTAACGTCAAAGAGGGACCTCTGTATAGTACTATTGTTTACTCGGTGCCCTAGCCACAGTTGAAAATTATTACCGAGTAAAAGAGTCGTTCATATGCGACTAGCATAAAACCGGCCAAGTGCGTGTCGGACCACGCATAATAGAGGGTTCCATACCTTCAATGGAATAAGAACCAAACTAATACCAGATGTTATTTTTAAACACCTATCGATTGATGTGCAACATGCTGATATTAGGGGAAAAATTGTTTTTTGTAATTTAGTTACATGGAGCGCCCCCCATAAAAATATTTTCTCCTTCAATTTAACTACATATAGTCTGGCCAGCCAACGAACGCAGTAGCAATATACAGCGACCAAAAGTATGACAACTCTAAGAATCAGTGAAAAAAACAGCAATAATCATCAAATTCTATGTTTTTAATTTTAGTTGGTATTTCCACCCCTTTCATTACGTGACATTCACGGTGTGTAAAAAGGAGACGGATATATTTCGTCTGATCTGTCATCAACTGTAACAAATAATCTGGTTGAGGCAATTGACATATGCCATAAAAACGAATTTAAATTCAATGTAGAACGTTGCAGGAGTTCTATCTCACTCGCGCTTAAGACGAGAGAGTGAAATGCACTAGAAACAAATTCAATGTAAAAGAAATGTGAATTGAAATGTTCGTCACGAACACGGTGTCTAATCACAAAGGGTTGGCACATGTACGTATTTTGAATTTGCCGCGCTTTTCTACTGAAAAAATGGTTTGCCAGACTATAATTAAATATGTTATTCAATCAAATACAAACATTGAAAACATTGAAAAAATAATCAACCCAGTTGGACTTGAACCAACATCGATACGCCATAAAGTCTATGTAAAAATAAATGCAAAAAGATGATTGAAGGCATTGAGAATTTCGTCAGCTCGGTAACTGAACCCATAGCTTAATTGGTAAAGCGATATCGAGCCCCGGTATGGCGTATCGATGTTGGTTCAAGTCCAACTGGGTTGATTATTTTTTCAATGTTTTCAATGTTTGTATTTGATTGAATAACATACTAATGTATGAGTGGAATACCCACTTTAAAAAATGTAAAATAATTATGAGTTGATAGCGGGCGCCATCTGTTATTTCCGTTGTGACACTTGTAAAAGGGTCGGCGGGAAGGGTATCTAACTCTAGTGGTTGGCACCTAGATGTCGCTTACGGCTGCTATAAAGTCGATGTAAAAATAAATGCAAAAAGATGATTGAAGGCATTGAGAATTTTGTCAGCTCGGTAACTGAACCCATAGCTTAATTGGTAAAGCGATATCGAGCCCCGGTAAGGCGTATCGATGTTGGTTCAAGTCGAACTGGGTTGATTATTTTTTCAATGTTTTCAATGATTGTATTTGATTGAATAACATACTAATGTATGAGTGGAATACCCACTTTAAAAAATGTAAAATAATTATGAGTTGATAGCAGGCGCCATCTGTTATTTCCGTTGTGACACTTGTAAAAGGGTCGGCGGGAAGGGTATCTAACTCTAGTGGTTGGCACCTAGATGTCGCTTACGGCTGCTATAAAGTCGATGTAAAAATAAATGCAAAAAGATGATTGAAGGCATTGAGAATTTCGTCAGCTCGGTAACTGAACCCATAGCTTAATTGGTAAAGCGATATCGAGCCCCGGTAAGGCGTATCGATGTTGGTTCAAGTCCAACTGGGTTGATTATTTTTTCAATGTTTTCAATGTTTGTATTTGATTGAATAACATACTAATGTATGAGTGGAATACCCACTTTAAAAAATGTAAAATAATTATGAGTTGATAGCAGGCGCCATCTGTTATTTCCGTTGTGACACATGTAAAAGGGTCGGCGGGAAGGGTATCTAACTCTAGTGGTTGGCACCTAGATGTCGCTTACGGCTGCTATAAAGTCGATGTAAAAATAAATGCAAAAAGATGATTGAAGGCATTGAGAATTTCGTCAGCTCGGTAACTGAACCCATAGCTTAATTGGTAAAGCGATATCGAGCCCCGGTAAGGCGTATCGATGTTGGTTCAAGTCCAACTGGGTTGATTATTTTTTCAATGTTTTCAATGTTTGTATTTGATTGAATAACATACTAATGTATGAGTGGAATACCCACTTTAAAAAATGTAAAATAATTATGAGTTGATAGCAGGCGCCATCTGTTATTCCCGTTGTGACACTTGTAAAAGGGTCGGCGGGAAGGGTATCTAACTCTAGTGGTTGGCACCTAGATGTCGCTTACGGCTGCTATAAAGTCGATGTAAAAATAAATGCAAAAAGATGATTGAAGGCATTGAGAATTTCGTCAGCTCGGTAACTGAACCCATAGCTTAATTGGTAAAGCGATATCGAGCCCCGGTAAGGCGTATCGATGTTGGTTCAAGTCCAACTGGGTTGATTATTTTTTCAATGTTTTCAATGTTTGTATTTGATTGAATAACATACTAATGTATGAGTGGAATACCCACTTTAAAAAATGTTAAATAATTATAATTAAATAACGGCATGAAAAATACACCTTATGTCTAAATTTTATTTTATTCGTCTTATAGTTTCCGAGTAAAATGGCTGTGACATACGGACAGACGGACTGACGGACAGACAGACGGACATGACGAAACTATAAGGGTACCGTTTATGCCATTTTGGCTACGGAACCCTTAAAAGTACAAAAAACGGTCCGATAGAGAGCATAATAGTGGGGGGCGGTGCCTCACTCGCACTCGTTACAAAATTGTCACATTTGACACATATTCACATTTTGATTGTCTGATGACGTCATTACCTCCTTAGTAAAAACGAGACACTCCCTTAGATAAGCTTCTCTTTCGGCCTCACTTTGTGACCGAATGAGATCCACTTCATATACATCCATGGTTCGATACCTACGTATACCTACTAAAAAAAAACCCCAAACTCTCTGCCATGGGATTCCTAATGTCCTGTCAACATATCTAAAATGGTGGCCATAGCCATAGACAAAACGCTCTAGCGAGACCTACTGACAGCTTGACAGTTAGGTGTATCACTCTATCACCTAGTGAGACAAGTGTGAGAGCAACGTCTCGCAGTTTGGCATCTCGAATCGGGGCCCTGTTGAACTGCACCAGATATGATTCGGATAGCGGGCCACAATCACTATCCCTCAGCCGGCCCAAATCCCTCATAAACTCCTTGGCAACGTCCAGGGCACAAGGGTCTTGCAGTCTCAACAGCAAGTACTGCAACTGGCACAAAGGAGTACATTTAGTTGCATGGCAAAGGCCGCATACTCCGCAAGTCCGCAGCCAACCATGTGTGACTCACAAACTGAGTGGGACAGCACAAAGGCACTAACTTAAATAAACTGAATCGGGCGAACCATATTTAACAGATTGTAAAATCTTAATAAACCTGCTGGGTTATCATTATTAAACTTTTCAATTCATATTTCAGCGCGGCCGAAGTTCAAGAATACACCTAAAAGTATAACAACTATGGAGGGTGAACCAGTCACTATTGAGTGCAAGTAAGATACCTTCAAAACTAAATAGCTATAATCAATTCCGTGGTCTCGTACGTCTGCACTATTTAATTCAACCACCAGTTGTATCAACAATTTCTTACACAAGAAGAAAACTTATAGTATAAAAGGCAAACTTAATGCTTTAAAGCATTTTCTACCAGTCAACCAAATGGCCAAGCAGAAAGGTTGTCAACGGTGAACTAACAAAATAAATCTTATGACGAAACCCACCAATAATCTACTAGTTTTTACTAACTAAGTAAATATGCACATTTGTTTAAGGCTTGAGAAAGGCAACCCACATCCTAAAGTAACCTGGCAGTTCAAGCTCAGAGACACATCAGTGTTTACGACAATGAGTCACGAAGGAGAAGTTTGGCACTTCCCAGCAAGTCATCTTAGCAAGTCTGGAGAGTATAAGTGCATAGCAAATAACAAAGAGGGAAATGATAAAAAGATTACAAAATTTGTTGTTAAAGGTAAGGTTTTCATTTATGTCGCTTTTAAAAAATGGTATAGGGATGTTGAAGGTATGAGTCGAGTTGGTAAGCAGGCATATTTCATCTAATATTATTAACTATACAAATAATTTAGGCTGGAATCAACTTCGACAGCTTTGTAACCTGAGAAAAAAAGGTATGGAATTATATAAACAATTTCTCAACCTTAGAGAAAGTTAACTGAGCCAGGTTCGGCATTGCACGAATTATGGCTCCTCTATACTATGGGCCATCATAAGCTATCCTAGGGACGCAGCTATGCGTTAGAGGGAGCAAACGTTATTGCGATCTCATTCCATTATATAGCTGCGTCCCTTATACTGACCCATTATGGCCCACGGTGTGGAGAAGCCTTTAGCAAGAAATAAAACGGGGCGTGATGAGGATAGTACAGCTACAGATCAGATGCTGTGCTTAAGAGGCAAACAGAAACGTTTATAATTTTAGCAAGTATGCTGAGCTATGGTTGCCAGTATATATGCTTATATAGAATGACGATTGCAATTATGAGAATAGTACGAGTTCAAGTTAGTGAGAGAATAGCAACCGTCCTAGTGAATATCCAGCTTGTTGTGTTCTATTGGAATTTACAATGTGATAATATTATTTTATGTAGATGACATAATTATTATATTTGCACATGATTATTCTTTCTTTTTTAGCGAAACCAACAATAGAAAACCCAATATCTAAACAGTCAGCAATGGAGAACACCACCATAAGCTTGCATTGCAGGTTAGTGCGCTAAAAAGTACTAATAATAAATAACTACATGCTCCGGGTTGCTACTTGTTTTGCTGATATATGTACGTAGTTATAAATACAAAATCAGTACCAGGAGCATTTATTTAGTTCCTTGAACAGCCTCTGGCAAAAATACTTATTTAAATGTTTTTAAGCATATAATTTAGCAGGAATAAAGTTTTATGTACGCTTTGCGACCTCATATCAACTTTTTTGTCGTTAAAATGCATTCTACGATCCCGTGTTTCCAAAAGTACACTAATATTTTTATAATTTTTTTAAGGACGTTGGAAACGTGATTTTTATCATTATTTTCATTATCTCTTTCAGAGTGAGAGGTTTCCCCAAGCCTACAGTAAATTGGTTTTACAAGGTGCCACATTCAGCAAAATTCGAAATGATTTCCAGAAATAGCGAGAGTTTACTTCTTAAAAATATACAATTAAGCGATGCGGGACAGTACAAGTGTGTGGCGATAAACGAAATTGATGCAACAGAAAATACTGTGGAAGTCGCGGTCAATGGTAAATATCTACATTGTCAATTTTGGACAAAATTTTAGACAATAATTATTATATGAAATCCTTACAATCCTAAGAACTTGATAACTTCCGTATCCTAGTCGATATAAGTGACTCCTATGAAAGTGGCGGTTCTGTTTTAGGAACGAACCCCGCATGTATTTGTGTGTTTAAAACGAATCTCAGATACGGGTGTTATAACATCAACCTATTTAAGTAATTTTCAATACACATCATATTGTTGAACTAGTTTAATTCGCTAGGACTGTTCCATAATATATAGTTAGGTATACTTTTCCCCCACCATAGATTGACAAGTACTTACAAAACCTTCTTTAAAGCCTTTTTTTGTAATCACAGCCCCACCGCGGATAGTGTTCATCCCTCCAAACTCTCCTGAGTACTCTGGCGTGGAAGGCGACGTAGCCATGAAACTACCATGCACGGCCATGGGATACCCCATCCCCACCATCACTTGGGAGGTCGACAAACATGTTGTTGCCAAGGGTACGTACATATAGATATAATCATAGCCCCACCGCATACAATGGGTTGTGCTCTGATAAACTGTTTGATATGATGCCTACGGAAGGTTTTTATCACCGCACCGCTCGCCGTCGGCAGGGTGTTCGCCCTCACACCCTGGAGCCTAAGGGGTTCCTCCCTCAAACGCTGCGGCTGTGGAATGAACTATCTGCCGAGGTTTTCCCAGCGGGCTACAGTATGAGGTTCTTCAAAAAAGGATTGTATAGGTTCTTAAAGGGTAGGCAACGCGCATGCGAATCCGCTGGGGTTGCAGGCGTCCATAAACGCTTACCATCCACGGTAAATGCTTACCATCGGGCGGTCCGTATACTTGTTTGCCACCGTCGTGGTATAAAATATAAATATTGTCTTCGTCCCACCGAATTTCCTGGAGTATATTGACTATTTTGGTGTGAAAGGCGACATAGCGAGTACACTGCCGTGCACCGCCATGGGATATCCCATCCTCACCATCACCTGGGAGGTCGACAACCATGTTGTAACCAGGGGTACGTAAATCATCTTTCTCCTAACGTTGGTCCCTGCTTTTTACCACGGCTCAATTGGGCCTGGGGTTCGCACGGCAACCTAATCATGTAAATTGACATAGGAGCTACTTTTTACGAAACCGACTGCTATCTGGCCTTCCACCAACCCAGAGAGGAAACTAGGCCTTATTGAGGGGTTTATACCCGATTACTTGTTTTGTAGACGATTAGTTAATGTCAAACGACTTTTCGTAGGGTGCTGCTTATGCTAGTTTCCCGTCCAAGTCCAGTTTACCGTTTACCTGATTAAAAGTGCTACAAATATATGGGAAAAACTTTTTAAGATCGATAGTTTTTATATATTGTTAATTTATAGTACTTAGATTTATTAATCATAAGCTTTTATTTTGGGAAAAACTTGAATATAAGTATGGACGAAAAACTGACAAATGTGGATGAAAACTAGCACAAGTACAAGTTCCAAAACACTCAGTGGCCTACGAAACCGGGGTTTGAACCCGAGACAAAATTTCACAGAGGTGTCGTTGGTTGTATGAATAAGGCGTAATGCCTAACATTTAAATTGACTGTTTCAGACCAATCGAAGGAGCTGTATGTGAAAAACAACAATTTGTTTTTGCTAAATCCTAAGGAAGATCACTCAAGTGCTGATAAATCGCACACTTTCGTCTGCCGTGCCACAAATAACTTCGGTGAAGTGACTCAACCCTATCAAGTTCATATTTCCAGTAAGTATAAGTACTTACTTAGTTACCTACATACTTACTATAGTTACCTACATAGTAACGGTGGTATAACTGTATAAAAATAACCACGAATAAATCCTCACCAAAACAAAGATCTTCCTTTCACATACACGTACTATAAGTGCTTCGCACCGTAAATCGCAACTATTCTCGAAATTATCTTATGTTGATGCACCTTTCTCGCTATTGCAATTGGCAAAATAACACAGGTCTGGGGAGCGATTTTTGAGATTCAACCTCTCGAATCTGACATTTTAAACCCTGAATAAAATGATAAAATGCTGATTTCAGAATCACAGCGATAGTAATTTAAAATCAAGATTATTTAAACTATTAATTTCATGCAAAAATAATGGCGACAAACTCTTCTGTGCGATTATTTTCGTGCTTAATTTCTTTGCATTCGAGCGCTCGAAAGTCAAAAATCGGCCCCCTGGGCCAGTTCTAAGTATTTTCTAATAACGTGCAACATAACTCACTACATTGTCTACATACCTACATATTTCACTCCATTTTAAACGATATTACATTTATTAACTGAGTTTGAAAAATTGCAAATAGTCGTTTCACAATTCGCTTTCTCCGGGAAAAGCTACTGTGCGGTGATTGGTTGGTTTTAAACCCCATCCACACGGAACAATTTATCGTAATTAATCGGCCGATTTAAAGGACGCAGCTGTGCATAAGAGGGAGCAAGCGATATCGCGATCTCATTCCGTCGTTTAGCTGCGTCCTTTAAATCGGCCGAATAAATTGGCCCGTGTGGAAGAGATTTTTAAGGCGTAGATCCGCAAGCGCAATGCGAAACTGACAAAATAACGATTTTTTAAATACATATGTATTATTTTAATCCATCACTTTTCATACAAAAATAATAACGGCACATCCTACATTTTGGTAGGTATCTTGTTTGTGCGGAATGAGAAATAACATAAATATATTTAGTTCCCATATAAACCACGTTACTTTTCTTTTTGAACGAGATTTGCGGGCGTTTTTTTTTAAATATTAGTCGTTTTCTACTTTCAGAATATGCAGACTCTGATAACGTCAATGGTACCACCTACGGTCCTGTAGATTTGCCATATGATTTTACCTGTCCATTGTCATTTACTGATCCCAATTCAGTCAGGTGGTATAAGGTAATCTTCTTCTCCAACGAGAAAATATAAAATAGTCTGAACATCCATCTTGTATTCATGTCATGTCATTAGAAAAAAAGTATAAAAACATTTGGGATACCTTGATATTGTTTATATTGTTACTTTAAATGACTTTATGATATTATTAGGCTTGTGACATTTCGGAGTAGCCATGTCTGTCATTTTCTATACAAAAAAGTCTGCCGATTTTGCGGGGGAGGGGAACGTCAAATGTATGGCTATTCGTAAGTAACGTACAAATAGCCACGTCAGATAAACTTCAGTCCATATGTACATGTGTATTACCACTGGTCATATGGACTGAAGGCCGGCAGAGGGGAACGCCTGGCAATGGCGACTCCGGTTGGTTTAATTCTTAAGTTTTGTAGCATACCGTGGTTCTAAAATCCAAGGAGGCGGCGAATGTTAAAATAAGATTTTCTAACTACAAAGTCAAAGTTTAGCGTGAGTGTAGTCTAAATATTACACACTACGCATAATGATTTATGCTCTTGTGCCGTAAAGGATTTTATTCCAATTAGATAATTTATACACTAAATACTGATCAAGTGATCAGTGTTTACAAGATAAACATTTTATTAGTACACATCAAGGGTGATATAGACATGGATGGACAATATCCAAACAAAATCGCGTTCCCTTTTTTCAGGTTAAAGCACTAACGTCATCTATCGGTCACACCAGACACTAAATCCTAGTTTCTAATACTTTGTTCGGCGCTTAACGCTGACAGAATAACTCGACTCCAGACTCGACAGATGGCGCTGTGGCACTTAGTACCGAAAACAGACGTATAGCCTGAAGGTTCGAGGAACGCGATTTTGTATAGGCATCAAGGATGATTAAGACATGGCAAACAATGCCTATATGCGTTCAGGCTATACGTCTGTTTTCGGTACTCAATACTCAGGTATTTGACATGAATTTCAATTTAATACCTCCACGCGTTTACGAGGAAAAGGGTAGTAAGTTTAAAATTAAAAAAAATATTTTTTTATATGATTTTACTAAAAATGTCTACTTTTTGTTATTTTTCTATTGTCTATGTTTCTGAGTTCACGGGAAGTACCCCGTAGGTTTTTCTAGTGCCGAGAAACTCTAAAATTTGCAGCATAAACGACTGTATCTTTTGATTGCGTTGGCTTTTAAGTTTGATTTTTTCACAGCTTCAAGGGACAATAGACCTGAGTATTTGATATAAATTTCAGCTTGATACCTCCACGCGTTCCTGAGAAAAATGGTCTTGACAGACAGACAGACAGACAGACAGACAGACATACAGACAGACAGACAGACAGACGGACAACAAAGTGATCCTATAAGGGTTCCGTTTTTTCCTTTCGAGGTACGGAACCCTAAAAAGGATAATTTAACGACTAGTGAAATGAACCATTCTTATTATCATTTTAATGATAAAAATGAAATAGTTATAGACGATGATTTCGACCAACTTATTCCTACTAGCACTTCCTCAGATATAAATCCTCAGATAGAAAGATAAAAAACTTAAGGCAAAAGCTGCGTTTGCCTAGCTAAAACCTGTTTAAGGCTACTCGCTTTAGATCATAAACAATTGAAGAAGACTATACTTTTTTACTTATATGCGTTGAGAGTAATTCATGGATGATTCTTAGGTATGTTTTCCCCCTACAAAATGGTGATGTCATAATTCTGCCTAACGGTTTAAATTTTTAAGTTGTAGCTTGATGATTTTGTGTGTTTACAAATAGCTTGTTTTTGTTTTAATATAATATTTACTTAGATACTTTGACTTTGTAAACAATTTTATTTAACATTCGGCGACTCCATGGATTTTAGAATTGGTAGCATACCACCAAATGTCCCAAGCCTAGATATTCGTATATTATCTCTTAGGTATTTTACTGAGATAGCCAGATTTACCAACGTAACATTTAATTTTCAAGATCCTCAGATACAATGGGCAATTTATTGCCGTTGCCAAATGCCATTACGTGCAAAAAAATATTTTTTTTACCAAAAATACTATCGTTTTTCAGAATAACACCTATTTCACGACTGGATCGACATTACACTTTGAGCATCCGACAGATGGAGACAGTGGAAACTACACGTGCCGCGTGAGCGACTTGAACAGCGCTGCCTCTCATACTGTTGAAGTCATGTTCGGTTCTCCTCCTAAAAGAGATCGAACATCATACAAAGTCAAATGGAGCGGAGAACGGAAAACGATCGCCTGTTATTCTAATGAAAGTCCTCTAGGCAAGGTATAGTTATGCATTGTTAGGGTTCCGTAGCCAAATGGCAAAAAACGGAACCCTTATGGATTCGTCATGTCTGTCTGTCTGTCCGTCCGTATGTCACAGCCATTTTACTCGGAAACTATACGACGTATCTGAATAAAATTTACACATAACGTGCATACAAAATTCTGCTACTTAGTTATGTAGTTAAATTAGAAAAAAAAAATATTTTTAGGGGGGGCGCTCCATACATGTAACTATATTTAAAAAAAAATGTTTAACCAAATATCAACATGTGACACATCAATCGATAGGTCTTTTAAAATAAAATTGAGGTTTCTTTAATATTTATTAAATATTTTCTGAAATAATCGCTTCGAAATTCAGAAAAATTGTGTTCCCCCTGTAACTTTTGAACCGTAAGTCCAAAAAATATGAAAAAAATTGAGGAGATGCGTCTTATCATATAATTACTAAGAAAATTGTTTTGAACATTATCGGTTCAGCCATTTTTGAGTTATCTCCAAAAAACTTCTTCCATAGGCATCAGATACGACCTTTTGGTATTAGTTTGGTTCTTATTCCATTGAAGGTACGGAACCCTCCTATGCGTGGTCCGACACACACTTGGCCGGTTTTTTTTATTATAATTTAATAAAAGGCCCACATGTACCACCACATTAAAAAGGACGTAGTTATGGGAAAACGTTTTTGCATTTAATATGATATTTATATTTATTTAACAAAGCAAACTGAATTAAAATGATCAGAGAAAATACTTCTCAATTAATATTTATAGACTTTACGTATTTTCAGTACGACTGGTTGTACAATGGGAAGAAAATAGAAGGAGTGCACACGCAATCCCTTCAGCCAATTGGTTGGGGACAGTATACATGTCAAATTACGCATCCTCTCGGAAACCTGGCCCTCAACTACCAAGTCACAACTAAGGACAAAGGTATGATTAATTAGTATATAATTAACGAAAATGTATTTATGAAATTTTAACACTTAAGATAATTATGAAGATAAATAACCTGTGAACTAGGATTGCTAGTAATACAGATTTAAACGTAATTATTAATCATTGTAATTGCCAGTCGAATTCAATTAGCCTGGCAGATATGCCTGGTGGATAAAACCCTCATGGTTGGAATTAGAAACACTATAATTTCATGCTAAATTTTAATGTCTTTAATCATTGCAGAATGTGGGATCCCAACATCATTTTTAAAGACAGAACACGCACCTCTTATGCTGGACTCGTCTCTAGAATGGCCTGCCCTACAAAACTCTGGACAGTACTTAATCGTACCACACTCTGAAAAACTTCTGTTAATCTGTCAAGATGAGAAATCGTCACTTCCCAACAGCTTTACTAAATTTCCAGCAACGAAATCAATTTACGCCACATGTGATAAAGAACACTATTTTCAAGTTGACGGTGTTACTCAGAAAGTTTCGGAATTAAACTGTAAAAACAAAGTAACATTAAGTGTTGTTAAGACAGGAAACCCATGCCTGGGTGAAAATACAGAGCTGAGGAAAGTGGGTTTCCACGTTAATGGCTTTACTGACGTTTACCAATCCTGCGTAGATAACAACAAACACGTACCACTTTATACGAAAATGAATACAATTGCTGTAAAGAAGGAGCCACCAATTGAGACGGTGAAAAGTGATTGCGCTAACAAGTGTTGCTATGAAAAGATACAACTGGTGAATGCGGTCGATGTCAGTTTTGGTCCAGCTGAAAAGGCAACTTTCGTTGATGCGCTAAACTCGGTAAACTGTTGCAGGAAAAACAACGTACGTGTATAATTTACCATATTTAAGTATAATAAACTACTGTAAAATTTATACACATCGGAAGTAGTTTTTTGGTCGTATCATATTTCATAAAGGTAGTTTTTAAATACAAGTAGGTAAAGCCTGACCAGAAATATATGATCATGCGCCATGTTGCGGAATTTCATTGGAACTTATTTCTTACACTGTCAGTAATTGTAATGACAGAATGATATGCACGCGTGAGTGCAATGTAATAGGCTGTCACTGTCATTGAGGCGGTTTACTTGAATAATAATAAAGTGTTGAATATTAAATAATAAACAACAGAAAATTCCCAAAATTATCCATAGTCAAGAGCGAAACATTATAGATAGTGTATATAATAAACTGCTGTAAATAATACGCTCGGAAAATGAAAATTTTTCGCTGTGAAACATTTTCAAATTAACATCAGAGCTGACAGGTAAACAAATCAAGATGTCACCATACCATAGAGAATAACACGCTCTATGATTATACTGAACTGTTGCCATATAAATGAGAATAATAGCGCCCTCTTGACCATAATCATATATTTCTGGTCGGGCTTTACATCCCTGAGTGTTCTCCCAGTATAATTAACAACTTTATTTACCTAAACAGTGATCGCTGAAACTTACATAAATGTTAAATTTGTTTTCAGGGGAATTGGCAAGATACAGAAAAGATAACTAGAGAAAGAGCTGAAAGAGAACAATTTACGGTTTGGTCTGGAGCTGCGAACTATACGAAAGTTGGTGGGATTTGGACACCTCAATATTTATGGAAGGTATGTTTACACTTACCTTAGAAATGCATCCACCAATTAGCCAGGATGTAGGTAACTACATCCTGGCTAATTGATGGATGCATTTCTATTTAGACTCTAGGCTAGGGACACTAGTCCTAGACACCAAACTACTTAAATTTTATTAATAGCACCTTTGTTAAATATTCTTTTGACATGTTATACTAATAGCGGGGCTTGCGCTAGACTAACTTATACTTATTTATACTTAACTAGGCTTGACAACTGAAGTTCCAGACAACAATCGTTAAATATGGAAAACACATGTTGCGTATTCATGCAATTTTCCTTAAAAATTTAGTATAATTATTATAAAAACTCGACTATTCATTTAAGGTAATGAAACCTCACGGTGGATCGGAGAAAATGGTCGTCATCCACGAGAACACAGAAACAGTTGGGTCCAAGTTGTGCACTGGCTCTTGTGGCGACGACGTCATCTGGTTTGAACCTGCGGGCAATGGTACTTACTGTTGCAGCCTGGATGACTTCAAAAACGCATTCGGTGTATCTTTAGACTTTAATTAGTGTCACAAAATGAATGCCCGATAAAACGTCTTAGTAGCAGCGCATCATAACCCAGCTTCCTTTCTTTAGCGTGATTAACGTATTAAAAAAATTGCAGGATCACCTTTGTACATTTTCTCAGAAATTATTGACTGAATTTTGGCGATTATTGTAATTGTAGAGCTATAATTGTACAATTATTAATTTTAAAAAGAAAAATAGTAGCTCCTATAATGAACTCGTGTGATCCTATAATGAAACTCGCTGCGCTCGTTTCATTAAACCCCACTCGCGTTTTAAGGCCCCTCATTATGTATCAGTTGCGTACATTGATTTATACAAAAAGGGAGATATGGTACCAGGCGCTTGGTTGTGTGCCATCAAATATAGGTTCCGGGACCTATATTGAATTAGTCGTGTGGCAGAGTCTCTCAGTCACACTTTGTGCAATGCGCAAAATATGGAGGTCTCCCTTGCATACCCGTGTTAACTATATAGGTTTATCTCTTTTGCCCATGATGCACATACATTATAATTTATAGCGGTGTGTAGCATTTTACAAGTGTGTAGGTGCTGGACCACATTTCAGTTTTGTTTACTATGAACGTCACTCATCTTCCTTTTTGTTTATGTCTATGGTTGCATACATTACTTTATCTACCTACACACATATTGTAAGTACTCAAAGATGGGTTCAGAAGCCGAAGGCAATTGACCTGCATTACTAGGTAGATAGATAGAAGTGCTGAAACATACCCTTAGGTGTAAGCTTAATAAAAAATAAATAAATTAGAACCGATAAGGAAAGTATATTTATTTATTATAATATAGTTAATAGTAAACATTTACATTTTCGCAATTAAAAATGTTTCGACAAACAATAACTGACAAGTTGATAACAGAAATGGCGGCCGTACAAACCATAGAGAAATATATATATGTACAAATTCTGTCGCGAGTTTTTTTTTAATATTAGCCAACGAACGAAGTCCTTATTCTCATGTCATCCGAGATCAAAATGTCGTGCGGTTTATGTCAAAAAATATATCGTACTGACGTTTCGTATCGACAACATTTTAAAATCTATGGATACTAGAATAGAAACCCATTGAAATTGTGTTGGTTTTGGCAGCTGTTCCAAATTTGAAACTCATAACTTAACAATATTTGAGCATCTATAGTCTGGCCAGCCAACGAACGCAGTAGCAATGTACAGTGAACAAAAGTATGACAACACTAAGAATTAGTGAAAAAAGCAGCAATGATCATCAAATTTTATGTTTTTAATTTTAGGTGGTATTTCGGCCCCTTTCATTAAGTGACATTTACGGTGTGTAAAAAGGAGACGGATATATTTCGTCTGATATGTCATCAACTGCAACAGATAATCTGGTTGAGGCAATTGACATATGCCTTAAAAACGAATTTAAATTTGATTGGGAACGTTGCAGGAGTTCTATCTCACTCGCGCTTAAGATGAGAGAGTGAAATGCACTAGAAACAAATTCAATGTGAATTTAAATGTTCGTCATGAAACATGACACATGAATGTGTCTCATCACAAAGGGTTGCCACATGTACGTATTTTGAATTTGCCGCGCGTTTCTACTGACAGAAATGGTTTGCCAGACTATAAAGTTAAAATTACATTACTGCCACAGATAAGAAACTTATCATAGTGAAATCGTTTGTTGTAATGCTGCTCATTGCCTACGGTTTTACAACGCATTTTAGAGGACTTACAATATGAGTGTAGATAAAAGTAGTTTACTTACCTACCTTCTTCTTTTTAAAAGGACTATTATGCCCATGTTAAGAACGGGACACCAAACAAGGTAGACGGACTGAGGGGGAGGCGAGGGATTTTATAGTAGTTTATGTGACTGCTACATAATGAAGGGCATTAAAATACGAGTGTGGTTTTATGAAATGTCCGAAGTGAGTGTTTTAATGTTTTAATGCTTAATCGAAAGAACGGAGCGTAAGCGAACTGAAGTTCTTTTAAACAACTTCGGCAACCTAGACGTCTGTGCATTTCGACGGCTTTTTGATTTTGAATAGTTGTCGCGCGATAACTTTAGTAACGTTCTTCTGATCTATGTGAAATTTGTTGAGGTTGTAGTAGAGCTCAATACAATTTGAGAGTTCGTATATGAGCAGGATCGATCAAGGGGTTGTGGAGCTAGACGGCGAAAAAAAATCTTCAGAAGGGTCTTGTTATATTGGTAATCTCGTTTGCAAGTAAATCGCGAGTTCTCGGTTCGAGGCGGACTACTAGTTATGTACCGTTACATACACAGCTTTATCTACACACATATTGTAAATATGTCGTGTTCGGCAACCATTAGAATGGCCGCCATTGCACCGCCATGACCAACTGGATTGTGCGGGCGGTCGGGGAGAAGGAGAACCGCGGTCGGGGCGGAGGTCTAGATTTTCGTTACGATCGATGTCGTAATGAATTTTCATACATTATTACGACACTGGCACAGATAATACACTTATGCTACATTACTGGTTGTAATAATGGTGGTTATTATTTACGGTTTCCGAACGAAGAATACATGGGATGAATAGAGGATTTAATAATTAAGTACCAATAAATAATATATTAATAAATAAGTACCAATGTAATAATATTGTAATTTGACATGTAATATTTAAAATATTATAAATAAATGACTATGGGTACTATGGATACTAGTAGTTTATGTAACTGTTACGTAATAAGGGTCCTTAAAACATGAGTGTGGTTTTATGAAATGAGCCGAAGGTACGAGTGTTTTAAGGCCTAATTACGTACAGTTGCATACACTGCTTTATCTACACTCATATTATTTATTCTAAATGCCTTATTTGGAAACCATAGAATGGCAGCCATCGCACCGCCACCATGGCCAACTCGATTGTGCCGGCGGTCGCGCGGGCGCGTGTCGGGCTGTCGGCGGATCCCCGGGAGGGTGCAGGTGTACATTATGTTATCAAAACTCATAGCACATCAATAATTGAGCATGAAAAGTTAAAATTACGTTACTGCTACGGATAAAAAGCTTATCATAGTAAAATCGGTCGTGGTAATGCTAGCCATTGCCTACCGTTTTCGAACACGTTTTAGAGAACTTACAATATGAGTGTAGATAAAGTATTTTCCAATTGCGTGCTTGTCTGGGTTGTATGTTATTGCTCTACTAATAAATTTAGGATAAATTTTAATAATGTCAAAGGTATGCTTTTAATAAAATTTACAACAAAGCTGATGTTTTACTTATTTAATCGTATGGCATACTTTTACATAATAGGCAATAGATTTTATTTTATAATACTATGTACATCAAGTCAAATGTCAACATTAAGACAGTTAAGCCACGCAGCTGCATCGGACGAGAGGTGCAGCAGATCTTCTGGAGGTCCTAGTCCTGAGTATGAGTGCAGGGGGCAGCGTTCAATTATACGCTCCATGGTTTGAACTCCTTCACCGCACTCACACATGGCCGAGTCATTCCAACCCCACTTATTTAAAAAGTATTTGCAGCGGCCACGGCCCGTTCTGAGTCTGTTAAGACGGCACCATAGTTTTCGAGGGAGGTCGAATCCGGCAAGCCGGCAAGTCGGATCGATTATTCCCAAGTGGGAGTCTACATTGGCGGCAGCCCATTCATCTTTCTATGCCTCGGAAACGCTGAAATCATGGAGGCGCTGAGCAGTAGCATAAGGGGGGTTGCGGGACTTCAAACGCTCTGGTGGAGGAAAACAAAACTCTTTGTGAAGTGGCAATGAGGCAGTAGACTCTATCTTTGCAGCTTCTCTTTTTAGTGCACACTTCCTTCGTAGGTGGGGTGGGGCTATGTGGCACTGTGTTGGCAGCCAGTGTGTAGGGGTGGACTTGATTGTTCCCGAGATGCATCGCATCGTGTCATTAAGCTTGACATCAACCTTCGACACATGTGCGCTTTCTAGCCAGACGGGTGCACAGTATTCTGCCATGGAGTAGACCAGAGCAATGCCAGTAGTGCGTAAACAATCAGCAGGGACTTGCCTACTACTTATTACTTACCATAATTAAGGGTATTCCAGATGAGAGCTTCATACAGCAATAGAAATTAAATAAAAAAACATATTTTTTGTCTGTTTTGTAATTGACGGCTAATAGCATACAGAAAAAATACTAAAGTATGTCCGGAAGAAGTGTCGTGGTTTATAATATGACACCGTAAAATTGTAAATACCGCTAGATTACAATCTAACTAGCGAGATTGTAAACTGTCAAGCGATTGTGAACGGAATATACTGTTCACAATTGAACGCATTATTTTTCGGTAGATTATAAACTGTCGAGTCGACGTGTAACCGTCATATTGTAAAACCAAACGGCCCTCGAGCGCGGATTGGTCGGTTTAACAGTTGGCCGGTCTGTGTCCATAGACATAGGAATCAAGCTCAGTTATCCTAAAAAGTCCCATGATTTATTCACTTTAATTTCATTTTAAAACAAGATATGGTGTTATACACTTTTTTGCATGCATACTAGGATCCCAGAGAAAATAGGTGTCGAGTTTCATTGCTGCCACTATTATAGCAAAAATAGGGTTTTATCATCAAATTATTTAGTCTTAGTTATTTATCCTTCACACATTTTAGAAAATTTGCATTGCATGGCACTGGTGTGTTGATTACAGACCTCCTGGTGTATCTTTCATTGAAATCCGCGCAATAGTTTAGGCACCAAGGGAAAAACATGATTTCATATTTGGTGACCTCTTGCGGCCGCCATATTGTTTTTTTTTTAGATATATAAGTGTAGATTCATTGTTCATACAAGTGGAATTAAGGGATATGTCACTTGTAGAAATCCGCTTAGCATCCTAGGCTACAGGGTGTATTCAGTATCCAGTTTTAAAACCATTACCTTACTTACTGTTTTTGTCGCAGTCGGTTAAAATGTTGATATTGGTGTAGCTGACATATAAAACTATAAATAAACGTTAACTTTGTATTCTCACAAGTTTCATATCATGAGAATATCCCCTGGAAAGGCATTGACGATACACTTCACTTCCTCAAGTGATATCTCTATGGAGGCACATTTTTCAGCAAAAGGGTACGCATGTTTCTATGTAGAATTTAATGAGCTTTAATATTGTCCTAGATCATATTTTCATAGAGTGCGTAGATTCGGAGGGAAAAGTGAATTTCTTCAGGATGGAGGACATTTTCCAAGGTGCTGGCGGTTCCTCGAGGTCCTCAAATGTCAAATGGTGTGGACAATAAAACGGGACCTCTAATCAACATACACACCAAATTTCAAAACTGTCCGGCGGATTTCGAGTTTTGTCGTATTTTGATTGTGTTATTACCTGAAAATGTAATTTTGATAGCATTAAACACAAAAACGCATCATAACACACCCGCATGGCGCCGGAGCGGCTCACTAACTAATTCGTATATGATCGGGTAAGAAACGCTTCCGATTGATGTTGAGGACAGACATAAAGCTCTTTCCCTTTCTCCCACAGCACATTCGAGCCACTGTTCCCACCGAGCGACTGTTCCCTCCCTGACCCTAATTATTGCATATAGTCTGGCCAGCCAATGAACGCAGTAGCAATGTACAGTGAACAGAAGTATGACAACACTAAGAATCAGTGAAAAAAGCAGCAATGATCATCAAATTTTATGTTTTTAATTTTAGGCGGTATTTCCGCCCCTTTCATTAGGTGACATGTACTGTGTGTAAAAAGGAGACGGATATATTTCGTCGGATCTGTCATCAACTGCAACAGATAATCTGGTTGAGGCAATTGACATATGCCTGAAAAATGAATTTAAATTTAATTGGGAACGTTGCAGGAGTTCTATCTCTCTCGCGCTTAAGATGAGAGAGTGAAATGCACTAGAACCAAATTCAATGTGAATTAAATGTTCGTCATGAAATACGATGTCTCATCACAAAGGGTTGCCACATGTACGCATTTTGAATTTGCCGCGCGTTTCTACTGACAGAAATGGTTTGCCAGACTATATTAGTGTAATTATTGCAAAAAAAATCAATACCGATAACGGCCTCCTAGCCCAGTCGGTAGCGACACTGCCTACGAAGCAGGAGGTCCCGGGTTCGAATCCTGGTCAGGGCATTTATTTGTGTGTTTATACAGATATTTGTACCTGAGTTATGGATGTTTTCTATGTATTTAAGTATTTATCTATATCTATCTATTATATATATCGTCGTCTAGTACCCACAACACAAGCCTTAATGAGCTTACTGTGGGACTAGGTCGGTTTGTGTAAGATTGTACTATATAATATTTATTTATTTATTTATATTATTTATAACTTTTAGACTCAACACGTAAAAAAATGGAAAATTAAAGAAAAAGATTCCACTCTCGATTCTGAACGAACAGTTTTCAGGTTTTCAATCTTGGGTGTAACACGTTGTATATGGGAACTACACCACAGAATAACCTAATAGTACTGCCGTACAGAAAGTTCACTCCTTCACAAAAGTCAGATTTAGGTATAAAATTATACCTATACTCGCCGCCTGCAAGAAAAATTGAAACTTATAACCGCGCACGAACCGTGAATCTTCTTTGTGCGCCGCAGTTTTATGACCGAGCTGTGAGCGTCGGCACAGGGTTGTCACTTGACAAGTTTTTGTGCCTATTATACCTACTGATTTATTATTTTTAAGGTAAATATGTAGGAATTACACACGTTGATTCTGTAAATATTAAATTTTTATCCGGAGATAGAAACTTTTATGGAGATTATGTCTCATTCTTACGGAATTAGGTATGCCACAGCCGTATTTCTTTGAAAATACGTCGGTCAGTACCTAATATTGTTTCTGGGCAACCAATATTCAATAAATTAAGGATGTTTATTTTAACTATTACTAAGTAAGGACTTCGGGATCTATCAATAACGTTCGAAATTTAAAAATGTTATTTCTGCTCCCTTGTTCTTCCGTTTATTTAGACATTCGCTAAGACATCTTTTATACGGATTAGATCGAGAATTAGGTTTCGAAGCCATTGTGTATTTACAATTTTGCGCGAGCGCCACGTGAAACGACAATCCTGCGAGCCAAGCGGCAGCCCACTGCCATACGCCTGCCCGGGAGGCCCGCCGGCCAAATGTACCTAAACTGCGTAGTGAAACCCCCCTGACTACACTTCTCTTTCCGGACAGACTATTATAAAAAAGTTATTTGTATTGGTCGCTTACTTTGGATTTTAAGATTATTTTTCTGGTAACCCTAATCTAATGTCATTAAATGTCAGTTCAGTTGTCATTGTCATTTGTCATTCTTGTTTGTGAGTTCTAAAGTTTCATTCTTAGTATTCGTATTCGTAATGCTGTAATGTTTATTATTACGATAACAGTGCCATTAGAAAAAGAAAAAATGTGCTTGTAAACATGTCTTCTAACAAACTTCCACCGTATGTTCTGTTGGAGCTTCCGGCGGTTTCGGATCAGATTAATTATCCGTTGAAAAATGCTCAAAGAATTAAGGTTGGTCTATTAGTAATTTGGAATTGGCAAATGTTCAATTTGAAGCCCTACAAGATTCTGTTAGAAGTCATTGCTCCTGTTTTCGATTTTATTTTCATTTAAATGCGCGTGATTTACGTTTAAAAAGGAATCTGCTTTTTGTAATACAATAGTAGAATGCTGCAATAGTAAGTTACCAGTCCTATGGCATCTTATGGTTGTTGGTATGAAACAAAACTTAATGGTAAACCATTAACAAACCAGGTTGAAGTTATATTAATTTTAAACATACCCTCTAGTGCCCCTTGGTCCTTATACTAGCACAAATTGACTTCAAAGAAATTTAAATTTTAGCCTCGTTTTAATACAAAATAAATTTCATCCGTATAAAAAAAAAAAAAAATTATTCAATTTAGTCTTAACATCAGAGAGAGAGAAAAAACTACCACCAGGTTCTAAACCTACACTTTTGACACCAGAAGTATTATGATCAAAGCCCGGATGATGGGAGCAAATATGCACTTTTTTCTAGTGCTTAATTAAATATCGACTATTCTATCGACATCCATACCTACGAACAATTTATGAATCAGAAATTCATTGATCATAAGTTATGAGAAAAGTATCTATTTAAAAGAACTGTAACTCTTTTATTATTACAATCATTCCCATGAGTATGATATTATTGATAATAATTATAGTATGTAATTAGTTGACTGAAATAATATATAATGTAAGCTTACCTAAGTGCCTGATGTAACATTGTGTAACAACCTGACATGTAAGATAATGAGTTTGATCAATACAATCGATAAAATAGTCTATATTTGTTTAAGCACTACTAAAAGTGCATTTTTGCTCCCGTCATCCGGGCTATGATTATGATTATGACTTGGTTTTTCAAAACAGTACCAGTATACTTCAAGTAACAACGTACAGGAGGTACAGATTCAACAAAATTTACTGAAAATATGGCTTGTGAAAATTTGTAACCAGCCAGTCTTATACCGTAAGAAGATTGTCAGAGAAAGTACCGCACGAGTCGTTCTTGCGGTACTATTGTGGGGCCATTTTTTTGGACGGATTGTATCCCTAGTATTATTTGATCGGTGCCAGTATATCAGCATTGGGCTGTACAAAAATAAAAAAATAAAAAATAAAAATAACTTTATTAAACCAACAACAAATGGTACATAAGGTAAGGTATCCTTACTTATTATTTATTTAACTTGAAAAAAGACGAGTGTGACAATGCCCATCACTCCCCGTACTAGTTAAAAACTGTACGGTGGAGTGAGATTAATCATCCACTATCATAATATAAGTAACAACTTTATATATGTACCTTAGGTAACAACTTTATATGTGTGTTCTTAAGAGTTATACTTTAAATAGAATATAATTACATTGACACCAAAGCAATAATGCATAAAACACTGGTATTGCATTCTCTAAAGTTCATCCTTTCCAACTGCGTTGAAAGGGACAGAGCAACAAAAAATGGCTGTCCCACCATTAATAGTATTTTATACAATCGTGACATAATAAAGAGCTTTTCAGTTGAGTACCAAGCTTTGTGGCCTAAGCAAGGTACGAGATTGAAAAGCTTAATTATGTTGCTATTGTATGCAATACTTTTTGTATGAGTACTCGGCTAGGCAAGTTGGTAAGAATGTCGTTGACTTGGACTCTGCGTTACAATCTGCTGCCTATACTTGAGTAACTACTTGACAATCTCCCGGTGGATTGTCCGGCGACAGCTGCGTGGCCGGGCAGGCTCGGGCACCTGAGTGATCTACAATATTGTATAAAAAACCATTTTAGATTTGTTGTCAATGCTAAAATGTGCGCTCCTTCAAAAAGTATGCATATAGGTCTAAGTCTCAATTCAAGACTTGTAGTTGACGAGTAGAAAATAGTAGATTGTGTAACAAGGGAGCAAAATGAAATATTTACGGCGAGGGCGTGTATTGAATCCCAAACGAAGCGATGGAGTCTATAATAGAATCCCGAGCGTAGCGAGGGATTCTTAAGTAGACTCCTAAGCGTAGTGAGGGATTCAAGTGTTAACGCCCAAGGTGAAAATAGTTTTGCTCCTATGTGACGTGACACATACTGCTTTTCACACCACCTTAGAGAAAATATTTTTGTTATTGCTGAATCATATTTATTTTAACTTTATATGTGCTTCTAATGTGCTTCCTGATTATAATTAATCGATTAATTCAATAAGAAATATGTTTTTAATGACGGACTAGCTGAAAAAAAAGCTAATGTCCTAGAACAGAAAAGTGCCACTTTCTTCCCTCCTAGCAGGGAAGAAAAAGCCCGTATACCATTAGGTGGTGTGAAAACATTATTTTCTTAAGAAAACTATTTATTTCAGTACACATGCTTTGATGTGTCAAAGTCATTGATAGCCTTTGGAGCCACCAGCGGAGGAATCTACATCTTCAACAGGACGCCATGTGAATTTGTACAGCTGATTCCTAATAAGGTGAGTTTATTTTATTTGTAATTCATTTTGTTATTACAACACGCATAAGTTTTTCAGTGATAGTTCCATTGGATTTTGTAATACTAGCTTTTGCCCGCGGCTTCGCTCGCGTTAAATTCGGGGTAACAAACCATACAAACTTCCACCTCCCATTTTGGGGAAGTGGGGGGTTAGAAAGAGACAAAAAGTAGCCTATGTCACTCTCCATACCTTCAACTATCTCCACTTAAAAAAATCACGTCAATTCGTCGCCCCGTTTTGCCGTGAAAGACGGACAAACAAACAAACACACACATACACTTTCCCATTTATAATATTAGTATGGATTAAAAAAATCACGTCAATTCGTCGCCCCGTTTTGCCGTGAAAGACGGACAAACAAACAAACACACACATACACTTTCCCATTTATAATATTAGTATGGATTAAAAAAATCACGTCAATTCGTCGCCCCGTTTTGCCGTGAAAGACGGACAAACAAACAAACAAACAAACCCACGCATACGCTTTCTCATTTATAATATTAGTATGGATGTACAGTCGCCATCAAATATATCGGAGCAGCCAATGTACTCAAAAATATCTGAACGTGCACTTTATCGCCTTGACAATAGAGACGTTGTTCAGATATTTGTGACCACCTTGGCCGCTCCGATATATCTGATGGTGACTGTACCTGTGCTACCCAACCACCGATGAAGCCGGAAAGAATCTAGATTCTCTTTCCCTAGTCTAGTTAGGTAAGCTCTTAAAGATAGATAATTTTACTAAATCACTGGCTACTTAGAATAAGATGCTGAAATGTAACTATAACTATACTAGCTTTTGCCCGCGGCTTCGCTCGCGTTAAATTCGGGTTAACACGGTTCCCCTTTCCTGATATAAAACACAGAAGAGAACTCGGAACAGAATGAACCGCACACAAATAGTCCGCATACCAATTTTTAGCTTTCTACCTTGAAAATTGCGGAATGCTCCATACAAACTTCCACCCCCCATTTTAGGGAAGTGGGGGGTTAGAAAGAGACAAAAAGTAGCCTATAGATGTCACTCTCCATCCCTTCAACTATCTCCACTTAAAAAATCACGTCCATTCGTCGCCCCGTTTTGCCGTGAAAGACGGACAAACAAACACACACTTTCCCATTTATAATATTAGTATGGATAGAGCAGGCTCCAATGAGATGTTCGTTTGCAAAAATAGCGGACCGCGAAATGTTTTGTGCAGGCAGCACCGTGATGTCTTTTTGACAGCAGCTGTCAAAATCCACCAATAAAAAAAACATGATTAAACATGATTGGTGGATTATGTCAGCTGGACCTCTCGCCACGGTGCTACCATTTAGTGAAAAACTCGATATATATGTTTTCTCGGAATATATGTTTTCTGTTATTTTTTGTACACTACCTACACTTACACTACATTACATATCGGTATCAGCATACACCGCATTTTCTTTTGCTTTTTTACACAAGTAGATACATTAAGTTAATCATAGTGAAAATTAAGATATTTATACTTCTATCATACATGTGACGTGGCCTGGGTTCTGGCAGAATACCAGTGCTTCGCCCGTAAGAGTGAAGCGTATTGCTGAGTCAGGACCCTTTTGTATTGCTGCAACGCACACAGAAATCGTATTTTTTTTGTTTCATATGTTTAACTATTTTTCTAGCTTCTTCCTTTTAAGGATGTAATTTATTTACCTACCTAACTGTGTGTAATGTTGTGGCAAGCAAATAAATAATATATCTATCTATCTATCTATCTATCTGTCTATCGATCGCGGAATCCCTCATTATCTGTATTACTCATATGAGTACAATGGATACAAAATGAGACAAAGTAGTAAAACCAAGGCCTTACTTTACAGCGGGACTTATCTAAGCCCCAAATTTTTTAATTTATATTTCTGTCAATAAGTATTGTATCCTATTTCCTGATGTTATATTGACATTTCAGGATGGCGCAATCACGCGTGTGGCCATATCAAAGGACGAGAAACACATAGGCTTCGCGAACGGGCGAGGGATCGTGACCGTCACAGACTGCGACCAGGCCTGTGCTCACACTGTCACATCCAAGGTAAAATGTTATACTTACTCCAGGATGACGCCATCACGCGCGTAGTCATATCAAAAGACGTCTAGTCGTATCAAAAAGACGAGAAGTACATAGACTTTGCGAACGGGCGAGGGATCGTGACCGTCACAGACTGCGACCAGGCCTGTGCTCATACTGTCACGTTAAAGGTAAAAATGTTATACTTACTCCAGGATGGCGCCATCACGCGCGTAGTCATATTAAAAGATGAGAAACAAAGGGTTTGCGAACGGGCGAGGGATCGTGACCGCCACAGACTGCGACCAGGCCTGTGCTCACACTGTCACGTTAAAGGTAAAAATGTTATACTTACTTCCAGCTGGCGCCATCACGCGCGTAGTCTTATCAAACGACGAGAAACACAGGGTTTGCGAACGGGCGAGGGATCGTGACCGTCACAGACTGCGACCAGGCCTGTGCTCACACTGTCACGTTAAAGGTAAAAATGTTATACTTACTTCCAGCTGGCGCCATCACGCGCGTAGTCTTATCAAACGACGAGAAACACAGGGTTTGCGAACGGGCGAGGGATCGTGACCGTCACACACTGCGACCAGGCCTGAACTCATACTGTCACGTTAAAGGTAAAAATGTTATACTTACTCCAGGATGGCGCCATCACGCGCGTAGTCATATTAAAAGATGAGAAACAAAGGGTTTGCGAACGGGCGAGGGATCGTGACCGTCACAGACTGCGACCAGGCCTGTGCTCACACTGTCACGATAAAGGTAAAAATGTTATACTTACTTCCAGCTGGCGCCATCACGCGTGTAGTCTTATCAAACGACGAGAAACACAGGGTTTGCGAACGGGCGAGGGATCGTGACCGTCACAGACTGCGACCAGGCCTGTGCTCACACTGTCACGTTAAAGGTAAAAATGTTATACTTACTCCAGGATGGCGCCATCACGTGCGTAGTCATATTAAAAAATGAGAAACACAGAGTTTGCGAACGAGCGAGGGATCGTGACCGTCACAGACTGCGACCAGGCCTGTGCTCACACTGTCATGTCAAAGGTAAAAATGTTATACTTACTGCAGGATGGCGCCATCACGCGCTTAGTCATATCAAAGGACGTCTAGTCGTATCAAAAAGACGAGAAGTACATAGGCTTTGCGAACGGGCGAGGGATCGTGACCGTCACAGATTGCGACCAGGCCTGTGCTCGCACTGTCACATCCAAGGTAAAATGTTATACTTACTCCAGGATGGCCCCATCACGCGCTTAGTCATATCAAAGACGTCTAGTCGTATCAAAAAGACGAGAAGTACATAGGCTTTGCGAACGGGCGAGGGATCGTGACCGTCACAGATTGCGACCAGACTTGTGCTCACACTGTCACATCAAAAGGAAGGCTGTCACATCAAAGGTATAAATGTTACACTTCAGGTACGACGTTCACACGTTTAGTCGTATCAAAGGACGCGAAACACAGGGCTTGCGAACGGGCGAGGCATTGACAGACCGTCACAGACAGACCGTCCAAGGTAAAAATGTATCACATCTTGTGTAAACAAGTTCTAAAATGTACATTCAGCAGCAAAAGTCCTTCACGCGCTCTTATTTTCTTAACAATAAAGTCGTGTCAAGCTCTTTTTGAACACTTGAGGTGCTTAGCTACTTTTGCTGCTGACTGTACCTACCTACTGTGCTATTTAGCCTTTCGGCTTTTAAAATATAAAATGGTAGTGATGCGTTTATACATTTGAAAAAAAAATGTACAAGTAGGGTTAATCGCCAGTAACTGATTTTTTTTTTAAATTATAATTTTATCCAATTTAATGTATTTAATTTTGTTAATTTATTGTAATTGTAATATTCATAAGTAATTATGATGATTGAGTCTTGACATTTAGGTAGGTAATTATTCTATTTGTAATTTATTTTAGCATCCAATTCTAGTCTTAGGGCCTGTTTCACAATCTCGAGATAAACTTATCTGCCAGTTAAAATTATTGCTATCCTTTTCTCCAGTCATATAAAAGAAAAGGACAGCAAACATTTATCTGACAGATATGCTTTAACTGGAGATTGTGAAACAGGCCATTAGTCTTATTTTATGTTGATGTTGTGTACTAACAAATAATTATTAAGATGTGTAATTACTAACAGCTTATGGATTTGACATCTGAAATAAATAATTGTATATTATTTAAAATAATATACAATACAATACAATTAACTGATCCCCTCGTACTAAAAATGAACTCTATTCACCTACAAACAGAATTCATTTTAGTATAACTCTGCCAGTTATTGAAGGGTGACCAGTAATTATTTCCTAGACACGTGGTATACCAAAAATAAACGGGCATCTTGCTCGTTTCTGCCTAGAACGTGCGGAATGTGTAATGAGCTGCCTCTACGAGGTGTTTCCATTGCGCTTTGACAAGCGTTCTTCAAGAAGCGGGCGTACAGGGCTCTCAAAGGTCGGCAACGCATAGGCGGCTCCTGATGTTGCTTATGTTATGTCCATGGGCGACGTTGACCGCTTCCCATCAGGCGGCTCGTCTGCTCGTTTGCTACTAGTTTCATAAAAAAAAACCTTACTAAAATTAAATCCGTTTGTAGGGGAACAGAGTTCATTATTAGTATGAGGTGGCCAGTTATTGAACGGTGGCTAGTTACTAGCGATTTGCCCTACCATTTGTGTATTGGGCGTAGTTGTTGAGTTAGGTAATAAATATCTGTCACAACCGCGGAAAATGTAAATACCCGCGGTGAATTAAGATTGGTAAGTACTAGTTTGAGAAACAAATTGTATTGTATAAACTAAAATGGATGTCATATACTTCAGAAAAAGTGACCAAGTCCTCTGGTGTCCGAGGCTAGATTTGGACTGGCGTCTTCAGCTTTCGCGGCTGACGCCCTGACCACTAGACCTTGGTCATGGCGGAACTTGTCAAATTTTCTCATGTATATGCAATCTCTGAATTTTTGTAACAGCTAG
Source organism: Pammene aurita (assembly GCA_947086415.1). NCBI lineage: Eukaryota > Metazoa > Arthropoda > Insecta > Lepidoptera > Tortricidae > Pammene > Pammene aurita. The sequence goes on along the minus strand of OX352295.1, from coordinate 10,682,018 downwards.
GCGCCGTTGATCATATTCATACTCTAAGGGCATGCGCAGTACGTGCTTATTTTGTTTAAATATTCAACAAAATAATTTGATTTGCTTCAAATCTTCAAGGTTCAAATTGTATTTTTTTATTTTTATTATATTTTATTTAGAACACAAACAGTCACATACACAAATAGATTAGAAGTACAATGTACTTAACATAATATAATTTTAAACAAAAAAGAACCGAATGCTCGATCTGCTGTAAAAAATACTCAAATCACCATAGGTGTGCCTATAATAGTTGAAGAGTTCCCTCGATTTCTCCAGGATCCCATCATCAGATCCTGACATGGTTACAATGGGACCAACTGTGAAGTATACTCTTTCAAACAAAAAAAGAATTTTCCAAATCGGTCCAGCCGTCTTCGAATAATCGGTGAACATATAGCAAAAACAAAGATCCCGACGAATTGATAACCTCCTCCTTCGAAATCTTGAAGTCGGTTGAAAATAATTATAACAGACCTGGAGGTTCATAAATATACATAAAAGTTAACATACTATGCTTAAGTAGATATTTGTTTTTACAATATATATTTTATGTTTATACATATAACAAGAAACAAAAAGAAATCATGAGCCATACCTACCTTAATTCTATGTACCCACCAGTAATGTATTGTTGTTTACTTATTATATTACTCTGTATTCATAATTTTTATTGACTTTCTAGGAGCATGCCAGCAACGAGGTCACATCCATGGTGTGGAGTGGCAACATGCTGTTCACGGGAGACGATGTGGGCAAAATATCCGTGCTTCACTTACACAGTTTTATTGTAAGTACGTTTTTCCATATCTCGGGACCATGGGGTCCCGGACCTGTGGGAGGCATGCGTGGAGCCGAAGCCAACAGCGCATAGGCCCTTTAAAACGATATGATATAATAGTAGTTTATGTAACTGTTACGTAATAAGGGTCCTTAAAACATGAGTGTGGTTTTATGAAATGAGCCGCAGGCGAATTTCATAATAAGATCACACGAGTGTTTTAAGGCCTAATTACGTACAGTTGCATACACTGCTTTATCTACACTCACTTACTTACTTACTTCACTGGCTCAGTGACCCAAAACGGATCTTGGCCTCTGACACAAGAGACCGCCACTCTGCCCTATTCTGCGCCACTTCACGCCAGTCCGGTACTCCAAGGGCGGATATATCTTTCAGGGCTTCGTCGCTCCAGCGGTATCTGGGGCGTCCAGACGGACGCTTTCCACCCGGGTGCCCCACATACGCCCTTCTCACAGCTCGATCCTCTCCCATCCTCTCCAGGTGTCCAAGCCAGCGGAGTCGTGTGGCTTTGATTTCGCCAATTATATTGGGCATAGCGACTAGCGATCTACACTCATATTATATATATTAAATTAAGTGTTCGGAAACCATAGAATGACCGCCATTGTACCGTCATGGCCTACTCGATTGTGCCGGCGCTCGCGCGGGACCAATCGAGTTGGCCATGGCGGTAACATTATGTTATCAAATTCGATGTTCCAAATTTGAAACTCATTGCTTAACAATATTTGAGCATGCATAGTTAAAATTACGTTACTGCCGCAGATAAGAAACTTATCATAGTTAAATCGTTTGTTGTAATGCTTGTCATTGTCTACGGTTTTTGAACGCATTTTAGAGTACTTACAGTATGAGTGTAGATAAAAGTAAGGGATACACATGGCAGATACCATCTCCGAACGCACAACATGATACATCCGGAGATGGTCCACGCCAGGTGCAAAGACTATTGCAGTGCAGCACTTTTGTGCTGCGATGGGAACTAAGGTCATAAGGCTAATATTGATTTGAATATTGGATGGACTGGATATCGGGCTATAGGAGGAGACTAGCGGACACCTGCCGTGACAATCAGTCTCAAAATTGTAAAAGACAGGTGGTGACTCGCCATCTCATTGAGTGGGCCCCGCAATGGCCGCACGCACAGTGCGACAACAGAGAAACACTTGTGAGTGGCTGTGAGGTTGTCGAGAGGTGAGTCTGCGGTAGCCAGATCCCGGGAATCCGTTCAGCAGGCCGCGGGCGTTATGACATTTTACACTTCCAACCTGGAGCATAGGTCCCGCTCTTGCGACTCCACTCTGGCCGGTCAGTTGAAGGCAAGCACAGAGGCGAGGGCCAGATGGAAAGGGCCCTCTGGAATAGGGGTCCGCAGTGTCGCCACTCACCGTCAGCTAGCCACAAGCTGCCCCTGCGGGTTGTAATTACTATTATTATAATAACTAATATAAATTTAAAAAAAAACCCCCAATATGGATTACCGGTTTTGATAAATTATATCTTAGATCACTCGCTAGAAAATAAAAACAAAAACGGATTTACATTCGTCCAACAGTACCTACATACAAATTGCTGTTTGTTGCCACAAGTGTCATCTTTATATCAAATGGCGTAGGTAAATACCATCCATTTTTTACACCGGTAGTGGTACTTTTTTGTGCTTTTGGCCGATTCTTATTTTTTTTAACTATTTTTTCGCAACTCAGTATCACTTTTATGAACATGTGCCATGAGGCTTATCTTTGTATCACGTAACCTAGCAGATCTCGCGGTCTCCACCCGTACTACAATAGGGATGATGACACATGTTGAATGATGAAATAAAATTTATCTACACTCATACTGTAAGTACTCTAAAATGCGTTCAAAAACCGTAGACAATGACAAGCATTACAACAAACGATTTAACTATGATAAGTTTCTTATCTGCGGCAGTAACGTAATTTTAACTTTGCATGCTCAAATATTGTTAAGCACTGAGTTTCAAATTTGGAACATCGAATTTGATAACATAATGTTACCGCCATGGCCAACTCGATTGGTCCCGCGCGAGCCCCGACACAATCGAGTTGGCCACGCCGACACAATCGAGATGGCCGCGGCGGTGCAATGGCGGCCATTCTATGATTTCCGAATACGGCATTTATAATAAATAATATGAGTGTAGATAAAGCAGTGTATGCAACTGTACGTAATTAGGCCTTAAAACACTCTTGTGATCTTATTATGAAATTCGCCTGCGGCTCATTTCATAAAACCACACTCATGTTTTAAGGACCCTTATTACGTAACAGTCACATAAACTACTATTAGTTAACAGGATGAAAATTTAAAAAATCTATTGAAATTATTCAAAGATATCTCCAAAATTTCTAATTTTACGATTTGTTTAAAGTACGATATTTAAAAAAACAATGATACCATTCGATTTTTAACATTTTACTGTAAAATTAATTGTAAAGCAACAATATACATAAACGCAACATTTCACTGTAAAAATAGCAATTTCATAACTGTTCCATTCCATACTTTAAACAGATGACTATGTAATCGTGACGTCACTTTTACACATCATTTTGTTAGGAGCGTTTTGAGAAACAAATGCAAATCTCAGATTTTAAGTCTCATTTCTGACTTTTGTGTTGCTTTAACGCAATTGGCCCTGTACAGACATTTGATCCTCACAACAAAACGAATCGATTGATATCATACATGAAAAAAATTCTTCCTGCGTATTATAGTTTTACAAATCTTCTCTAATTCCTATCACTAAGTGCTTGCCTGTTCAATTGCATAAATAAGATTTTCATGTGGAAATATTTTTACCATTACCGCGTAATTCAGTATGTATGTACAGTCAGAAGCAGAAGTAGCTAAGTGAGGTGAGGTGTTCAAAATGACCTTCACGCGCTCTTATTATCTTAACTTACAAACTTACTTAAAAGGTCGTTTCAACCTCATTTTGAACCAGGGATCATTACCGGTATTCTCAAAACCGGTTTTAATTTGGGGTTAACCGGTTATACTTGAATTTCACTATTTATATTGCTAAAACCATGAATAGCGGTAAAGTATTACCGGCATTCAAAAGCATTATCGGTTTTTGCAAATGACATGTTTACCTGTAATCGATTTTATTAGCGGTATAAGAAGTCAAAAGTCAAGCACCTAAAAGGCATAAGACTCGAAAAGTCAGAAATTAATTTGTGAAATACGACACTTTGTACTACTAATTTATTTAGTTGGTTGGTTTATTTCTAGAAAATTTGAAATAGGAACGCCTTAGCAGTTATGTCGTCTGTCGTCCAACTAGTCGGTTAGGTATAAATTCGGCCCGATAGAGACCGTAACTTAGATACAGATGTCTCACTCGCACTAGTAATAAAATTGTCATTCATTGAATATAGGTATTGAATACCGGTAAAGAATACTTACTGAAATTAGGACTTGAATTGTCATAATGATGATAGCAATATTAAAATAATACCTCTAATTTGAATACAGGTATAAAATTTAAGCCGCTATTAGTTTGACAGTTTGTTTACAGGTATTTAATAAAACCGGTTGTGCAATCCGTTTTGAACACCTCACCCGCTTAGCTACTTTCGCTGCTGGTTGTACCTAACCATCATTGCGTGATAATAGTGTACAATTTCATGCCATCTGCATATTCTGCATACATTATCATGTCAATAATTAGGTCTGGCCTTACAATGAGTTGCATTAATAGTTGATAATGTTGTTATGCATTTGTAATTCAATACCATTTTGATTTGCTGGATAATGAAGTAGGTAACAATTTGAATGTGTTTACGTGTAAGTACTAAGTAGTAGGTACTCGCCTATAAAATCTTCATACTTCTAGTGTTTTTCCCGGAGTTTTACTACGGCTCTGTCGAGCCTGCGGTCCGCTCGGCAACCAAGTCCCAGGAATGGGCGTAGGCACTTAGTTTTTACACAAGCGTTTGTCATCTGACCTTCCAACCCAGAGGAGAAACTAGGCCTTGTTGGGATTAGGTCCGGTTTTCTCATAATGTTTTCAATGATATTTCGTACCGAAAAATTCAGTGGTACGCCCCAGGGTTTGAACCCGAGACCTCGATTGGAAGTCTGACATCTTGCCGCTAGGTCACCAGCGCTTTTTACTAGTCTATACAATGAAATAAAACAATTAAAAACGGATTTTATCGCGTGTATTGAGTTTAAATTACATCCCGACGTTTCAAACACTTTACAGTGTTCGTGGTCAACGGGTCGACTGAGGAAAAATGTACCCAATACAATATTAATACAATATTAGTCTATACAATGATTTTTTATAATAATGTTGTCAAGTTCACATTTTTTTAATACCACGACGGTGGCAAATAAGCATACGGCCCGCCTCATGGTATGCCGTTACCGTAGCCTATGGACGCATGTAACTGCAGAGGATTCACATGTGCGTTGCCTACCCTTTAAGAACATATACACTCCTTTTTTGAAGAACCTCATACTGTAGCCCGCTGGGAAAACCTAAATATCTTACAATTGTTTAAGCTGTCCGGCTAAAGAACTCTTCCTACCATTATGATATATTAATAAATTGTACCAAATCATACCAGTACTTAATTAAATTCGTAGAATAAAAGCAAAGGAATGAAGATATTGTTAATTATGCCATTACCTTAATCCAGTTTGTAATTGAAAGCAATTATAAATAGGACGTGATTTCTATGTATGTCACTGGATATAGATAGGTATTTCTTCCCTAGGGTAGTAGTAATGGGAAAGCAGATGATAATGAAAATCCAATGAGTGCTGCCAGGTGCAGATGGGACAGTGCAGCTGCCAAGTTTGTTACTCTTTTAGCACCACCCAGGGATCACGTGTAGGGTTGTCTAAGGTGTTGCCTACGGACGCAGAGTAACATTGATCCCCTATGTACTCTTAACTTTATAAAAGCAAATGCCCGAGCTAGCGTAAAACTTAAATCGCTATGGTGTGCCTGTAATATGAAGAGTTCCCTCGATTTCTCCAGGATCCCATCATCAGATCCTGACCTGGTGACAATGAGAGCCACTGTGAAGAAACAATTGACGAATTGATAACCTCCTCCTTCGAAATCTTAAAGTCGGTTGAAAAATATAACGGTTACACTCACGGCACTTTAATCACTTCGCGCGACATGTTTCGGAGATCTTAGGTCTCCATCTTCAAGCACTAAGAGTGCTATTTTGAACATGTCGCGCGAAGTGACTAAAGTGACGTGAGTGTAACCGTAATATTTTTATAGTATGGGGGAGGATATTTGGTCCGAGGTCCGAAGATATGTCGTTAGTTGACATCGTCGGATATATTAATCTGTACCGAAATATATAATATCGAGGTTTACAAAAGTTTGAGTCAAATTTGATAAAATAGCAAGTATAGCATTTATTTCTGTATCAATCAATATATAGGTACAGTCGCCGTCAGATATATCGAAGCGGCCAAGGTGGTCACAAATATCTGAACAACTCATCTATTGTAAAGGTGATAAAGTGTATGTTCAGATATTTTTGAGTCCCTAGGCCGCTCCGATATATTTGTGGCGACTGTACATACGTTTTAGAACCCTTCTTAATCAACACATTATTTATATTTCAGACAAAGACGATGTTCCAAAGTTCATCACAGACCATAATGAGCCTAGACTCCAGAATATGCCAATTGGACATGCGTGATTGCATGCTGCTCGTCTCGACACTCACCAGGTGCTATGTCTGCAACACTACTCAAGAACAATACAGACAGATCGGACAGAAACTTAGAGACGGAGAATTCGGAGCTTGTTTTGTCACTAAAGAAAAAAATGGGGAAAATGCCATAGATAACGCCAAAGATGTAAAGGAAGTAAAACAGTACAATATCGTTGATGATGATGTTGGATTTGCTGTTGGAGAAAAATTAGCTAATACACTAATTTATTGTGCTAGACCTTCGTCTAGATTATGGGAGGCTACTGTCGATGGTACGGTTAGAAGGACACATCAGTTTAAACACTGCTTAGGTAGAAATTTTAAAATAGTTACTTTAGAATCATATAATAATGAAAATTTGTGTATAGAGAATGGTGAAACCGAATCAGAAGGACAATCAGTGAACTTTACCAAAATTTTTAATGTAAAAAGTGCCATATTTAGTTTCAAAAAGGATGCTTTATATTTTTTAAATCTCGATGACGTTGAAGATACGATGTGGTTTGATACATACAAAGATATAGTTGATTGTAAGATATACAATGACGTGCTATATGTATGGCTAAGCAATGGGGCTTTGGTTAATTTGAAATATTTACAAATTCACAAGTTTCTATTAAAGTGCTATTTAGATGAAAAATATACGCTCTGTGCTGAAATATGTGCCTTGTTTAGCGATTATTTGCTTTCAAGTAACTTGTCAACGAAATTGCACATTTTAGTTGGACTTAGAGAGAAACTTCCATCAGATGCGATCACAAATATAGAAAATGTTGTACAGAAATTTGACAGTTTGAAGGATGAAACTCAAACGAAATCCGGCATTTTTGTTGTAGACAATACTTATCATGCACAAACATGTCTGTCTGATGATGAATCGTCTAAATCTGAAGAAAATAAATTTGGGAATCTGACTCCGGAAGCATTACAAGCTTTTAAAGATCTAGGCGTCACTGTCTCAGACAAACTGAATTCTAGTAAAAAGAAATTAAAAGAAAAATGGGAAGGCTTCGAAGACAAAATGAAGCATTTCAGTATAGAAAAGCAAAGTATTCAGGAATTACAAATGCCGGAAAGAAGACCACGACAAGAAGAAATACCTAGCGTATATAATCCTATAGAAGAAGATAATGATATAATTTACAAAGAGTTTAGTCCAAAGGCCATAGAAATAGACAATAAAATAGAAAACCTAGATGATAAAGTCTGTAAATCGCTGTATCAATATTTTAGACTAAGCTTAGTTAGTAAAGAAGAACAATCGAATTTAATTTCTATCGTAGAACACTATTCCTGTGATATTAATGGGATTCATCGACTGATGTTATTACTTGAAGATTATTGCATATCCATACATGCTAAGGAAGAATCGAAATATGCACCTTATAATATATTCCTTACATATTTAAGTTTATCAACAAAGAAAACCGAATATATAGATGCGATTCTAAACGATGAAACGTTATACAAATTCTTTGTAGACTCATGTATAACAGTTAATCTTAAAACAAGGAAAGTTTCAGAACTGGGATGCGAATGTGGTTTTCCTTTACCATATTCAAAGACGGACGAAAAACCAATGTTTTCAACATTAATTGATGAATTGATTGAAAAGCAATGGGCGAGTCATACTAGAAATCAGTGCTACGACATTTGCAAGAAAATGCCATATTTATGGAGAAAGATATTGTATTTGCAACGAAACGAAGATCTTATAAATGTCCTAAGGATATTACTGCAAATGTTAGATGAAAACTTACTACATTCGTACTTACCACAATTCACATTAGAAACATGGGATCGTACTATACAACTGTATGCAACTCTTCACGCAAATTTATGTCTCAATTGCAATAAAAAATTCAACAATATTAACGTAAAAGATACTTTAAATTGGGATGATTTAGGAGCAATGATAATAAAGTCAGTGGGAGGAAAAAACGCTATTAAAGTGATGGAGAGACAATCAGTATTGATCGCGCCGGGCGACATCAGTATGAAATTCTATCATACGTGTTTGATGGTGTCGATGTATGAGAAATATGATGCGACCATTGTGACACAGTTGACGGAGGTATTGTACAACACTTATGACCATGAGGATGTCAGAAACGAGGTTAGTATTTTAACTAGAGTATAAATCAAACTATTTTATTAAACATTTTGATTTGTTGTTTTATATTGAAATACTACCCATATAAGACGCCGGTTCGATTCCAACAGGACTATTTTTTACCCAAAGCAGACTAAAATGCGTAAAGAAACCAGAAACTACTACAAAATCATCTAACATTTAGAGGACACAGTTCAGATAGGAAAGCATATCAAACGTTTTGTGAAGCAATCAGATTTGGATTTTATTATTATTATTTTATTTTAATTAAACAATTAGGAACATGCATGATTTTTTTGGAAGACGTCATTCGATTCTATTTCCCTGTAGATTCAAATGTCTCTAATAAACCTACTATCTATGATAGCCCTGAAACGTCAAAAATGTGAAAATACGTTAGGCGTCTGCGCCGCGCGTCAAAACGCCCCATACAAAAAGTGTGCTGATTGTGACGTCACCGTTCACAAAGTTGCAGAAAACTGTTTGGAAGGAACAAGTTTTTGTAAGATTTTTGTAATTTTAGGCACGAAAACATGCGTTTAGCTATATAGTTGTCATACATTTTTTTTCTTGTTAGGACATAAGTAATCGAACTGAAGTTTCGAAAATACATTCGAGGTATAAAAAAAAAATGCCTAAAATTTTACGTTTTCAAACCGCAATATCTTTAAAAAACTGTTAAAAATTATTACGGATTTCCACTTATTTATATTAGTTTGGGGTTGTTGAACGTGTTTATGCAACAGATTCAATTAAATATTTTTCACGCATGTTCTCTATTGGTACATGGTCTCTCAAGCTGTTTTGATATGTCTTCTTATAGAACTACGCATTATTGTGTATCTTTAAGATCTAATGAATTACTGTTTTGAAAAAATAAGTCCCGTCGAGTTTCTTGCCGGTCAATACTTCTCGGGTCAGAGGTGTAGGGTTAGAACCGGTGGTGGTAGTTTTTTTTTCTCTGACGTTCATAAGTGCATTGTAATGTGCCTAAATTGAAGAATAAATATCTTTTATCTTTTAAACTAGAGAAAATATAGAAACTGTCATCTTGTCATGATGGCGACGTATGCATAGATACGTAAAGGTAAGATATTGTGGCTCCGATTTATACAAGTGACTTAAATAGTGCTATTCATCTCCATTACATTATGCGACAGCGTTTTACAGCCACAGTCCAGTTCCCAAAAAACAATCGCCACCAATTGCCAATTCAAAGAAGTATATTACTTCCTTGACAATTTTTGTCTATTCTTTCAAAGCATTGAAATAAATATAGGGGAAATGACATATCAACGAAAGACGAGTGTCGATTTTGAGGTACAGTCAGCTGCAAAAATACGTATCGAAAAAATCGTCTCATTAATATGGTACTACGCACTTATTACAACGGAATAAGATACTATGGGACATATTTTTGAGTAAGATGAGTACACCCATATTTTTACAGCTGACTGTACCCTCGCCCACACTGTTAACTGCCCATCGGTGGCCCTTATGGCTTTTGTAATAAGGTCCACCGATGTACAGTTAAGCGTGTTGCCGTTTGTACTGAGCTACCAACATGGCGGTTAAAATGTATAGGTTTTGACATCCTGAGCTCTAAATATGGCGGATTTTTCGGCCGCATTGGGTTTTTACGTATACACGTGTATACTCGTCATCTCTTTTTGCTTATGAATATGGCGCTGAGTTAAAACGAGGCGAATATATTTTTATGTGTTTTGATTTACATATGTCGCATCCCCTATATAGTACATCCATGTTTCAAAGCAATAACGCGCTGTCAATATCGTTCCAGATCTGCAAAATCCTGCGAACCACAACCAACGGAGACGTCAAACACACAGCACTGCCCATCGTCATAGCAGCGAAATCCACACAATGGGGTCTTGATCCATCAAGCATTAGTGAACCAATCACACTGTCAATCATTATTGACAAAATTACTGCGCTCAACAACGGCGCTACGGATTGTGCACTATGTGGGCTGCCATTACAAAACGAGTTTTTAATCAAAGATGGAGGACTTTGGGTGTTTCGGTGTGGTCATGTTTTCCACGGAGCTTGTTTAGATGTTAATAAAATTAAATTGTGCCCAGATTGTCTGCCAGCAGCTAAGTAAAATATAAATTATACTTATGAACAATACTACTTCGCTAGCCCAATATTACAGGGTTCTATGTTTCACTTTTATTGAATTGAAATTTGAACATTGTCATAGTGACACTGTCTAAATTTAAATACCCCGAAAATGCAACATGGAACCCTGTAATATTAAGCCAGCGACTTCCTACGTATAGTAGTCATAGGTTAGTAACATAGCTGGGCATTAACTCGTTAATCCGTTAATCGTTAATTAACGAAGTTAACATTTTGATTAACGGATTAACTTTTAGAAATGTTAACGGACACGTTAACTTCCGTTAATATGCAGAAGTCCGTTAATCGTTAATCCAATGCCTACTATTTACCGCACGGTACCGCGGCGCGGCGCGAAAAACAGGTTCAGACAAGTATGAAATGAACGACAAGTGCCGGGCGGCGCGTGGCAGCGAGTGAAACAAAAACAAAACTAGATATATTTTGCCGGCGCGTGCGAGTGAAAAAACTGCGAAGGGATTTGTTTCGTTTGATTATTTCATTACTTAGCAATTTTACACATATTAACGGATTAACGTTAACTTGCGTTAATTCTTCCGGAATGTAACGCTTTAACGTTTAACGAAGCTAACTTTTTTTGTAGCGGATTAACGATTAACGAAGTTAACTATTTGATTAACGGTGCCCTGCTATGGTTAGTAAAGTAACAAATGCAACAATTTTATTATTGTTGTTTATTTTCGTTTGTGTCAGGAAATGTTACGTCTTGTGCGAATGGGTAGATTTCACAAGCCTTTCGGATCATGTTTTACCAATTTATGACGAAAGTTGCTCGTAATTCGTAAAATTCGCCATTTTCGAATTATATTGGTTTTTTTTTATAAACGCGACCCGCCCCGGCTTCGCACGGGATAAAAAATGTTTATTGTGGGTTATCCCTAAGAGATAGACACATACTATCACGGACTTTTTTGTAGACCTTTTTAAGGTGTACAATACTGTAGTACATTATTTTGATCTATCTCATAGTGTTCAGCCAGCGTTTGCAATGTAAGCGCAAAAATGTGTTTATTTACGACATCAAATTAGAAACCTCTAAAATGATCAGTGTTTCTCTGATATATTATGCATTTATTATACATATAAACCTACCTCTTGAATCATTCTATCTATTTAAAAAAACCGCATCAAAATCCGTTGCATAGTTTTAAAGATCTAAGCATACATAGGGACAGACAGCGGAAAGCGACTGTTTTATACTACGTAATGATTAGTAGCAACTTTTATGTCATAAATTCGCAACACAATTGAACCGGCGGTTGCAACGCTTGTGAAATTCATCCAAATATCGAGATTCGTCGATCGACTATCTACGTGTCTACAGATATAGTGAGAAACGATTTTCCTTCGTAATTTTTCGTAAAAGTTTGTTTTTATTGTGCTATCTCAATTTGCTTCAGTACATCTACTGAAGCTAATTGAGAGAGCATGATAAAAAGAAACTTTTTCGAGAAAATACGATGGAAAACTATTATGCACTACATCTGTCGTTTCTCTCTCGAATGTTCCAAGAGCGGTTATGATAGATTAATTCGCAATAACTGGCTACGGTAAAAGCTTTTGTTGCACTTTCGCAACCAACCAAGATTTTGAACGATACCCCAGAAACCGACAGAACCCGCCAGGCGGGCTATGACGTCCAACGCAATGCCGCACGCCGCGTGCCCGGCATCTGAGCAAACATTACGAGTGCCTACCAGGCGGGTTCTCGGTAGTCAGTGTTAAGGGGCGCCAAATGCTACATTACGTAAAATAGTATATGTGATGATAATTCATATTGAAAGGGTCCTTATAGCGGCAGGCGTTTTCGTGGTCCTTGTATTCAATATAAATTTCAAACAATAAAAGCGTAAGCGCAATGCCAAGGCCATAAGGTCTCTTTTAATATCGATTATCACATACAGGACTTAACAAAAATACTGGGGATCCGTTTAAGGGTATTTATTATTGGTATCATATAGCTATTAAGAAAAAATAAAAGAAAAAGTTTTTGGACGCGAAATAGATATTTGTACAACAAGAGAAGAAAGTTCGTATTTACTTCGAGTGCTTATTTTGAGTCCTGAGCAAGCGAAAGATTCTAATTTAGAATCTTGATCGTAGAGAGGGACTCAAAAGCACAAGATGTAAATAACTTTATTCTCATGTTGAACACACTGTCTTTCACCTCAGCAATGAGAAGACATAGAAAATACAACCTGGTTGAGGCTTAATCCTTCTTTGTCACTTTTTTCACTTGTATTTATTATATAATTCTTACATTTGAGTTCAAAAACCTCAATTATAAGTTAATAACACAAAAAATAATCAAAATAAATTAAATATTTTTAAAATATCTATACCGCCATTTTGACTTTTGTCAACTTTTTTTTATCTGCGTTCGGTAACTACTGTTTGATCACAATACGAGAGATTGTTGTAAGTAATCATATTTTTCACATGATAATCTTGTAATTTTTCCGTTTATGCTTATTTGATCTTGAAATAAAGAACGTAAATTATTTTAGGTGTTGTATGGTTAAACATTTCAAAATTAAAATTTGTTTAAATTATATTCACAAATTAGTACTTCTGCGCATTTCGGAACGTTTCGTTCTGACTCTGTTTCAGGGGTCGAATCGAAAGTTCAGAATACGAATTAAAATTAAATAAAATTGGATTGAATGACGTTTAAAATATTTCTGTCTCTCTATTTACTAATGACGTGAAAAAGACAACAAGAATAGCTTCCGAGTATTTCGAATTTGTATTAGATCTCGCGCGCGGTTTGACATTGTAATTCCAAGGTCAACAAGGTCATTTTGTCTCACGCTCGCAGCAAAATTGAGTTTTGCTCACTGTTTTTATGTATCAAAGAACCCTCGTTCCGGCTGCTGAGGTGAAAAAAATATTTTTTTTGGAGCCCGTCGTCTGCCGGTCAACCCTCCTCCATACAAAAACAATTTTTTTCTCGGGTGTAAAATTTTTTTCTTAGTTTTTCGTAATTAAAATAAGGTACCAATACGCATGATGATTTTTTCCATGTATGGTGTCAATCGATTTGTTTCGTTGTGAGGATCAAATGTCTGTATGGGCCCAATTGCGCTAAAGCAACAGAAAAGTCAGAAATCAGACTTAAAGTCTGAGATTTGCATTTCTTTCTCAAAACGCTCCTAACAAAACATGTAAAAGTGACGTCACGATTACATGGTCGCCCTGTTTTAAGTATGGAAAAGTTATGAAATTGCTATTTTACAATTAAATGTTGCGTTTATGTATATGGTTGCCATACAATTTATTTTACAGTAAACTGTTAAAAATCGAATGGTATCATTGTTTTATTAAATATCGTGCTTTGAAAACTCATAAAATTTGTCTCATAAAGGTTAATAATAATCTTTAATAATCTTTATTGACTTAAACCTAATACAAGAATAACTAATATTTGCACAGTACGCTAATAGCTTAAGATAGACTTATGCATTAGGTTTGAAACAGTTTCACCGGAACTGAGCCTCTGTCTTCCGAACTAGGCGGATGCCTGTGACTCGGAAGTCAGTGATTCCACCGAGAATATGGGTTGAGCCGAGTTGTATGCAGTTGTGCCTTATATACAAAATAAATTAAAAGGAAACTTAACTTATGAAATTATTATTATACAATAATAACACTTTTTACCTGACGTGGTTGTGTACTTGTGTGTATGTATTTACGAGTATGTGTGCGTGTGTGTAAATGTGTGTGTGTATAAGAGAGAGAGAGTGAACGTGTGTGAAAGCGTGCTAGTGAACATGACAAGTTATTAATTGGGACGTGATATATCGTAATAGGATAGGTAGGGTGATTGTTAATTGAGCGGATTGAGAATTGGTAGCGGTAAGCCATGAGACGCATTTATTTCAGGCAAATTAGGAGGTCTTCAGTCGCCGAATAAGTTTGTGATTGAAGCCAGGATATTAATTTTATTTTACAGTCGAAACGGTTTAATGGGTATATATTTAGTTGTTTATTCGTCTTATTATAGATACGAGCACTCATTGCCGCACACTGTCGGCTGGCAAATCCCGTCCGCCGATCTCCTACTGGACAGACAGTCTGTTTATTGCGCTTACTGTTTACTTTCGCACATAAGGGTAAGTGACGATGTCTGCGCAGTATTGCTCGGAGGACGTATAGCTGTCTAACGGTTAGGACGTTACATTCGGCGTATAGTTGGGCTGTCGGATATCTATAAGGTTTAGATATTGCAACCTTTAGTACTGCTCTCTGTGCTCGCTCAAGCTTTAGCATAGCCACTTTACCGGAGGGGCCCTTACCGGGATACAATAGGTGACTAGCGATTGGCATAGGGACGAGTAAATCATCATCAACGTTTTGCGATCAGCAGAGATGCGAAGTTGTTTAATAACATAAATTAGTTTCCTGACTCGAGATGCTAGCGTATCTATATGAGTATGCCAAACTTATCTTTGGTCAAGAGTAATACCAAGGTATTTTATGTTAGAGACTCTTGCGAGGGGTAAGCAAAGACAACTGGGTGTAGGAATCTGACATATGTGGCATTTAATAGAAAAAGATACATGGGGTTGTGTTTTTTTTGAAATAGAAAATGGGATGAATTTTGTTTTGTCTAAATTTAGAGTTAATAAATTCGATTTTAGCCATTGCGTTACAAGTTTTAAGCCACTTTCTGCATGTATTTTAGTGTCAGCCCAGCAGTGTTGGCCGAACGTTAGTGTAATTGAAAATTAAAAATTGAAGATTGAAACACGTTAGTTAAAATTGAACACTAATAGTTTAGTGCAAATTGATTTCAATTAGAATTGAAATTAATTGTAACTAACGTGTTAATCCTTTGCGAATAACTAATAATTGAAGATATTTAATTTTTAGTCTTTCTCAAAAATTGAAACATTAATTTAATTTTTAGTGTGGATTGAATTGGTAATTGACATTAATAATTTACCTAACTAAACGCGAATTTAGGTTAAGCTACGAGGTTTTGATTTTTGTTTCGATTTTGACTCTGGACTCGGGGGCTTGTATTAATAAGCAATGGGACCGGTATCCTAAGATGGAAGTCATGCTGGTCCCTGGGGATCCCTACTGGATCTCGGGTTTGGTGCATCATAGACTCATGCTGTTTGGGCTCATTCGACTTGTACTGATGAGCAGATGGTACCGGGATCAAAATCTGGAGCTCATGCTGGACCCTGGGGATCCCTACTGGATCTCGGGTTTGGCGCATCATAGACTCATGCTGTTTGGGCTCATTCGACTTGTACTGATGAGCAGATGGTACCGGGATCAAAATCTGGAGCTCATATGCTGGACCCTGGGGATCCCTACTGGATCTCGGGTTTGGCGCATCATAGACTCATGCTGTTTGGGCTCATTCCACATGTACTGATGAGCAGATGGTACCGGTATCAAAATCTGGAGCTCATGCTGGACCCTGGGGATCCTTACTGGATCTCGGGTTTGGCGCATCATAGACTCATGCTATTTGGGCTCATTCGACCTGTACTGATGAGCAGATGGTACCGGTATAGCTCCTTTTTACTTTTACTTTTGACCTTTGACCTTGACTTTCACTTTGACTGTCACTTTCCCTTTCACTTTCACTTTCACGTTGACTTTCACTTTGACTTTGATTTTCTCTTTCACTTTCACTTTCACTTTGACTTTTACTAAGAAAGTAAAAGTTAAAAGGAGCTCCAGATTTTGATACCGGTACCATCTGCTCATCAGTACAAGTCGAATGAGCCCAAACAGCATGAGTCTATGATGCGCCAAACCCGAGATCCAGTAGGGATCCCCAGGGTCCAGCATGACCTCCAGATTTTGATACCGGTACCATCTGCTCATCAGTACAAGTCGAATGAGCCCAAACAGCATGAGTCTATGATGCGCCAAACCCGAGATCCAGTAGGGATCCCCAGGGTCCAGCATGACCTCCAGATTTTGATACCGGTACCATCTGCTCATCAGTACAAGTCGAATGAGCCCAAACAGCATGAGTCTATGATGCGCCAAACCCGAGATCCAGTAGGGATCCCCAGGGTCCAGCATTGGCTCCAGATTTTGATACTGGTACCCTCTGCTCATCAGTACAAGTCGAATGAGCCCAAACAGCATGAGTCTATGATGCGCCAAACCCGAGATCCAGTAGGGATCCCCAGGGTCCAGCATGAGCTCCAGATTTTGATACCGGTACCATCTGCTCATCAGTACAAGTCGAATGAGCCCAAACAGCATGAGTCTATGATGCGCCAAACCCGAGATCCAGTAGGTAGCCCTAGGGTCCAGCATGAGCTCCATCTTGTGATATTGGTCCCGACTTCCGAACCCGAGATGCAGTTTTAAAATTAATTATTAGTGTAAGACAGGATTAATTTAGGTACACTAACGTTAATCTAATTGACTGTAATTCTTATTAAATTTTCGAGACGTTAGTGTAACTAATAGGTTAATTCTAATTGACGGTTAGTGTAATTGACGACGTCACAAAATCAATGCGAACTAACGTTAGTAAAAATTGATGTTAGTGTAATTGATTAGTTACGGAATTAATCTTCAATCTTATTGATCAATTTTCAACCCTAATTGAAATTAACGGCCAACACTGCAGCCCAGTCGGAGCCATGAAACAGTAAGGCTGTATCATCAGCGTAAGCTACTATTTTACAATTTTCAAGTGGAAGTTGGCACAGTTCATTTACGTAAATCTGGAATAGCGTGGGACCTAAAATGCTGCCCTGTGGGACACCGTAGCCTATGGTTTCTTCTTTGCTTACGTGATGCTTAAGTTTCAAGAATTGCGAGCGATTTGAGAGGTAGTCTTGAAACATGGCTAGAGATGTACCACGGACACCAATATTTTCTAATTTGCGCAATAATATAGGAATCGAAACTGTGTCAAAGGCCTTGGATAGGTCCAGAAATATACCTAGACAGCGTTGGGACAGGTTGTCTGGGAGAAATCGCTTTTTAGCGATAAGACCGCCTGTTGTTTACTTCTATTCTGACTTTATGCATTTTCTGTACTGGTTTTCTTTTTGAGGTGGTCAATAAAGAGTATTTGTATTGTATTGTAAAATTTTGAAATTTTGAAGCCTGATCTTTCAACCATTTCAATAGATTTTTTTAATTTTCGCTTTATTTGAATATATTGATCATTTTACATTCCGTAAACTAAATTTTATTTCATAATTCAACATGTGTCATTCATGCCCTTAACACTTTGACTACCGAGAACCCGCCTGGCAGGTACTCGTAATGTTTGCTCAGATGCCGGGCGCGCGGCGTGCGGCATTGCGTTGCACGTCGTGGCCCGCCTGGCGGGTTCTGTCGGTTTCTGGGGTATTGTTCAAAATTTTGCCCGGTTGCGAAAGTGTTAAACGGATCCCCATCGTTTTTGTTGTTAGACCTTGTATAGTGCAAACAAAGATCAAAGTTCTAAGTAAATGTTTAAGTATTTTGTAAATAGCTACACTTAAATATACACTACTAACTATTCATGTTGTCAATCAAAGAAAAATCGTGCAGCAATTTTTTTTACTGCCTTTAGAAAGTTACAATTTATAAACTTGCACTTTGTCTCTCACAAATATGATGTTTTTTTTTTTACAAAACGTGACTGGTTTTTCAGTAGTTCAAGTAAACTAGATTATATTAAATTCAAAACTTATCAGCTTATCACCATTGAGCATTTTAACAGTTGCAATATTTGCAATTATTGTTATAATAATTAAAATATACTTTTTTCTTGGCTATTTATTTACATTCGT
Source organism: Pammene aurita (assembly GCA_947086415.1). Taxonomy (NCBI): domain Eukaryota; kingdom Metazoa; phylum Arthropoda; class Insecta; order Lepidoptera; family Tortricidae; genus Pammene; species Pammene aurita. The sequence continues at coordinate 10,663,427 of OX352295.1, read as the reverse complement.
TTTTTACTTAGCCCAAATTAAGCGCATTTGATTGGTGAGAGGGAGAGAGAAATATCATATAACTTTATCTGTCAACTTATATAGATGTCATATACAAAGGAAAAAGTGACCTAGGCTCCGGTGCCCAGGGCTGGGAACGAACCAGCGTCTTCTGCATTCGCGGCAGACGCCTTTACCACTTGACCACCCGGGTCACAGCAGCACTGGTCGAATTTTCCCGTGTATATGCAATCTTTGTAAAATGCTCAGGCGCCTTTTAGCCAATCATCTAAGGTAGAACATTATGAGTCCGAACCTCCAATCCGAACTCGTAGGAGTTCATTGAAAGCGAGAGAGATGGCGCTGCCCTCAGTACAACTGAAGAATAAGTCAAATTATTTTTAATAAATATTTTGATTTGTTTATTTTTAAGTAGACACACTACTATATAAATCATAAACTTATATAGATGTCATATACAAAGGAAAAAGTGACCCGGGTGGCGTTCGTAAAGGCGTCTGCCGCGAATGCAGAAGACGCTGGTTCGTTCCCAGCCCTGGGCACCGGAGGCCTAGGTCACTTTTTCCTTTGTATATGACATCCATATAAGTTTATGATTTATATAGTAGTGTGTCTACTTAAAAATAAACGAATCTAAATATTTATTAAAAATAATTTGACTTATTCTTCAGTTTTATCTGTCCTTACTAAAAAGTGTCCTACAAAAAGAGAGATGTAATAACACTAATAACAGATGTCCCTCTATATCAAATAACCCTACTACATCACTAAACTTATGTCATTTAATGTAATGTTTGATCATTTTACGCAACACTTACGGTTGGTTTATGTTATTTGAATGTCACTGTCGCCTTATACGCTCACAGTCGCCATCAAATATATCGGAGCGGCCATCTAGTGACACTTTACACGAATGTAATAATGGTTTTTTAGGGTTCCGTAGCCAAATGGAAAAAAACGGAACCCTTATGGATTCGTCATGTCTGTCTGTCTGTCCGTCCGTATGTCACAGCCATTTTACTCGGAAACTATACGACGTATCTGACTAAAATTTACACATAAGGTGTATTTTGTATGCCGCTACTTAGTTATGGAGTTAAATTTGAAATTTCAAAAAATGTTTTTCAACCAAATATCAACATCTGGCACATAAATCGATAAGTCTTTCAAAATAACATTGAGGTTTCTTTGACCATTTTGTGATTAAGTGAATATTTTCTGAAATAATCGCTCCGAAAGTCAGAAAAATTGTGTCCCCCCCCCCCCTGTAACTTTTGAACCGTAAGTCCAAAAACTATGAAAAAATTTGAGGCGATGTGCCTTATCATTTACTTTCTACGAAAATTATTTTTAACATTATCGGTTCAGCCATTTTTGAGTTATCCAAAAAAACTTCAGATACGACCTTTTGGTATTAGTTTGGTTCTTATTACATTGAAGGTACGGAACCCTCCTATGCGTGGTCCGACACGCACTTGGCCGGTTTTTTTTACTTGGCACATCTAAGACTTTTCTAGTCTGTGTCATACGAATTATTTATTTATATGAGCCTAGAGTATCCCATTGCTGGGCAAAGGCCTCCCTCTTCGCCTTCCAGGTATTCCTTATTATTAGTAAATATGAAATTAATACGGTACATTTTTTTATACTTAGGGTGGGTTGCACCACGCATAACTAACTGATCAACGTTAAATATGGCGACGGAGCTGTCATCCCATATAAAACTGTCTAACTTTTCATACAAGATTTTTTTTAACGATGACGTTGACAGACGGTTTGGTGCAACCGACCCTTTATCTTGCTAATTCACGTAATTGCTATACCAAAAAGTAACTATCCTTTTGCAATGTAAGTATATGTAAATGAAATCCTTATTAACTTAATTCACACCTTTAGCTTAGTTTAAAAAAATAAAATATATTATAAAGTGAACAAATTATGAATTAGGTAGGTACTCAAATCATATATTTTTGTAAATTGTTGCGAAATTGCTCTCATTATTATGATATTAATGTATTGAAGCTTGTATTTTACTTATGTATGTGAATAAATGTCATGTATATCATACCTGATACCTATTCCTCGTTTGTTTTATTTATAAGAATTATTTTTGTACTGGTCAGATATATTTATACATTTTATCTACACTCACATTGTAAGTCCTCTAAAACGTGTTCAAAAACGGTAGGCAATGGATTACCACAACCGATTTTACTATGATAAGCTTTTTATCTGTGGCAGTAACGTAATTTTAACTTTACATGCTCATATATTGATACGTTATGAGTTTAAAATTCCGAACATCGAATTTGATAACATAATGTAAATCCTGTCCTCCTTCCTGACCAACGGCACGCGCCCGCGCGACCGCCGGCACAATCGAGTTGGCCATGGCGGTACAATGGCGGTCATTCTATGGTTTCCGAACACGGCATTTAGAATATATAATATGAGTGTAGATAAAGCAGTGTGTGCAACTGTACGTAATTAGGCCTTATTACGTAACAGTCACATAAACTACTATTATTTTATTATTCAAATTAGTTCCACAGCATTACAGTATTGCTATAGTACGATTTTTTAAAGATGTCGGAATTGTCGGTAGAACTCCTTAGTAAGATTCCGACATCTTAAAAAATTACCACTATACCAAGGTACTGCGAACTGCAAAACAAGTATAAAAACAATAATTTTAAAGACAAAAGAAACGACTTCACTTAAGACTCCGCTACGTTTCCAATCCAAGAGCAAATGCCCGAATTACTGTAAAACATACTCACATCACTATATGTATCCGTATAATATTTAGAGAGTTCCCTCGATTTCTCTAGAGCAAGCAGAGAAATGGGACCAACCTTTCAAACAAAAAAGAGTTTTCCAAATCGGTCCAACTGTCTTCGAAAAATCGGTGAACATACACACGGTGGTTTAAAACAAAACCGGCCAAGAGCGTGTCGGGCCACGCTCAGTGTAGGGTTCCGTAGTTTTCTGTGCGTCACAGTGTCCCCACTTAAGAGTTTGTGAAAGCACGTCATTTCATTGTGATTTTGTAGAAATTACGGGTACAATAAACACCTGCTTATACGGTTAAAACAAACTTAGTTCAGAAATTATTTTGTAATTTTTTTTCAAAAACTATTCAACCTATCAAGTTCAAAATAATTTTCCTAGAAAGTTTTTATAAAGTTCTACTTCTGAGATTTTTTTCATATTTTTAAAACTTATGGTTCAAAAGTTAGAGGGGGGTGGACACATTTTTTTTTACTTCTGGAGCGATTATTTCCGAAAATATTTACATTATCAAAAAATGATCTTAGTAAACCCCTATTCATTTTTAAATACCTATCCAACAATATATCATACGTTAGGGTGGAAATGAAAAAAAAAATCACTCCCCACTTAACGTACAGGGGAGGTACCCTAATAAAACATTTTTTTCCACTTTTTATTTCACCACTTTGTCGGCGTGATTGACATACATATTAGTACCAAATTTCAGCTTTCTAGTGCTAACGGTCACTGACATTATCCGCGGACGGACGGACGGACGGACGGACGGGCAGACATGGCGAAACTATAAGGGTTCCTAGTTGACTACGGAACCCTAAAAAGCAACAACTAAGATCCCGACGTGTTGAGAACCTCCTCCTTCCAAATCTTGAAGTCAGTTGAATAAAACTTAAAACTACTAAATTAGTTATAGATTTATTTAGGGTGCATAATAACGCAATTTCGCGCGTCGTACGTGTGGTGTACAGTCGCCGTCAAATATATCGGAGCAGCCAAGGTAGTCAAAAATATCTGAACATGCACTTTATCGCCTAGACAATAGAGGCGTTATTCAGATATATGTGACCACCTTGGCCGCTTCGATATATCTGATGGCGACTACACACGCAATGCGATGTCGGTTACCATGAGAAGTAGCTAAGTCCACGAGGTTTTTCAAAATACGCGTACTACGAATTTATTCTATAAAATATAACTGTTATAATTTATTAGATATTGATTATCATTATCTAGTACGAAGCCGCGACCATTTTGTTCGTGGTTTCGGTATTTTTATGCAACAATCCACATTCATAAAATTGTGAGAAAAACTGCGGCACCCTAGGATTCAGTTTCGTCTGTTTAGTTAACAAACTTATATGTCTATAATTTTGATCGATACATCAATCGAAGATGCGTATCAAAAGTACTAGGGCACCATACTTTCGAACAAGTGTTACAATGGTCTTCCGCAATCCGATATATTTTGTTAGTTTTGCGTTGCTGGGAACTCGAACGTTAGTGTACATGAAATAAGGTTCAAGTGTTCTGGCACCGAATATTTAGAATAACAAGGACAGATGCCGCGCATGCGTGGTAATCGAATGGCTTTCGAGTGTACCAGGGGACTAGGATGCGCAGGAGCGGGTTTTAGATTCTCGTGCTAGTTCCGCTAAGTTTGTATAGATGGCGTTAAAATTAAGATCACTTTTGATAGAACGTATCTATTATCTTAGGGCAGATGCCCCGGTTTTGGCCACTTTAAGGAGAGTTTGTCTATTCAGACGTCCGTCATTTTGTGTCAATAAGGAATTATGATACTCTTTGTATACTGAGTCATTGAAAATATAATACTATATTTATATGAATCTCCGCTGTTAATATTACGGCATTAGATCTTATTTTTCTCTTTAATGAAATGTCAGAAAGGGGCTCATGAGCCAGTTTTGGACCCTTTTTTTCATGGCTCCTGACAACTGATAGGTATAGGTACATGACATGACAGACGACAGACTGTAGTGCCATCAGTCTGTGCTGATATAATTTACTCTGTAGCCAAAATGGCAAAAACGGACCCTTATAGTTTCTTCATCGTCCGTCGTCCGTCCGTCAGCCATTTTACTCGGAAACTATAATACGTATCTTAACAATGTTATAATGTAAAGTGTATTTAGTATACCGCTACTTAGTTTTGTAGTAAAATTGGAAAAAAATATCGAATTTAAAAAAACAAAATATCAACATGTTGCACATCAATCGATAGGTCTTTAAAAATCACATTGAAATTTCATTGAGCATTTTTTGATTTAGTGAATATTTTCAGATATAATCACACCGAAAGTCTAAAAAATTGTGCCTCCTGTAACTTTTGAACCGGAGATCCATAAATTATGGAAAAAAAACCGGCCAAGTGCGTGTCGGACCACGCATAGGAGGGTTCCGTACCTTCAATGGAATAAGAACCAAACTAATACCAAAAGGTCGTATCTGATCCTATGGAAGAAGTTTTTTGGAGATAACTCAAAAATGGCTGAACCGATAATGTTCAAAACAATTTTCGTTGAAAGTATATCTACATCTCTACAAATTTTTTCATATTTTTTGAACTTACGGTTCAAAAGTTACGGGGGGGGGCTACACAACTTTTCTGACTTTCGAAGCGATTATTTCAGAAAATATTCACTTAATCACAAAATAGTCAAAGAAACCTCAATGTTATTTTGAAAGACCTGTCGATTGATGTGTCACATGTTGATATTTGGTAAATTTAAAAAAAAATTTAGTTACCTGTATGGAGCGCCCCCCTAAAAATATTTTTTTTTAAATTTAACTACATAATTAAGTAGCTGCATACAAAATAAACCTTATGTGTAAATTTTATTCAGATACGTCGTATAGTTTCCGAGTAAAATGCCTGTGACTTACGGACGGACAGACAGACAGACAGACAGACATGACGAATCCATAAGGGTTCCGTTTTTTGCCATTTGGCTACGGAACCCTAAAAATTGGGAAGATACATCTTTGCATATTCCTTCAACGAGAATTATTTTGAACCTAGTCGAGTTATCTCCAAAAAACCTCTTCCATCGGCAGATATGACCTTTTGATAGTCATTTTCTCTCATTCAACGGATAGACTTGTAAATTTGTCTACATCTTAATAAAATTGAAAATGCCCAAAACCGGTTCAGTGGCCACAACCGGGGCATCTGCCCTACTACCTATAAATCATATGACTAAGGGCCTGTTTCACAATCTCCAGATAAACTTATCTGCCAGTTAAAATTATTGCTATCCTTTTCTCCAGTCATATAAAAGAAAAGGACAGCAAACATTTATCTGACAGATATGCTTTAACTGGAGATTGTGAAACAGGCCATTAGAGTTCCACAGTTTAAGAACTTTTTGAAGCTCCAAGTATAAAGCGCCATCTGAACGAGTGCAATCTAAAGTTACCGTAGTAATACCGTAATAATAATAACTAATAACGCTATCAATGACTAGATAGTGCTGGGGGCTTAGCCAAGATGACAATCGTTTGCAGAAAACGAATCGGAACGCTATCCGTCTCTCTATCGCACCAATATGGAAGAGTGAGCGAGAGCGTGTAGCGTTTCGTTTCGTTTTCTGCAAACGATTGTCATCTTGGCTACAGGGCCTGTACTCTCTGCTCTACATTTACGGTTCCTCTCGTTATTCCATATACAAGATATCTCTATACTGCGCATAGCGCGTTATTTCTTTGAAACCTAAGCTGCCAAAGAGAAGGGGTGCGGGAGGGGAACACGCAATGCTAGACAGGGAATGCGCGATTGTCCCGTAGGGCGTAAGAGAGGGTTAGACATTAATGGTTGCTATGAAGACGTACTAAGTTTACTGTCACTTCCAATAATTAGTGTCTTACTATAGAGTGAAATTACTTCGAGCGTGGCAGCGGGGGTCGCCCGGCTATGCGGGGTCTTGGGTTAATTAGTCTATGCGTTATTCTAATGACCAGTGCTATTTAACCAATGTTGCCAGCATAGACTAACTTTTTCGTAAGCTATAGGTAAAAAAAAAAACCTTCGTATTCATTTGCATTGGGATCTAGTTATAGAAGGACGACTGATAATCTTCATACACCGCGCCTTATCATTAATGTCGGTAGCGCAGATTATGTTTATATTTCAGCTTTGTGTTGTGAGAGTTTCTTTGATAAATTTTTTCACCAGGTAGCAGCACTGTGGCAAGAGGTATTTTTGACAGTAGCTGTCACAATTCACAGCTACTGTCAAAAATACCTCATTAACTAGCGATCATTCAGTGACACATAATCATAATGAAAGTATAATGAGGCATTATGCATGAGGGGAAAGTACCTATTACTAAAGTTAAATAAAACAAAATAAATATTTTTAATGTTTACTTTTTAATATACTTTTGGGTTTTGGCACAATTTTAAACAATGTGACCTGGTTTATACTAGGTAATAAAACCTAAAATCTACCTACTTATACATTTGAAAATAATTCGAATGCTAAGTCAAAGTGCATTGTGGAGATTTCAACAAAATACAATAGACAAAAACAAGTTATAAAAAATCTAAACTACTATTTTAAGTACTGTGATGTTTCCGTTTGTAACAAAAATCATGGCAAGATTATCTACTTAAGTATTCAAAATTTTGTGTTTAGGATAAATTTTAAAGAAAATGTTTAAGTCAAAAAAACTAAGTTGTTTGAGATCATTGCTCAATATTGGTAGTCTCTTCCATTCGATGTTCCACAAGTAGAAAGCAAAACAGGTGTTTGTAAATAAATACAGTTTTTTAAATACAAAAATCCGATTTTATTGAAAAAGCCAGTTTTGCTTATACTACCAAATATTATTTTTATTGTGCAAAAAAAGAATGGAATGAAAAGAAAATGGACACATCCAGCGGTGAAATATTAAGTATCAATAATTAAACAACCACAATTACTAACGTTTAGCTACCATCAAATATCGCGTATTTACATGTATTCAACATAAAAATAAATAATTTAACGGCACTGTCTAATCCCTTACACATTTACTAAGAATAATACACACTACTTAATCCATAAACATTAATCCACGTACACATTTTTTAATTTACTCTTATTCTAGTCTACGCATCTCGATTACTGGCATACAGCGTTACAAATAAAAAAGAGAAAACAAAAAAACGTTTAAGAAAAATAAATAACAAAAATTATAAATGGCAATTAACGTCATTAAACAACCAAAGTTTAATTAACTCTAAATATCTATACAACATTGTATTCTGTACTTATGTATTATAAACGCTTAATTATGTCGCCTTCGTGGGAAAATAGACCTTCGGGTGATCCCCGAAAGTCCCTTTTTCTACTGAATGAGACATTTTATTTATTATGCTTGTACCTACAGCTTAGTCTATTTCCTACTAATGTAAATTGCACGATTCGATAAAGCGAACATTTTTTATTTTATTATTTTAATAATAACCCACAAGTGGGTGGGGAGGCTAATACCGTCTACACGTGTCAATTTCAACAAATTTCGACATAGTTACAAGGAAAAGACCCCATCCATTTTAAGGTTTTTTTTAAATTAATTGTTAACTAAAGCACAGATATCTCGCCAATCGGGTAATCAGAGCCGAATAAGATTTTCAGTTTATTTGACTACTGAACTAATAGATGGCACTGTCTAGTGTCTGTGGTAACATCTTAAGGAGGGTTACCACGATCGAGTTCTTCACTAGATGGCAGCACCGTGGCGTGAGGTCTTTTTGACAGCAGCTGTCAAAATCCACCAATAAAAAAAAGATTAAACGTGATTGGTGGATTTTGACAGCTACTGTCAAAAATACCTCTCGCCACAGTGCTGCCATCTACTGAAAGTCTCGATCGCGATCTCATTTCTACTATTGCTTTAAAGATGTGTCTTTCCTGTAACCATATCAAAACAGTATAAAATTACAATTTTACGACTTACAAAAACATGTCAAAACTATTTTATATCAGTGTTGATTGTTTTGCGTAAAATTGTAGTTCTATACCTACTAGATTTAGAGAGCCAAGCCTGCTTGGCGAGAATATGTATATTTGTATATAAAAAACAATTGACGATTATTGAATTGACAACCATGTAAAGCTTTGTGCACACTGGTTCGAAACAATCTTTTAAAGATTAGTAAAATCCTCAGAAATTGAAAAACAATTTTGCTATTTCCATACAAATACCGATTAACCTGTATCTTACAAAATAGCAATTTCTACTAAAAACTATGAGTATTAAGATTATTACTTTATTACAATCATTATGCTTTAACAGATCTCACTGGATTCAAAACAGTTCTGTGTTCAAAACACTACAATTTTCAAGCATTCGCTTCGAATTTTTGGTTTGATATATTCTCGATTTTAAGTCTAAAGCATCTACATTACATGCGATTCTTGGAACTATACACATGGCCATTCCAAGTCTAAAACAAAAGGTAAGTAAAAGGTACTTAGATAGTTATAATCTCTGAAACTTATGCTATATAAGCCAAAACGTTAAATATCTACAATGATGTATGTACATTTCCCAGAGAACAGGATATCTTTTAAATATTGAAGTTATATACACTTTAATCTAATTCCCTAATTGTTGGTTAAACGTTTGGCACAATTTTGCATTAAACGCCAAATATTATCCCCTAGAGGGCCCTAAGTTTTGCTTATTTCACTAATGGAATAATCTCATATTAGATATTTTGTAAAAACGAGAGAGATCCAATCGTGACACTGGCATTGATATTGCCTAACTTTACACAGGCAAATAGCACAAAAAAAGTTCCATGTTCGTTCTAGAATATTCTAGAAGTTACCAAGGGTGATGAGAGGGGGGTAGGAGGGGCGCGGCATGGGGGTAAGGCCAGCCGCGCTGATGCCCTCAATCTTCCTCTCGAGGCGATAGTGGGGGGGAGAAACCGGGGTTCATGTAGCCTCCATTGGGAGGGGGGGAAGAGTTGGAAGGTCCGGGGGAAGAGAGGGATGGCAGGAAGCCCAGCTCGCTGCCTCCCTCTCGGCACCACAGCTGCCGCATCTCTTGGCGGCGCGTGCGCATCAAGTTTTTGTATTCTGATATCCGCATCTTCTTGCCGTCGACTATGCAAGTTCGCTTCGGTCGCGGTCGGTACCTGCAAGTACAGATATATTCATTAATTTCGAGTTCAAATTAAAATGGCCCATGGTTTCTATAGAAAATTTGTTGCACATAAGAATCGTTGAAAGTTCAGCAGTCAAAAACATCAGTGTAAACAAGTCCTAATGGACCTCGCGGTACCTAAACGCAAACGTATCTGGGGGCCAAGATGACAATTGTTTGCAGAAAACGAATCGAAACGCTATCCGTCTCATCATCGCACTAATATGGAAGAGTGAGCGAGAGCGTCGTAGCGCTTCGTTTCGTTTTCTGCAACGATTGTCATTTTTGCTACAGGGCATGTTGTACACGGTGCTCGTGAGCATTGCGAGAGATCTTAACCACGAATTCCTGAGGTCATAAGGAGTAATAAATGTTATATGAATTTAGGTCAATTTCGCCAAAAAATGCGTTGCGTTTTGGGTCTTGGGTTATCATGAGTCGTAAAAAAATCCTCACCTATAATCCGGGTGCTTCTCCATATGCTGCTTCGACAGCCGCGACTGCTCCTCATAATACGGCTGCTTCTCAGCATTCGACATGGCCTTCCACCGTGCTCCAAGTATCTTCGAAATGTTAGAATTGTGCATATCCGGGCAGGCCTTGAGGATCTTCCGGCGTTCGTCCTTCGCCCACACCATGAAAGCATTCATCGGTCGCTTGATGTGAGGCTTGCCTGCCTCGTCGCGCTTCGGTTGGCGGACGAGCTTGGCCTTCTCGGTGTCTTCGGCCGGTGATTGCCCCCAGGCTGATGCTGGAAGAGAGAAAGAGTGGGTTAGAATGGTTAGATCTTGAATTAAAAACCTTCGGAACCTGCTGCTATGATGCCATAATAACGACATCCTTGTTGCACTGTGTTTTATAATTATAACGTTACTAGCAACCCGCCCCGGTTTCGCACGGGATAAAAAATGGTTATTGTGGGTTATCCCTTAGAGATAGACATATACCATCCCGGACTTTTTTGTAGACCTTTTTAAGGTGTACAATACTGTAGTAGGTACATTATTTTGACCTATCTCGTAGGGTTTGCAATGTAAGCGCAAAAATGTGTTTATTTAACACATTACATTAGAAACCTCAAAAATTATCAGTGTTTCTATAATAGTCTAATATATTATGCATGTAACCTATTATGCATACATATAAACCTTCCTCTTCAATCACTCAATCTATAAAAAAACCGCATCAAAATCCGTTGCGTAGTTTTGAATATCTAAGCATACATTGGGACATACATCCAGTAGATAGCGACTTTGTTTTATACTATGTAGTGATGATATAACATCAAGGTAGCAGCATAAAAGAAACCTTTAAATTCATGTATTTTATGCGTAATTGCGTACGAATACGAAGTCGTGGCCATCACTGAACTCAAATAATGAATAGAATTAATTACAGACAGTATTAGCTCGGTAATCTTCGGGAAAAAGGGGTGTATAAAATAAGGAGACGTGATCCCACGGAGAGAAAATTGTGATTCTATAATAAGCCGCGGTCTCATACACACACACTCACTTTTGACGTTTGAACCAGTCTACTCATCCACGAGTTGTATATGAGTGCGTGTCGCGCGTAGACATGAAGAAATCGGCTTGTTATGGAATCACAGTTTTTTCTTCACTGCGTTACGTCTCGTTATTTTATGTGTATGTATTAGGACCTCTTTTTCTGTGTTACTTTTGCGTACTGACTGCAATATTTCGTATTAAGTATGTGAATTGAATGAGTTATAAGTTTTATACGTATATAGATTTTTAGTAAACAAGTAAGTGTGTCGTTTGTATTTTATTTGGGTACTTATGTTAAAAAATAGGTCAAATATACTCGTAAAAATAAATCACGATACATTCTCCAAAACTATGCGGATTACACAATTTTATTACAGTAGGTAGAGCATAAAAAAGCTAAATTGGCTGTTGTCTAATTGTATAGAAACGAACCCATCAGTAGCGATGCTAAGCTATCCTATAAATTAAGGTTATTTCTGAACCTGCCGTAAAATGGTCGTTAAGTGAGATTAACACCTTTTTGGCGGGGGGGTAGAAAGTTACTATTTGTAGCTAATTTAAGATGTTTTAAAATATATTAATTTTAGTAGGTAAAATACCTCACGTATCTAGTAATTTGTTAAGTAATCCTAAAAAGTGAGCCCTGCTGAGTATGATATTTTTGTTTTTCGATATTATCCGTCACTTTCTTCATCCGAATCACCAATAAGAATTTTAGAGTTGTTAAATTCAAATATAACTTAACGTATATTACTTTAGTAAGTAAATCATAGGGGCGTAAGGCAAGTTGATCATATAAGCATTTAATACCGTTTTGATACCTTGAAAGTACAATCGCTGTCAAAAGTAACTTAAAAAAACATATAGAACACAGATGCTTCTTGATTATGTTATTTAAACCTATAGACATATAAAATAAGAAGACGCGATGAATACCATAGTGAAGACAAAATTGTGATTCATAATAAGCCGATTTCCTCGTATCTACGCGCGACACGCACACATATACAACTCGTGGACGAGCGGTGATTGGTTCAAACGTCAAAAGTGAGTGTGTGTGTGCACGAGACCGCGGTTTGTTGTGGAATCACTTCTATCTTCGTGGGACCACGTCTTACTATTTTATATGTCTATGTTTAAACCCACAAACGGACCGACACGATTTTATTATGATGAATTCATTAGTAAAGATTATATTGAGCGCCGTGGAATGTCGTATAGTTCGGAATGCCGTAAACTAGTCGTTGTTATAATTCCTCGCCTAACGGTGGAAAATTTAACAAATTTCTATAAGGAAAACTATGTTAATCGTGTTACATATATATTCGGAGAATTCGGAAACCTTGTCACAATAGCTAGTTTGGTAGCGAATAGGTTACGTTTATACGTATCCACGGGCCACTGACATTACGACAAGGTTTTACAGTAGCCTAGGAATCAAATTGTTTGACCGTACCTAAAATTCATCAGTTTTTGACTAGTACCTATTGTTAATTTGCACCGCCTAAAATCTATCTGCGTTGCCTAATGCTTGACTAGTATAAAGTTCCCTATTTATGGTACTAAGCTCGCCGTGATCGTTTGTTAAATGGAGAAACACAAAACAGAAACCAAACGTGTAAGAAATATAACACATACCTATTACCTACGTCGTAAAATTCGTAAGACATCTCAATCCGCCGCAAACATTGCTTAATGCTACAGATGTGCTAACATTATGCTGTAATGTTACAATTACTTCACTAATCATAATGAGGCAAATAAACAGTAAAACATACAAACCAAGCCGTACTTTATTGCTGGCCGTCGTAAACGCGCTTCAGAAACAGGTAGGGACGGGACGCTCCGTTCGGATGTAATACCTACATCGATAAATTACCAAATAATCATATATTTTGCGTTTTAAGTAAACGTTAGAAGGCAACAGGGGCAATTGCCCCGCATTGCTGCATCCGCGCCTGCCTTACGTTGATGATTTTGCTTTATAAAATCTTACAATAGTAGCCTACCTATAGGCAAATTTGATAGCAAGATGGATTAGACCACGAGTAAAACTTGTCTGAAAATATTACATTTTATCCCATCTCTTCAGAAATTGGGTCAGATCACGACATCCGCTAGCACCGCTGACGGATTCGCCACCTCCTACGAATCTAAAACGATTTATGTAACGTTCTGAGGTAGCTCTATTTTGAATCTTAAGAAATTTAGAACAGAGCTGATAGTCACTTAAATCTTGTTACATTTTGTTACCTTTTGCCTTGTTTTGTATAAGTTGCGCGATTAATCCGCGCGCGGAAGCATCCACCACTCAAAGACGGGGCATTCCTCGAATTAATTTGACACGCGGTTAGATAATTTATAACATCCTACGGCAGATCGCGATACTGAGTTGTAGCGGTGCGCTCGCGCAGTGATTTGAGCGAAAATCTGCGATAATAATAGAAAATGGAGCTTTACGTTGATTGCAAAACACGGTGAAACTGTAATTCCTGCCAAAATAATATTTAACAAGAAAGTGCTACGATTTGTACCGAAATCGACTTTATTTGCTTGAATTTATTACCTCCTTAAATGTGAAATCGAACAAAAATATTTTACTGATACTTATTTTTACGATTTAATCAATGATATTTAGTATTTCTTCCTTAATTCTGCCCGTTTTATTTCGTTAAAAACATTAAAAAAAAAATTAAATAAATTACCCCGATTAAAAATACAAAGCACTTGTGTGCACGTCAGTGCAGAGCGGAAGCGTGCGTCCCGAACGCCATCTATTACACGTTCCCTGCACTTCTTGTTTTAGGCAGGAAGCGAACGACACTTGCAATTTTGTATTTTCGTTGGGTACTCGCCAAATATTTATCTTCATCTTATTGTACTAGAGGATGTAGTTTAGCTATTGCTTGCTGTCAATTAGCAAGGCAGTATTTTACTTAAATATCGTATGATGTAAACAAATTGGTGTGAAACTGAATACCTACTTGAGTGACGAAAATTAACGCGATCATAAATTAGATTATGTTTAAACTTCATGTGATTTATTAAAGTTTTACATAATACTTTTAACGACTTTAAAACGCCCCATTAAAATACCAGTTAACTATAGTAGTCAAGTAAAAAACGCCTCAGAATTTAAAAAGTAAAAAAGCGCGGCAACCGACAATGGACACTGCAGGAATGTCATCAACGATATGAGCAATAAAAGCGACAAGTAAACAAATAAGACCCAAAACGTAATAAAAACAAATCCGAAAACAGGTCTAGAAGATTTACAGAAACACATCGAGATGATTATCGCGTGTAATTAATATTTCTAAACGTATTTAGACGCGTTTTATGTTATACGAGTGCTTTTAGTTTCGTAAGAGAGTCCTAGTTCGTGAGCAACTAAGTAGATAAATTGTATTAATTATTGTAAATCTTTGCGAAGATTCATTGACTTGAACGTGGTCATCAAACAAGCGTGCGCAGCGAAGCGAAGTTCTTACGGAAAATTTTGGACACAACAGAACTGCCATCAGCTGGCTACTGGCACAGAAGAGATAATAGTATTTCATCTACTGGGACGTCCGCGCATTTTGATGGCTTTTTTATTTTGAACGTTTGTTCCGCGATAACTTATGTAACATTTTTCTGATCTTTATGAAATTTGTCGTGGTTGTAGAAGAGATAAATGTTCGTATATGAGCAGTATCGATTAAGGGGTTATGGAGCTAGAAGGTGCAAAAAATCTTCAAAAGGGTCATGTCATATTTGTCAACTCGTTTGCAAGTAAATCGCGAGTTCTCAGTTCCAGGCGGACTATAAGATAGTTTATATTATGCCCGTCCCTCACTGTGTGCGGAAGCCACGAATGTAAAGTCGGTGTTTGCTTCTTCGTCACTTCGCCACGAGAAAAAAAACCAGTGGACTAAGTAAGAGCTGGCCACGTCAGATATGACACAATTATGAGAGCAACAAAACACGTCTGGTTAGATTGCTAGCTCTCCGTCTATACTCGTAGTTGACGAGAAAAGCGTTTGCGTGAAGAATAATTTTGCAAACGAAGTGTAAGGTTGTAGGTTAGTACCTACGTTAAATATTATTACATAATCAATAAATAAATATGTAGATAGATACAATTAAATAGAGAAAACTTATACCTACGTACTATTTAGTTTTTATCCTATTCCGTTATTTTATGTCAGATAAGTTTCAGAAGTTAATTAATATACTCTGATAACGTGGTAACGCGGCAAGTTTAATTAATATATTCTGGTAACGTGGCAAGTGTGATGGGCACCTTTGCGCCCGGCCCGGGACAACTCGTGACTTATTTGACGGTACTTAGACATATTTTTTTTATTTGGACTGTGTTAGGTAATAGCTACCTACCTACCTAGGTGTACCTACTTAAATTGTGATCGTTTTTTTTATTGCTCGACATGTAATATTTTGTAATATTGTGAATACCTAATATTTTATTTTCGTAAAAAAAATAAAGATCAAATAAAAAAAAAAAACAAAAAAAGCTTTAATAAGTTCCGTCGTTAAAACACTTTTTATACTTTATTCACATTTAAATCATATTTGTTAATTCCATTAGTGGCAATTAAGTAACAAACTCATGTCATTCCTTGAGATCATAGTATCTTTTGAGGTTAGATATGTATGTAATATTATAAGATTCAAACATTTCCCACAAAATCTACGTGACCTATATCACTTTCGATTGCAGAATATAACAGTTTCAGTACACGATGTATTAATTATATTTAGCAATTAAACGGAAAGCGGCGACATGGCCCGTTGGTGAATTTTCACATTTCTGAGTTGGAAGCCATTTATCTAAATCCTTGTTTATTTTCGTGGTTTCGTAAATGTGAAATTGGATTGGTGGTGTCTTGTTTTGCGAGTAAATTTGTTTTAAGGTATACTTAGATTAGATTGAATAACACTATTTATTGTCATCGAAACGACTCATTTAATTAGTTACTTTATAGTGGTATTATTAATCATCATTACACAACCAATAATTGCGTGTGCAAATGACAATAATTATATAAAAATTTTTCGATAACACAAATCAGCAATTGGTAAGATTAAAAAACACCTGTTTTTAAATACTCCATTACACAATAGTTATTAGTTTCATCTATAGCATATTATGTATGTCTGATTAGTATTTTAATGTTCGTGTTTTCATAATTAGTTTTTTGCTTCTCCTATTGACTTTTCTGCATCTTCTCCGCTAACCAAAGGTTGTCTGGAAGAGATCGCTTATTAGGGATAAGACCGCCTGTTGTTTGCCTCTTTTTTATGTTAATCGTGTATTTATTCTACTGTGTTTTAATTTTTTGAGGTGTGTAATAAAGTATTCATTCATTCATTCATTCATATGATATAGGTAGGTAATTAATAAATATAAACATTAAGTACTGATCGATTACGAAATTTTCAATTTTTTTTTTATATTTTTAGGAATTTTACAACATTTTTTTTATTTATAGAGCTAATGATAGTAATTGCGTTACCGTTTTTCTGACACGAAGTTAAAGATTTTAGCATTTTGGCGTAACTAATTTCCTTCGTCCTGCATCTTGGCAACCATATTGCTCTGCAATCTATGGTATGATAAGTGGGTCTGTTAAGGCAGGTTGTGATTTTACCTAAGAAACACTTTTATGGAATTTCTATACCGTTTCCCTATAGATACCTACCGGGACAAAAATTGTTTTTTTTACCCCCATCTGACCTTAATAGATATTATATTTTATGTAGAAAGTGGCCTACTTCATCGCTTTTATGTGTACAGTTTTGATTTAGTAGTTTAGGACTCAAAAAGTATACAAAAATACTTCTTTTTGTCCATTAAAATAAATCAACTGTTCAATTCAAAGCTACAAATTGGACTAAAACCAGAGTCCCATAACTAAAATTACAACCATGACACTTCTAAACTATTAAACAAATCTGTTCTACATCACCCGTGTTGTTAAAACAAAATCGATATTAATCAGCCAATTTGAGCGTCGCGCGTTGAATATATCAGTCAATGGAACCTTGGAGACTTTTAAATTTGACAACGTTATGTCCGAACGCGCTAATAAATGATTTGATTAGACAGCCGCGTTCATATTTCGGGAACACTTACGTATTAATGACGCATGGGGACGTCATTCTGAACTATAGTGGGGAAGATCACAATCGGTTATGTGCGTATGGAGTTTATAAACACTTAATATTGACCTAGA
Source organism: Pammene aurita (assembly GCA_947086415.1). Lineage (NCBI taxonomy): Eukaryota > Metazoa > Arthropoda > Insecta > Lepidoptera > Tortricidae > Pammene > Pammene aurita. Next base: position 10,645,736 of record OX352295.1, on the reverse strand, counting down.
GAATATGATGAAATTGTTGATTTTCAAACATGATGAAAATTACATTTTGTGGGCTGGAAAAGCAGCCTTGTCGGAATCATATTACTAGACGACCTGTCGTCAGAATCCTTCACTTTATCCAGTTCTATCATAAAATAAAGCCTAATCCCAATCCCAATAAAACCTAGTTTCCTCTCTGGGAAGGTCAGATAGCAGTCGCTTTCGTAAAAACTAGTACCTACGCCACTTCATGGGATTACGCTGTCAAGCGGACCCCAAGCCAGGACAAACGCTAGGAGGAAGATAGGTATAATTATTTTGTATATCTACTGAGAAATAACTAAGTATAAGTACGTATCGAATCGAAAACTATAAGAAAAAAAAAACCGGCCAAGTGCGAGTTGGGCTCGCGCACCGAGGGTTCCGTACAAACCTGTAGGTATATAGGGGTAGGAACTTTAAAATTATTTAAAATATATTTATTATATGATGTGAGTAAAAATTTACGGTTTTCGCAATTTTTCCTGTATCTGTGCTATAAGACGTTGCTTCGTACCAAATTTCAAGATTCTGAGTTCACGGGAAGTAGCCTGTAGGTTATGATTCCCTTGCGAGTTTCGAAAATTTGCGGAAATTTGCGGCATAAACGGCTGTATCTTTTGATTGCGTTGGCTTAGATGTTTGAATTTTTCACAGCTCCAAGGGACAGTAGGCCTGAGTATTTGATATAAATTTCAGCTTGATACCTCCTATTGTTCCTGAGAAAAAGGGTCTTGACAGACGGACGGACAACAAAGTGATCCTATAAGGGTTCCGTTTTTTCCTTTCGAGGTACGGAACCCTAAAAACAACAAAAAATTTACAATGTTACCATTACAGCCGATTAATTCATTTTAGTTTTAAACAATAGTTCTGATTCACGTACCTACTTATTATTTTCAGATTGTATTTTTCTGTTTAAGATATGTGTCATCGGTAACTGGTTATTGTTTCCTTTGATGTGACTCAGTTATTTTAAAAACAGCGTTTTGTCAACGTCATAAACTTGTTTAGATGGATTGATGTGAGATATCAACGTACGAAAATTTTAATTGTATTATCGTGTTTTTAATCATCTTAGACGCCACCGTGTTAGGTAGTGTGGCGGCCAGTTTCTTAATAGCGTTATAGTATAAGAGCCCACGACACTGAACCTAGTTCGATAAGTCTCCTAGATGAGATATACCGTAAAACGGGGTGAGTAGGTTTCGCGGGAAGAGTTGAGTTATGAATGGGAAGAGAAGGTTTGAGAGGGGGGTGAGAAGAGATTTTAAGGCTACTCCTACAAAAATAATGTATTCCAATTTAAAATGGGGCTATAGTAATACGCATAATAAAAAAAAATCAATCCAACAATCTTCCAAAATCACCTTTGTATGAAAAACCCTCTCACCCCAAATACGAGGCACTACGGGGTGAGGTGGGTTTTCCTCTTTATCGTCAAAGTTATGAAATGGAACTACCCAAAATAAAATACAAACTATAATACAAACGTCCGAACCACTTATTATATACACCATTCAGTTTTCACATGTAAAAATAAAATTTTATCGAGGTTTGAAAGTCAAATTTCACCCAACTCACCCCGTTTTACGGTATATAATTAGTCACGTCTTTAATGGGGGAATACGATATGCTGATGCTGCAATGCAAAAAAAGTGACGACGTATTTTAAAAACGTATATAGATTTATTTATATTTAAACTTTATTGCACATAAAATATACAAATGGGGGACTTAATATGCCTTAAGGCATTCTCTACCAGTATAAAGAGTTATGTTTGGTGCAGGCTTTATGTAAGAATGTACTGAAACAGTATCACACTTACTAAATATAAAATAAATATTATATACTTAATCAAACATTAAGAATAATTATAAACTTACACATATACTACTATGCAAACTAAGGCAAACTTACACGTATATAGATGTCATATACAAAGGAAAAATTGACCTAGGCCTCCTAGACCTGGTTCCTAGGCTGTGATAATTTGATTTGTTCTTCAGTTGGCGTATTTTAAATTTGACTTATCATACTAGAAACCGGATTTTTTATTAAAAAAAAAAAACACGCCGCCACTTTTTTTTTCATTGCAGCATCGGCATTTCGTGTTTCCCAATTAAAGAGGTGACTAATTATACATATCTCATCTAGGAAACTTATCGAACTAGGTTATGGTTTTCCTATAAATGTAATAGACAACCTAGGGGAGAAACCCCATAAGCTTAAAATGATTGTTAAAAAAGCTCTGTTTGAGCAGTTATAGTTAATTTGTTAAAAATATAATTTCATTAAGAAAACCTTATTTGAACATTAAAATAATTATCATATATTATGTAATGCATGAAACTAAAACTACTTTCTCGCCGCTTGGCAAAAAATCTCTATAAATTGAGATTATGCTAAGCTTATAATGTAAAAATTGCTTTTTTTAGTTATAATAAATAGATAAAAAAAATTTCAGGTTCAGAGTCGTAGGCTCTAGTCCTATTATGTCCATAGAACATATATTTATTTATTTATAAACATGAGGTAATTGAGACCAGTAAAATTAAGATACACTAGAGTCGCCAGATTATACTTTGGTCAGGGAATTTCTCACTTAGATTCTTTTTTATACGCTACTACGTATGTATACAGTAACCAAGTTAAAAGGGATGATATAGTTTTTTCTTCTACTGCCACTGACAATTTGTAGAACCTACGAGTAATAGTCATAACATAACATAACCTACGATCAGGGATCTGGTTGTCATTAAATAATACCTACTAACAATAATTCTGTTGTTCAAATTCAAATAGGGCAACAGAATCATGCTAAATATCCATAGGTAAGTAGGTACTTACTAGCTTGGGTTCGAATCCTGGTCAGGACATTTGTTTGTGTTTATCACAGATATTTGTTCCTGAGTTATGGATATTTCTATGTATTTAAGTATTTATCTATTATATATATCGTCGTCTAGTACCCACAACACAAGCCTTATTGAGCTTACGGTGGGCCTAGGTCGATTTGTGTAAAATTGTCCTATAATATTTATTTACGTCACACCTGGCCATAATGTGAGTTTTACCGCACGCTAGGCGTACGGTAAAACTCACATTATGGCCACATGGAGACGTAAAATTGTGTACTCGCCACGGGCAGTAAAAAAGAAAACCCTCTATCGCATATTTACAACCCTCGCCTGCGGCTCGGGTCACAAATACCTGCGATTTCGGGCATCGTTTCTTTTACACTCCTTGGTAAGTAATGTACTATTATTTATGTATTTATTTATAGTGGGGACAAAAGCACCGTGCTGAATGAGTACTGATTAAGCTGGACATCTCGCTCGCTCTCGCTGTCTGCTATTGCTTCGTGTCGTAGCGTCCTTGCTTTGTTTTATAACCGACTTCAAGATTTCAAAAGAGGAGGTTTCAATTTGGCGTGTAAGTTTTTTTTTTGTTTGTTACTCTTGTTACTCCATAATTCCGTCATGTCTGAACCTTTGAAAATTATTAAATATACAGATTGATCGCGTTTTTGTCAAAACGCAGTTCTGATGATGGGATCCATGAGGATTCGAGGGAACTCCTCAAATCTTAAAGGCAGACAAATCGAGCATTTTCATTCAACAGAGTGACATTTGATGAAGTTGAACTGCTGATGATGATCAGAACGAACTCTACACCGACGCATGGTTCACGTTTGGCGATTAGTCCTCTTCGCTGTTTGTTAAGCAAATTATTTCATTGTATGGAGTCTAATGCACCATCTACAATAATCCTTCACCGGCTTCCCCCATTGAAGTCAGATTGGTTTTAACTCTACAATAATGGTAGAGGTAATCTATCCCGAGCGGCAAGCAAATCCCCAATCACTAGATGACTCAAGGTACGGAATAGGTCATAAAGCTACTCACTATTACACTGCGCGTTGTAGTCATCTTCTTTCTGCATGCTGTACTGGGGTGAGTCAGGGACAGGCGGGTACGGCACGAAGCGGGGCATCATCATCGGCGCTGGCGACGGTGAGCGTTGCTTGCTCAGGTTGAGTGGCGCGTCCGGGTCGGGCGGCGGGGAGCGCGCGCTAGCGGTCAGTTGTGCTAGCTGCGCAGTCGCTGGCCAGGGGGAGCCCACCTGTGGAAAAAGAAAGAATGAAAATTAAATGGGAAGGTGTTTCTTCGATTGGCAAAAAAGGCACGTCACAAAAGTTAAAGGATACTTTTTACCTACTTACATGTGTTTTAAGATGAGATGCTGGTGCGAAAATCTATTGTACCCTAGTGTAGCCGCCATCAAATGTAATATAAATAAATAATATGTAAATATTATAGGACAATCTTACACAAATCGATCTAGGCCCACAGTAAGCTCAATAAGGCTTGTGTTATGGGTACTAGACGACGATAAATATAATAGATAAATACGGATACATACTTAAATACATAGAATCCATAACTCAGGAACAAATATCTCTGATCAACACACAAATAAATGACCTGACCAGGATTCGAACCCGGGACCTCCTGCTTCGAAGGCAGTCACTACCGACTGGGCTAGGAGACCGTTATGTATCAGTTACTTCTGTAAACTAGGTAGGGCAATACTGTGCCAGTGGGATGCCCAAAGCCAAGAAAATGGAAGGATCTAGGAATATATCTTGGAAAGATATCGGGTCCGAATTAAGAACCGGAGTTAGCGAGTTCGGACTCTATACAATGGGATGCCTAAGCGCCCAAGCGCATGGAATGATCTAGAAATATATCTTGTAAAGACATCGGACCCGAATTACGGACCGGAGTTAGCGAGTTCGGACTTTATGCCTAAGTGCTCAAGCGCATGGAAGGATCTAGGATTACGAGTATAAATATATCTAAAGACATTACGATCTCACCTTGTACAATCAGCAACACTCTTACCTATACATCGGTGGACCTTATAACAAAAGGCGTAAGGTCCACCGATGGGCAGTTAACAGTGAGGGCGATGGTACCTACGTATGCCGGTGGAAGTTCAATGCAAACATCGTTACATCTTCTTGCTAAACAATTGCGGTCAGAACACACGGTTTCTTCAAAACGACGGATGTTACATCAACTATATTATCTTTATAGTCCAAAACTGGATGATGGATGACCGCAGGGTCTATCTGCATAACATACCGGTTTTGTAATTGTACAACTTTCGATTTCATCTTCAGGGCTATGCTAAATACGAGTAGGTCTTGCAGCTACTTAATATGGCTGTCGGTACTGACATGGCTTAATTGAATAAAAAAGGATTTTTTTAAATTTCAACCCATGAGGGGCTGGCTAATGGGGCGATTTTATTTAAAGTTGTAGATATACATAACCGTTTAGTTTGTAAAATTTTGTGTTTTCTATTTATAGAATCGCAAGCTCTTTCTACTATAATAGGAGAAAAATAGTCACGCAAGTTTCATTTGACCATTCCGTTACCATTTCTCATAGACATATGGCGGTAAGGGAATGAAATTAATGGAAGTAACGAAAAGTGTTTGAACATCGTGGGACACTTTTTTCTCCTATTAGGATAGAAAGAGCCCGCGATTTTGAGTAGAAAGCAGATAAAAATTACCAAAAAAAGGTGGGTATACAACTTTAAATAAAATGACCCAATAGTACGCTGTACAAAGGAAGGTATGGTCAAATTTTTAACGGGAGTCTATAAGAAACGCGACGCCGAAGGCAAAGCGTTTGATTTCTTAGTGTTTTATAATTTTTATACATCAGATTTGTACATCACACGTGAATAATTTCCAAGAAACTCAGTGGTACGAGCCGGGTTTCAAACCTGTGACCTTTTAGTCAAATGACTTAAAAGTCGCACGCCGTACTACTAGGCCACCGGTGCTTTTTAACATCCTTAACCAGCAAAAATGAAGAAGATTATAGCATCGCTTACGGTTATATAATATGACGATGATGTTTTGCGATACATAACTATTGTCCGTAGCCAAAAACCGTGTTAATTAAAGGAAGTTATCTAACAGACTATCATCTTATATTCTGAGACACGGACGCTGTTTTATAACATATCTTGGTTATTATTTTTTACTTTCATTAACCTTATTTTGGGTAGGCAAGGTGTACCTTGTGTGAACATGTATGTTTGGTTTTGTAATTTTATGTGCTAATAATTTTATCACGAAGGACATCAAAATATTGAGTATGAATGATAGGCACAACCATGTACCAATACATAAAGCGGTGGTGATACGAGCAGGAATCCCAATTTCCATCATCATCCAATTTCATATCCATACTAATATTATAAATGGGAAAGTGTATGTGTGTGTTTGTTTGTTTGTTTGTTTGTCCGTCTTTCACGGCAAAACGGGGCGACGAATTGACGTGATTTTTTAAGTGGAGATAGTTGAAGGGATGGTTAGTGACATAGGCTACTTTTTGTCTCTTTCTAACCCCCCACTTCCCTAAAATGGGGGGTGGAAGTTTGTATGGAGCATTCCGGAGGGCAATCAGGAAAGGGGGACCGTGTTACCCCGAATTTAATGCGAGCGAAGCCGCGGGCAAAAGCTAGTCTTATCTAATTTTCAAAAAGCTTCTTCTTTCGTGTCGATGGTTCTTACATGATGGATGCCCAGAGGCAGCGGTGTTGACAGCCCTGGCCGTCGCATCCCTCAGCTCAAGTTCCGAACAGGAGTACGGGCATGCGGGGCACGCCAGCAGGTGCGCCATTGTTTCCGTTGCTGTGTCGCAAGCGCATTGGGTGGAGTGATTACGAAGGATGGAACTTTCTCTCTTTTGACATATATAAAGAACAGTGAAGACTACTCACGTTGGGCTGCTGAGGCCTCATCTTCTCCAGCAGTGGCATCAAAGCCAGTGGTTCCAGGATACAGCCCGTCCTGGACGCTTCACCAGCTCCTGTCTCCTGAGATGTTCCTTGCAATCTCCGGTCCTTATCTTGTTAGACGTAAGGAACATAATGGAACTTTCTCTCTTTGGAGATATTTAAGGAACAGTGAAGACTACTCACGTTGGGCTGCTGAGGCCGCATCTGCTCTAGCAGTGGCAGCAAAGACAGTGGCGGTCCAGGGTACAGCCCGTGCTGCCCGCGCCGCACCAGCTCCTGCCTCCGAAGCTGTTCCTGTTGCAGTCTTTGGAACTCCAATTCGGCTGTCACGTTGCCAATGTTCTGGAACAATCAGAAAAGTCTTTTAATAATGGGAACGTTATTATATTTTCCATAGAATTGAGAACATTTTATATGCAATGCTGGATATCCTGAGTTCGAAGCCGGTAGGTAAGGAAATTTTCATTAATTTAAATATTTACCTAGATGAAAGTCATGCTTGACGTTTTTGGCTTTTAAATGTACAGTCGCCATCAAATAAATCGGAGCGGCCAAGGTGGTCACAAATATCTGAAGAAAGCCCTCATTGAATCTTGAAGCAAATCAAATTATTTTGTTCAATATTTATTGATTTGCAATTTTTAAGTAGTTACACTACTATATATAAATTGAAAATAGATGTCATATACTTCAGAAAAAGTGACCAAACCCTCCGGTGTCCGAGGCCTCGGACACCGGAGGGTTTGGTCACTTTTTCTGAAGTATATGACATCTATTTTCAAAGCCCTCATTGTCAAAGCGATACATTGCAGGTTCAAATATTTTTGAGTATCTTGGCCGCTCCGATATATTTGATGGCGACTGTAGCTACGGAAGAAGTAATACTTGGAAAAAAGTAGTAATTGTAAAGTAGTAGTATTTGTATTTCAAATACTGTCTTCGAAAAGTATTTGTATTTTGTATTTTAAATACTACACGTACATGTATTTAGTATTTTGTATTTCAAATACTTTAAAATTTTAAAATACATTAACGTAAAATACATTATCTTAATTCCATAATCATAATATGGACCGATTTTTAACTATAGTCTTCATCGTCTTTGCTGACTCTACGCATGTCAGGCCCGCGACAGCTAGGATGGAATTAGAAATCTTTAAGGCTCCTTATTCCCTAAAAGGTCGAAAAACTCTATTAATGAAAAAAGCCGCATAAAATGCTATTTATAAGATAGTTTGAAGTATTAGTAATACAAAAAAAATATTTTGAATTTGAACCATGTTTATTATTATTAAGTACCCAAAAATACGATTCTTACAAAAAGTGTCCTGTGAAGTGTGATTTAAGTGTGATTTTTAAAAATTCATAGTAATTTGAAATTTACTGCTATAGTAATGGTTTTTTTTATCGTGATAGAAATATAGTTTAACTTTGCAATGGTAATATTTTTAGGGCAAAATATTCATAGGGTTTTCGTGGAAAAAATGAAATGTAACCGTGTTTTCATCAAAAAACTGGCATATAATCAGAAGGTATTTTGTCGATTATCCAAGATGAATCTTCGATTTTTATTTCCATGGCCGTCTCATACATGATATACTCAATTGAATTTAATTCAAATTGAATACGAATTTTTACCCTTTTTTGCGTAATCTGAAAATGAACGGTACACCTAACTGGAAAATCCGGAAAGGCCTTCCAAGACAACCAATTTTTTTCATATTTCACTCGTTAAAATGTAATATTTGCTCCGATGGCCGTCTAGATAAAGAAATGTACTATTATGTGCATCAATAGTTGATTTAAAAAAACTTAGTATTTTCGCCATAGCCTTCGAAGAAAATGAAGCATTTCGTGAAATTCGCGCGTTTTGGGAATAAGGCCTCTTAAGTGACAACGGGAAAGAACTAAAAGTGTTCTTGAACGCAACCCAAATATTAGGAAAGTATTCATAAAATTTTATTCTAGCCTGTGACCTTCTGTGCCAGCCGACAGACTATTTTCATTGGCTGGTTACATTCGGTGATCTACGAGAGGCTTATCCAACAATACTTTTAGGAATTTAGTTTTTATAAAATTCCCTCTACAATGAGGATAAACGCGCAAAAATATGCACAGATTTTGTTTTACAAACTAGTGCCTATGCCAATTCCTGGGATTAGGTTGCCGAGCGGACCCCAGGCTCAATAGAGCAAAAAGCTGGGACAAACGCTAGGAGGAAGGAGGTTTGTTTTAAGTTCCAAGATGGCGGAAATACACTTTTTCATTTAAACGGTCATTGTAGCCATTTTCGACTATTTAGGGTGTGTAGATTTCGAAAATGATGTCTGTTTTAAAATCCAAGATGGCGGTTATATACTTTATTTTGAAAAATCGTCATGGTAGTCCTTTCCGGCTAATTAGGGGGTGTAGATTTCGAAAATTATGTTTGGTTTAAAATCCAAGATGGAAGTACACTTTTTTGTATAAATTGTCATGGTAGTCATTTTCGACTATTTTGGGTGTGAAGATTTCAAAAATTATGTCTGTTTAAAAAAAAAAGATGGCGAATATATTTTTTTTCTGAAAAATCGTAATGGCTAATTAGGGGGTGTAGATTACGAATATTATGTTTGTTTTAAAACCCAAGATGGCGGTAATACACTTTATTCTGAAAAATTGTCATGGTAGTCGTTTTCGGCTAATTAGGGGTGTAGTTTTCAAAAATTATGTTTGTTTTAAAATTTAAAATGGTGGAAATACACTTTTATGTATTCAGTGTCATGGTAGTCCTTTGCGACTATTTCGAGTGTGTAGATTTCAATTTTTTTTAATACCACGACGGTGGCAAATAAGCATACGGCCCGCCTGATGGTAAGCAGTTACCGTAGCCTATGGACGCCTGCAACCCCAAAGGATTCACACGCGCGTTGCCTTCCCTTTAGGAACCTATAGACTCCGTTTTTGAAGAACCTCAACCTCGGCAGGAAGGTCATTCCACAGCCGCAGCGTTCGTGGTAGGTAAATTATGTCGGTTTTAAAATACAAGATGGCGAATATACTCTTTTTCTGAAAAATCGTCATGGTAGTCATTTTCGGCTAATTAGGGGTTAATTTAACTCCTGAGTCCATCACAAGACCCCGGATTTTATCTCAAGCGGAAGAACTCATCAAGGTAAGTCTAATGAGCCCAAACACGATGAAGTTATGATGAGTAGATAAGGAGTGCTAGTGACCGATTCCTAACTCCATCATGAGACCCTGGACCTCATCTCAAGCGGAAGTGCTCGTCTAGGTAAGTCTAATGAGCCCAAACACGATGAAGTTGTGACAAGTAGATAGGGAGTTCTGGTGACCAACTCTTGATGAGACCCTGGAACTCATCTCAAGAGAGCACTCGTCAAGGTAAGTTTAATGAGATTTTGTATTTCATATTTCAAATACCATCAAATACTCAAGTCTATTGTCCCTTGGAGCTGTGAAAAAATCAGACTTAAAAGCCAACGCAATCAAAAGATACAGTCGTTTATGCTGCAAATTTTAGAGTTTTTCGGCACTCGCAAAACCTACGGGGTACTTCCCGTGAACTCAGAAACTTGAAATTTGGTACGAAGCAACGTCTTATTTCTTATAGCACAGATAAAGGAAAAATTGCGAAAATCGTAAATTTTTTGTTACATCATTTAATAAAAATATTTTTAATAATTTTAATGTTACTACCCCTATACCTACAGATTTGTACGGAACCCTCAGTGCGCGATTCCGACTCGCACTTGGCCGGTTTTTTTTACAAGAGATCGACTCAGACAAATGCTTAATTACAAAGATCGCGATTAAAACCAAGTTAAATCCGTTTAAACGGCGCATCCCATAACAATTTGTCTCATAAAGCGGTTATACCAGTCACTCTTTCTACAGCCCGCAATATATGGTCACTCACAACAAAGAAAGGACTACAAATCAACCAAGAACGCACTAAATCTCCGAGACCGTAAAGCATGCACAAATAAAGAAATTCAATTAATTGCCAACAGCTTGACGGATACAATATACATTTTATCAGCTCTTCATTAAGAACGCATTGAACTGTTAATGGTTGTACAGCAGCATTATTAGGTGCTGAAATTTACCGGAAAGAATGCAAATTCAAGTTCGTTTTATTCTTATAACGACATCGACAGTTATATCGCTTATGGACTAAGAGCTGGCTACGTCAGATATGACCAGTGATCGGCACGACCCGTGCAACAACGCGGGATTTCGCGTAAAAAAATACGGATATGACTGTAATATTTTATTACACCCAATTGAAAACGTTTTTTCCAAACAAACTAGTGTGATTATAATTATGTCCATATTAAAATTACTATAAATAGGAACGCCGCGGTGTTGCACGGGTCGGGTCGATCACTGGATATGACACAATAATGAGAGCAACAAAACCCGTCTGGTTAGATTGCTATACTATCCTACCTATCCCATATCCTATATTGTTTTACCTCTGATTATTCTATTTGTAACTTATTAGTATTTTATGTGTATCTTTATTTTGAGGTGTGCAATAAAGAGTATGTTATGTTATCCTTCTAGATCCAGGCATCTGGCAGCTTTTAATGGGTAGAGGTCAGAGTGACAGACTAGCAATTTTTTTGAATTGGAAAATAGTAATACCAAAATAGGTGGAAACTACCGAAATTGTCTCAGTCATAAAACTCATAAAGGACAGGGCCTATATTTTGACATTAGAACAACAAACATTGCGAATTGTTACGGAAACAAAAACAGTGGGCCACCACTATGAATTACATTATACGTCGTTGGGCACTACTTACCCCCAACAGAAACAATAGGAAATGATGTAATGTAATTATTTATATAATCCATAACTCTAGGATTGGTTTTCTTGCAGTGGTTTGCATTCTTTGACCTCCACCACTTTACAGCTGCCAGATGTCGAGATCTAGATATAAGCATAGTATAGTAAACTGACTAGAGGAGTTTCGTTGCTCTCATTATTGTGTCATATCTGACGTGGCTAGCTCTCCGTCTATTAAATACTAATTCAAAAAAGGAATAGAACACAAAAGATGCATAAATAAACATGACATAATGGGTACAGAAAGACCGCTTAGCGTAATAGGTCCCCAGTAATCGAGCAAGTTTTTCCATTTGACTGACAAATTGCCGCCATAACCGAACGGATTAAACTTTTTATTAAAAACAACAAACCGCGCATAACGTACGGCAATCGGCAAGGGACAGATGCTCCCGCGATTTATCTAATGTAAAAGACTTTTATTTAATAGCTGTGCGTATAATATAAGCACCAGATATTTTACGCGCGTCGTTTTGACATTTCGACCGCGTTTTGATAGCGTTATTAATGTTGGAGATGATATAAAAATGCGTGATTTGACGGAGGAGGCCAGCTGCGTTATAATATATTGTTCTTCCAGCACAGGTGTGCCTTCCGATCGGCGTACAGGGATGATGGAACGGGTTCTAATTTTAGAATAGTTGAACCTCGATAAGCCAAACCTTGATCAGAATAAATCGTCGTGGATGCGAAATAATATGCCACCCTCTAAAGATCCGAAAACTACAAAAATATCGACTATAGACAAACTCCGCATTTTTTTCCCGACCAATAAATATACACATTTGACCTCTTAATATCCTCTGCTACTCGAACAACATAAAAGATGTAAGTACCCACACATAATACGCACATAATGTACCTAGATGTATGTTTTATTTATGTCTTATTCGTGTACGTTACCGTTGTTTACCGCTTTACCGATTTTTTTTTACCTCTGAAATATAAAATCGTTAAGAAGCGAAACTTCGTCAGCACCTTTGTCAAAACCTTACCTATCAGTTATCTCTTGAGAGTCCTCTTATCGAGGTTCCACCATATTTCTGTGACAATGGAAGCTTTGCCAATAGAAACAACGGGGCGTGATTTGGCGCCTCGAACTGATCAATAAAGATCACGATATAAATACGCGACCATCTGTCAACCATCTCCGGACATCAAACGCAGTTAATCTAGAAGATTATTATAATTTGTCGCCGACCAAATTGTGTAATCCCATTCACAATTGACAAGCTACTTAGCGTAGATTAGGGTGATATAATGGATCAGAGATCAAAAAACAAAATGCGTAGGAAATGTAGAAGTTACACTGACAAAGAGATTAGAACTGACGACCGGACGTACCGTGACATAATTTAAAACCAACAGCCGATATCAAAATAGTTTAATCCCTCACGATTAAGCTATTATAACCTTTAAAGTGTTAACGGTAAGGTTGAAATTAGGTATTTTATTTATGTTGATAGAAATCCGTATAATGAAACAGACGTCACATTGACGTATGTAAGATCTTGGGTAAAATCTAGACGAAAATGTGTAACAGCCAAGTTCGGACAAAAAACAGAGCAATATTACAACGTGTATCGTACTCGTACCTACACGAAACTCTTTAAACGTATTTGAACCCCATATTGTTTAAGTATGTATTTAAAACTGTGGACTTTACAAATTAGTTCAACCCTTAACAGAATTACTTATTTTGATCACGAATCACTCTATCACTCATTAAAACCTGACATCTCCTGGTTTCCTGCAGTTTTGGCAGGCAGCTGGCAGGATAGGCTTAGAAATATATTTAGTAATACTAAATTACTTCGATTATCGTCATCAACCGACTTCAAGATTTCGAAGGAGGTTCTCAATTCGTCGGGATCTTTGTTTTTGCTATTTTTTTTATGTATGTTCATCGATTATTCGAAGACGACTGAACCAATTTGGAAAATTCTATTTTTGTTTGAATGAGTATACTTCACAGTTGGTCCATTGTCATCAGGTCAGGATCTGATTATGGGATCCTGGAGAAATCAAGAGAACTCTTCAACTTTTATAGGCAAAACTATAGTGATTTGAGTATTTTTTACAGTAGCTCGGGCATTATTTTAGTGCACAATTTACCCCTTTCATTTCAGGTATTACGACGCTCTGGGCCTTAAAATAACTTGGCCTATTTTTGACATTCTTGTTTTAGTGGGATCAGAATATATACTGTCATTGGACGACATATTCTTATTTTCTGATGGATTGCCTAGATAAATGTAGGTTTCAGGATTTCATAATTATCCACGTTTCCCTGAATTTATGTTAACGTTAATATTCAGCTCGCGTTGAATTTGTTGTGTTTCTCAAATTAATAAGACTTAATAAATCAGTGTGATATGATTAAGCTCGTAAAGGTTAATAATACATGTTTCATTGATGGTAGCTATTGAAATAACTTACATTAATTTAATAAAAACCTAATTCTAATATTCGCTCGGAATTCAAACGATTAAATTAGTTGATGTCATATTTCTTATTTAATGTATTAATAAATATGTAACACGCAAATAAGTGAATTTAACAAAACATATAAGTAAATTGAATAGGGTGCATTGGGATAATTCCGATAGGAAAATAGTGACAATTCCGAAAGTTCACTCTTATTACAATGGGATAAGAGCGATATTTGAATGATTTTCGGAATTAGACACTTTGCGAAATTATCCCAATGCACCCTATAAGATGTGTGCATTAGATATATTACAAGGTTATACATATGTTTCACTTTTATTGAATTGAAATTTGAACATTGCCATAGTGACACTAAGTCTAAGTTTAACTACCCTGAAAATGTAACATAGAACCCTGTAATATTGGACCAGTGACATGGCAAATTATTATGATCTGCTCGTATGATCATTCATCATCATCATCATCATATCAGCCGAAAGACGCCCACTGCTGGACATAGGCCTCCCCCAAAGAGTGCCTGGGGAGAAAGAGAGGTCCTGCGCCACCCGCATCCAGCGGACTCCCGCGACCTTCACCAGGTCATCAGTCCACCTTGCGGGGGGTCTACCCACGCTGCCCAAGCAGCACAAACGCTGTATTACATAGGCCGTTGGAACTTAATTACAGCCTTGAGCTGTTAAAAGTCTGTATAAAAGCTGTTCTTGTAGGTGAAAGCTGAATAAAAGTAATCTAGGGAGTTTCGAAATGCGTTAACCTGTTTAACGGTCATAGATTCAGCTAAAAGCTGGATATTGGGTTCCAGTGAGTAAGTTATACAGCAGTTTTGCAGCTTGTAGCGTCAATGCTGTATAAAACAACTTCGTAATACTTTAAGCTGTTAAAGAATAAAACACTTAGCTATTAGCTGGAAAAGGGTTGCATGTGAAGTGGTTATACAGCTTATATACAGCTTATAGCGTCGTAGGCTGTATAAAGGTAGCATTAAACACTTTAAGCTGTATAATGGTGTTTTGTGGTATATATGCTGCATATAAGTGTTACTTGTGGCCATTATAACACTAACTGTGTAGCATATTACTTTTAGTGTCCAATGCAGCTTTTGGCTGTTAAATGATAATGAATTACGAACTTATATAGCTTAAAGCTGAAACTGCTGTATTACAACACTGTAATACAGCATATATACTAGCATGTGCTGTATAATAGAACAATTAGACACCCATTTACAGCGGAAAGGAGTTTAAGTGCAGTACTGACTTCCTAACGCTGTATAAAATATACGCCATTACGCATTAACTAAATAAATTACAATATCATTTATAAATGTATGTTTTTTTCGGAACAACCGTTAAAATCATTGCCTTACTGATTTATTGCATTTGAGCAGTAAAACTTACAACTTAAATGAAAGTTGAGACCTAAAATCGAAGAAATTCAATATCACAATGTTTGTTTACACCTTATTTTTAACTTTAAAATTACTCAAATCTCGTTATTTTCTTGGCGCATTAAAAATGTAACACTAAACTTATTCACATTCACAATAAACTTACCGCCGCAAGTCAAACTACACTCCACTATCTGTAAACACGAACTTACTTTTTACTTATAGTCTCTTTATTATTAGGACATTACAATTCTCCTTAAACACTTTGTGTACACTTTTATTGATTAATATTTACTGATCATATACAATTTCACAAAACTCGCACGGTGTAACTCTTTTACGCAGCATGTTAGCTCCAAACTGTAAAATAGCTGTATAAACCATGTATAGAACGACAAAAGCTGCTAATGCAGCTATTAAGCAGCTTTTAATTTGCTTTTAGCTGGATTTTGCAGTTTTACATAGCTCTTATCCAGCTAATAGCTTCCAAAGCAGCTTTTTACCAGCTTTTCATCAGCTTCAACTAGCTTATACACCCTTATACAGCTATTGTCCAGCTTAAAGCGGCCAATACAGCTTTTAACCAGCTTTTAATCATTTCTTATACAGCTTTTATCCAGCTATTGTACATCATTTATACAGCCTTAAGCTGTATAATTTTGGGGCCCAATTTGCCTGTATATGTTCTGTATATGCGCTTATACAGCTCATATACAGCTTAGTATACAGCTCAAAGTGTCAAGAGGTGCTATTTAGCAGCGCTTTACCAGCTAGTTTGTGTTGCTTGGGTGCGCCTTCCGGTTCGTGGTCGCCACTCGAGAACCTTTCCGCCCCAACGGCCATCGGTTCTACGAGCAATGTGCCCCGCCCACTGCCACTTTAGTTTAGCGATTCGGAGGGCTATATCGGTTACTTTGGTTCTGCTGCGGATGGCCTCATTTCTGATGCGATCACGCAGAGAGACTCCAACCATAGCCCTCTCCATTGCCCTTTGGGTGACTTTGAGCTTTCTTATGAGGCCCATTGTAAGCGACCACGTTTCAGTACCATATGTCATCACTGGCAACACACACTGGTCAAAGACTTACGTCTTGAGACACTGCGGATCATTACTTTGTACTAAATCATTTTTAAGAAAAAAAAACCGACTTCCATGGGGGTAGCCGGTGAAGCATTATTGTAGATGGTGCACTTAGATTCCATACAATGAAATAGCTTGCTTAACAAACGCAGCGGAGAGGACAAATCGCCAAACCTGAACTATGCGTCGTTGAAGAGTTCCGTTCTGATCATCATCAGCAGTTCCACTTCATCAAATGTCACTCTTTTGAATGAAAATGCTTGATTTGTTGATAAAAATACAAAAGTCACTTTATGTATGCCTTTAAGATTTGAGGGATTCCCTCGATTCCTCATGGAACTCATCATCAGAACTTGAGCTTGACGAAAATTGGTCCTGACAATCTAACTTGCTTAACAAACACAGCGAAGGGGACGAATCGCCAAACGTGAACTATGCGTCGTTGAAGAGTTCCGTTCTGATCATCATCAGCAGTTCTACTTCATCAAATGTCACTGTTTTGAATGAAAATGATGGATTTGTTGATAAAAATATAAAAATCACTATATGTATGCCTTTAAGATTTGAGGAGTTCCCTCGATTCCTCATGGATCCCATCATCAGAACTGCGTCTTGACAAAAACGGGATCAATCTGTTTACATATACTTACAATCAAAAAAAGAATTTTCAAAATCGGTTCAGACATGACGGAGTTATGGAGTAACAAACATAAAAAAAAAAAAAACAAAAAAAAAAAAAAACATACACGCCGAATTGAGAACCTCCTCTTTTGAAATCTGGAAGTCTGTTAAAAAAAGAACAAATATGAGAAAGAAGACCTTACGGAAATATTAGTATTATTTAATCTACCGATAAGAATATTCATTATTATTTAGTAAAAAAAAAAAAACATTTTATCATCTGAAGTATACCAGCCTGGCAGTTTCAATGTTAGTTAGATGGCTGTGTCGCCTCACGGCATAGGCAGCAGAACTAAGTCTCCCAGCTAGGGTGGCTATATGTGAATATTGTGAAGTTTCCCAGCTAGGGTGGCTATATTATGTATGCCATTGTAATTTCGAGTCTAAAGTGACTCCTAGGAAAACAGTTTATTATAATCTTGCTGCAGTTAATCTGCTTGACGTTGGGAAGTGTAAATTTGATGCACTTCGTCTTATCGTCGTATCATCTTACTACAAGTATAAGTCTCATTGGCTCATCTACTCTAAAAGTTGTAGGGCTACTATTCTAATGAAAACAATGCTAACTGTGAACAAATACATCTCTCGTGATAATCTGAGAATAGCATAAAAGTGTGAGGGGCCGGGGCATTACGATGACATAGCAAAATAAATCGTTAATGTATGCAGCAGACGAATTCCTTATAATTCACTTTACATAAATAATTTCAATTATAAATAAAAAACTAAATTATTGAAAAAACAAAATTGACGGTTTAAAAAAACTGTTATCCTTGTTATTCTTCTATTCGCATTTGTTTTTCTATAATCTTCCTACAAGTGTTACAACTATCCCAATCTACCCTAAATTCTAGGGTATTAATACGTGATAAAATGAGAATAGCATTAAAGTGAGGGGCCGGGGCATTACGATGACATATCAAAATGAATCGTTAATGCGTGTAGCAGCTCGGACAGAAAGGTGTGGAGGCGCAAAACACTTATTTTACGTTTTAATTAAAATATAGCGTTACATAGAGACTGCCAGGCAATGTAGGTCTGAACACCCTAAAACATTGAAAATAGAATGTTGAAATTGAAGAAGCGAAGGAAATTGGGAAGGAATAACTGAAGAACAAATCAAATTATTTTTAATAAATATTTTGATTTGTTTATTTTCAGTAGACACACTACTATATAAATCATAAACTTATACCCACCGCACCGGACACCGGCACCTTGTTGGGCACCGGAGGCCTAGGTCACTTTTCCTTTGTATATGACATCTATATAAGTTTTTGGGAAGACATTTTTGAAATCCCGGTTCTTGAACGACGAATATGTAAATTTAGCATAATAAAACGTTTTATTATGCTCTTCTAATTGGCAAAAGGTTATCTATCACTCCAGTATTTTTGATCTTGATACGTGAGTGTTATAAATTAGTAACAATCTTGATACGTGAGTGTTATAAATTAGTAACAATGAATGGTCATATACTTACAATGAAAGTAATGATTTCCTTGAGCTTCCCAACACCGTTTTCATTCATACGAATATACATACTCGTAAGACAGCCATTCATTAATCATTTTTAGGGTTCCGTACCTCAAAAGGAAAAAACGGAACCCTTATAGGATCACTTTGTTGTCCGTCTGTCTGTCTGTCTGTCTGTCTGTCTGTCTGTCAAGACCATTTTTCTCAGGAACGCGTGGAGGTATCAAGCTGAAATTTATACCACATACTCAGGTCTATTGCCCCTTGTTAAATCTTTAAAGTCAAAAGGTAATGATTACAGGTTTAATTTAACAGATAAATAAAATATGAATAATTTTAAATATGTAATGACTTGTTTAAATGTTAATTGAAATAAATATTTAGTGGAATAAAAAAATTAAGCAAGTTAAAAAAAATACAGAAGTTTAATTTAACCTCAATATATTTTATAACAGCGACTCCATTGATTTTTGTCCCGCATTAAAATGCATTTTAATATCGACAACAGATTGCACAATGTATCCTGAATTAATTATTGCATCGCTGAGTTGCAATAACGAGACCAGTTATCAGATCGTCGGACTGATCCGCAGATTGCTCCGATGACTTGGATTTAAGTTTTCCTGGTATCTGATTAGGTGTTCCTTTAAAAGCGACTAGCCAAGTATCAGTTTTGGATTCGAATCCCGGAAGAAGCATATTGTACTTTTTTTATAACTATTCGGACTAGTATGTATAATAGCTTAATAAAAAGCGCTGGTGCCCTGGGCGGTAAGACGTCAGACTTTCAATCCGAAGGTCGCGGGTTGAAACCCCGGCTCGTACCACTGAGTTTTACGAATCTTATGTACGAAATATCATTTGATATTTACCAGTCGCTTTTCGGTGAAGGAAAACATCGTGAGGAAACCGGACCTAATCCCAACGAGGCCTAGTTTCCCCACTGGGTTGGAAGTTCAGATGGCAGTCCCTTTCGTAAAAACTAGTGCCTACGCCGATTCCTGGGGTTAGGTTGCCGAGCGGACCCCAGGCTCAATAGAGCAAAAAGCTGGGACAAACGCTAGGAAGAAGATACTAATGTTTTTATAGACGTAAAACATTATGTGTACAACTTAAACATATTTTACCTACACCTTCATTAAAACGATAGGTGGTCATTTAGATTTGACATTTGAGTTTAACATAGTCTATGTATATATTAGTAACAGACAGTCAGTACAGTAAGCAAAGAAATACCCGTTAATCTGAATATGATCAATATTTTAACACAAATGTGAAAATGGGTGCCAAGAGTAGCAGATAACTTTACCTTTAAGGATAGATTGAAAGTGAAGATTTGATTTGGTTACTTTTTGTCTGAAAACCTAATGTTTGATACTGCAAACTGACATTGCAAAAATTCACATGTAAAACGTAAAATATACATATAAGTTGATTAACAAAATTAAAAATAATATAGCGCCAGTGAAGGGGTGTCCCTGTAAATTGTTGTTAAATGTTTATTTATTTATTTTAAACTTTATTGCACGGTAAAATATACAGTTACAAAAGGCGGACTTAATTCCACGAGGCATTCTCTACCAGTCAACTTATAAGCCAAAACAAGAAACAACAAATACTCAAATCACTTTTTTATTTTTATTTATTACAGACTCTGGATGCAGACTATAGGTGTGCCTAATATAATAATTGAAGAGTTCCCTCGATTTCTCCAGGATCCAATCATCAGATCCTTACCTGATGACTATGGGACCAACTGTGAATACACTCTTTCAAACAAAAAAATAATTTTCCAAATCGGTCCAGCCGTCTTCGAATAATCGGTGAACATACATTAAAAAAAATAGCAAAAACAAAGATCCCGACCAATTGAGAACCTCCTCCTTCATATTCTTGAAGTCGGTGGAAAAGCTTAAGATAATTCGGTATGTAAATGTATAGGTACTATATACCTATACATTTACATACATATATATTTGTCGAATAAAATATTTGTATGGGGAATATTACCAAATGGAAACATTTCCCATACAAAAGGCGGAAACCTACGGAAACGGGCCCATCACTAGTACCTTTTCATGTAGACAGTCACACGTCATGTTGCTTTTCATCTCTTTCACCATCCAATTAGCACCAGGGTAACATACTAACCGACCACCAGTTCTTTAACCCCTCACATTACTTTACAACAACATTAAACCCCAAATCGCTAATAAGAAGTCTTAATTATTTTGCAGACCGTCCGCGCCCCGCTGGGGCGTTTATCTTCTGTTTTTATCGCGTATTGTAATGTGCCGTGATGTGTGCTTTTAGACTTTAAAAGCGTTATGTCGTATGTCCAATATGTGCAAATTTGTTGTAGGTACTCGTAGTATGTTCAATAAATTGGCACTATTAAAGTGAGGATGAGGTGATACAGAAATACTAGTGATCCGTTTAAGGGCATAATTGGTATGGTATTGTGACTAAGAAAAAATAGTAGAAAAATTTTTTGGACGCGAAAAAAAATTTTATGGGACCCGTCGTCCCAGCCGGTCAGCCCTCCATACAAAACCAATTTATTTGCGCGAAAAAATTTTTTTCTTAGTTTTTCGTTATTATTAGAATACGACAATTATGGCCTTAAACGGATCACCAGCAGTTTTGTTACAACCTATAATATACATTTTGTGTAATTTCTCTGCTGTGTCTGGGGTTGACTGATAGAGAATTCCTTATGGCATTAAGTACGCCTTTTCTATTAAATCGTAAAATAAATAAATGTTTCCGATGCCTGTATTTTCACTCAAAACCGCGTTAAAACAGTTATGGCAAACCTTTTTTGTAAACGCATTTTTTTATATTTAAAACTAATATAAAATACTACTTTTGCCAGCGGCTTCGCTCGCGTTAAATTCGGGGTAACACGGTTCCCCTTTCCTGATTGCCCCCCGGAATGCTCCATACAAACTTCCACCCCCTATTTTAGGGAAGTGGGGGCTTAGAAAGAGACAAAAAGTAGCCTATGTCACTATCCATCCCTTCAACTATCTCCACTTAAAAAATCACGTCAATTCGTCGCCCCGTTTTGCCGTGAAAGACGGACAAACAAACACACACATACACTTTCCCATTTATAATATTAGTATGGATTCCGAACATGCGTTCAAAGTTGTGGGTTGTAAGTACTTGTACATTCGACCAATCGGAACTGCATCGTTGCAACAGAGATCGTATCAAAATGATGCTGCGTTTCGCGAATGTTTTGTTTATGCTGTATTAAACAATGTTTTTCGTTTGATAATGCTTTTAGGATTGATTGAGTCGGGGTTTGCATATTCATTGTGCACAATACTATTAGCCCTTTGTGAAGGAAAAAAGGATGCAAATGAACAATGTATGACGTTACATTTTATCCAAATACATTTGTGATTAGTTTAGTAAGTGTAGTTTTGTGTTTTGAGTTTTGAATTGAGTTTGTTTGTCGTTAATAACAGGACATTTACATATATATCATCATCCTCTTGCCCTTATCCCATTTACTTGGGGTCGGCGCAGCGTGTCTTTTTCTTCCACACCTCTCTATCACCCGTCATCTCATCACTCACATCCTTTCTTTTCATATCATCTCTCACACAGTCCATCCACCTTTTCCTAGGTTTGCCTCTTCTCCTACATCCTTCCACATTCATTCTTAATACCTTTCTCGTAACATGACTTTCATCCCTCCGCATAACATGCCCGTACCACGCTAGGCGATTAGCCCTTAATTTGTCAGTTATGGGTGCGACTTTCAGGCTTCCTCTTATATATTCATTCCTTATCCGATCCATTCTCGTCACTCCACACATCCACCTTAACATTCTCATCTCCGTTGCATGCAATCTCTTTTCATCCGTCACCTTTAGGGCCCAACACTCTGATCCATACATGACGACAGGTCTTATAATGGATTTATAGATTTTCCCCTTCAGGCGAAGGGGCATTCGGGCGTCGCAAATGATTCCCGTGACCTGTCGCCATTTCATCCATCCTACGCTAATCCGGTTTTTGACGTCCCGGTCAATATCGCCATCGCACTGCACGAGCGAACCGAGGTATTTGAAGTCGGAGCAGATCGGCAATAAAACGCCATCGAGTTCTATGGCTGCAGAACTGGAGAGACCGCCGAAATCGCAGAACATGTGTTCTGTTTTCGATCTGCTGATCTTCAGGCCAACCATATATATAATATTTTAAATATTACATGTCAAATTACATTTGTAGAGAAATACACTTTTTGATAAATTTGCTTTTTTACTTTGAATGAAGTTTTATAAGGCATGAATAGTAGTAACCTCGTGTTTTTCATATCAACATTTGTCTAATTTTATAACTTTTTTTAAAGACGTTTTCTTAGTCAGACGTGTCATGTCATTTAATTTATTGCACTAAACAGGTAAGGTATATAACCATAACAAAGAGTAAATAACGTATGAAGGCAAACTTATCTCTTTGATAGATTTTTTTAAATACCACGATGGTGGCAAACAAGCATACAGCCCACCTGGTATGCGTTCACCGTAGCCTATGGACGCCTGCAACTCCAGTAGGGCCTTATATGCATGTTGCCGACCCTACCGAATAGACCAATGTAGCGCTTTAAAACCGCAAAGCCGCTAACTAGCCGACATCATGTCAACACGCCAAACGTCATTAGTTGACACGTGGCGCGCGCGCCGATAGTATCGCAAATCCGACCGCAGGGGGTTTACAACCCCTGACTTGTTCCAACTGCTTCGTAAGTAGAGAGTGAAGCAGTGAGGCGAACCAATAGAAGGACCACGGGAAATCGTCAAAATGCAAAAACGTTTGAGATTTATCAGACGTTTAAGGAATAAAAAATGTGGTGATTTTAGATAAAACAAACATTTTATTACAATATTAGCAACCCTCGACTTCGTCCACTTAGAAGACATGAAATTGTCAAATCAAAACATACAAACTTTCGCATTTATAATATTATAGTAGGATTATAACGATAGTAGAATTTAGGTAATGCTAAATAAAGATCCTGGTAGTTAGTAGGTAATGGAACACAAAAAACAAAAAAAAATACTTGGTATTGTATCATTACGCTGAGTAGGGATCCTATTTTAACGTCTCATTGTGCCTGTTTTGTTTTTTAGCTCTATTAATGTTTAATTTTGCGGCATGAAATAGTGTGTTTTATTTGTTTCTTTCTTTCTACTTATTTATTTCCCTACAAAATCACCGATTGTAAATTTATAGCCAGTTCGAATCGGCCAGCTGGTTAGGATGATCGTTCGCCTTGCAATGAAATGTGCAGCAATGGGAATATGGCTATGGGTACTCACGGGTAATATTTGAACAATTGACGACCCCTGGCTAAGGGGTGGAACAATTAGTTGGCAGTTTTTAAGTGGTACGTGATAAATCATTACAACATAATAAAAAACACCCTTGCGTGATATTTTTGATACTAAGGTCGATGCAGATATTGCAGATTGATTGATTTAATAAACTAATTAAGGAAATTATACTAAATACAAATGAATTATTTTTACATAGTAAGTATCCACTTTTTAGATCTGCTTGCCTTAACAAGCTAAGGAAGAAGAATCTTTATGATTTATTAGACATTGGTGGAAAATGAGCATACAACACACGTACCTATGCAGTTTATGGACGTATAATTGCAACGTCGGAAACTTTACAAGCCTACGTTTCTACCCATAAAAATATGCGTTATAAGATTATAAATACCGACTACATTCCGAAAAATTTCTTTATCTACACCAATATCATAAATCCTCTATTCCGCGTTCGGAAACCGTATGTAACTACCACCATTATTGCATCCAGTAACGTAACATCTCTGACAGTGTGGTAAAAACGTATGAAAATTCATTACCCACGGTAACGTTACCAAGATCCGTCCTCTCCCCGACCGCCGACACAATCGAGTTGGTCATGGCGGTGCAATGGCGGTCATTCTACTGGTTTCCGAACACATTATATAGGATTTATAATATGTGTGTACATAAAGCAGTGTATGCAACTGTACGTAATTAGGCCTTATTACGTAACAGTTACATGAACTACTATTATCTATCAATACATAACATACACCTTGTACCCACCTTGGCATTTTTCCAAGTGGTCCTATTGTTGACTTGTAGAGAGTGCCTTAAGGCATTGACTATGGCTGTTGTACTTTTATGTACAATAAAGCCAATAACTCTTAAAATAAATACACTCAGAAAACAGAGTTTCCCTAACAAACCTATTGAAAACCTCCATACATTTTCAAGCTAGCCAACAATACTCCAAACCTCTCGAATAACATAATTATCAACTCATCCCTTACCTAAAAATACGCACTCGAGAGAACATCACCGTAAATAACTCGACGATAAACAAAAGAGACCCGAACCCCGAACCCTGTGGGACGCGAGGTCCGCTCAAACAGAAGCCCCCCTGTCTTTGCCTGCCTCGCCTCGCTCTCGCCTCGCCTCCCAGTTGCTCGTCCCACTCAAGTTTTCTTTTATTCCGTGCTCTTATGTTTATTTTTGTTTTCCGTTAGCCAGTGGAAATAATGGGGAGGTTAATGTGGATATTCCGATGAAATTAGTAATTAAATGGGCGTTATTTTACTAGTATTCCGTAAGGCCACTTTTAGACGTAATCATGTCTTAGTACTGGTGCCGGATTCTAATATTAAAATACATTAACAACACAACCCATCACAAACATAACTCCAACAGACAACAAACAGTCAACCAATATTGAAGTTGTATTGGAGTTGCGTTGGAATATTTCTCAAGCAAATTATGATATTTCTGATTCAGATGTTTATGCCGTATGCGTTGTTAATGCATTGGAGTTGTATTGAAGTTGGATCGTGTCTATACGTGTTTTAAAGTTAGAATACGGCCCCATGGCTTTAATAATTACCACGGTTTACGTGTTAATACATGTGTGTGCAAAGAGGTCTTAGGACCGCATCCTAGTTTTTATTCAATAATTCTTTGTGACTTATGTACGGAATATTCTTGATAAAACAATATCACTTCTTAAATTGTATTTGCTGTTAATTATTTATTATTATTTAATTGATTTTATATTTCAGTTTCATATACAAATTTACATGATAAGCGCCGTGAAACCCTACCGGGTTTGTACCGACGACGAGATAAATCATACTTTCTATTTTCTAAACACAAGTAGACACTAAAAAAATTAAAAATCATTATAAACTAGGAACCACAATAAAATATTTACTTGAGTGAAATTATATAAATTTATAATTTTGACGGGAGGTAATATTAAATGGTTAGTTTTAGAATCAAGCAGCATCCCGTGTCATTTATCTAGAAAAATGATATACATTTTCAGTAACTAGTCATAAGTACTAGTAGAGTTTTTAAGCTTACAATAATATACTGACCAAAATAAATATTTAATTTAGTAAGATTAAATTATAAAGGAATGTCCATATAATATCCATCAATTGAAGAAGGCCATTTGTAGCGTATCCGAGCCGCATATTACATGGTGCTGTGTTTCAGCAGTATTTATGTATTTTACGTCGTTTTCAGTTTCAGTAACAGCGCAATGAATTAAAGAGCGGGGAATGAAATGCGGGCCGTTGTTGGTAATAAATAATTACATAGTTTTATGGCAGCCATTTTGAATTCTTATAACGCTTTAGCTGTTAATATGGATGGTGTAACTATTTCAGTAGTTATTTTTGTCGTACCTAATATCGTTACCTATTGCGAACTAGCCTAGTCGGTAGGGACCCTGCTTATGAAGAAAGGGGTCCCGGGTTCGAATCCTGGTCATAGCATTTATTTATTCCTGAGTTACTATCGTCGCCTAACACAAGCCTTCAGTGGGACTAGTATAGGTTGATTTGTGTAAGATTGTCCCATAATATATTTATTTATTGTCCTGTAAATAACCGCGACTCGTATTATGAAAAAGACATTATTTACAATCGTGTAGAAAACGATCGATAGGTACAGTCGCCATCAAATCTATCGGAGCGGCCAATGTGGTTACAAATATCTAAACAATGTATCTATTGCCAAGGGGACAAAGTGCATGTTCAGATATGTTTTTGGTACCCTAGCAGCTAAGATATATTTGATGGAGAATGTACACTACATACATACCAATCGTCTATCTCGGAACAATCATTAATGTTATTATTGTTTTGCGTATAATCTGGTACGTTGACTAGAAAGTGTGTAGTACAAACCACCAAAAGACGAAATTTTGGGCTTTAGAGTCCACGCGCTCCTCAAAAGTAGCGAGAGTTCTTGACATACTCCATGTTCTGCATGGTAACGTTATAAACTTGACATGTAACAATATGACTCATGCTTAAAAATTCCATTCCTTTATCACAGATTCACAGAACAAAACATTGGTTACCAAACCTCCTACAGGAACAATCCAACGACTTACTTTGTCAGCTAATCCGCTACAAATGTGTTTGTTTCATCTCGGCAGTCAAAAAAAAACGCCTATTAATCAAAAACTAATCTGCCCGCACTCCCAAACACAAATGGTAGATTATAATACAAAAACTTATGTGACCTAAGTCTTTTTGGATATGAGTATATTCACATCGACTTGAAAGAACTCTATAACAAAAGGGTTTCACGTCCGGTAGCCGTTAATGCTAGGAAACACGTTTTATTAAAAAAAAAGCTATTAGAAAGATTAGAACGATCTTGGAAGCGTGTTGTGAAATTTTTAAACATCCTATATCGGCAATATTGCTGTTAAACACAAAAAAAACATGGATGGACGTAAACTTCAAGGGGAACGGTTTTGTAAAAAGAATAACAGTATTAATTTTAACGGGTTGAGAAAGTTTTTTTCTTGTTAAGAAATAGAAAGCAAAAGCACTAGAAGTAGGGAACGCTCCCTGTTCGGATTTTGTATAGCATAAAACGGGAATTCCCGCATTTGGTACTGGATTTGTATAGAGCAGGGGTCACCAAATGGCGGACCGGGGTCCGCATCCGGACCGCCGACCTATTTTGTGCGGACATTAAGTAAACAGTAACTATTATATTAAAATGATCGTTTTCCAAGAAAATGCAAATTTAAGTTTTAAATAAAACACAAACATACGGAAGTTCCTTATGAAGAGTTCTGGATAAAATTGATTTGGTAATAAATACCCAGAGAATTTAAAAAATGGCCTTGAAACTTCTTACTTTGTTAGGGTGTGGCAGCATTTTCGAAGATGAATTTCATTAAAAATAAATCTCGATCTCGACTTATTGATGATCAATTTTAGGATTTAATGTCAATAGCTTGCACCAATTTTACTCCAAACTTCAGACAAATAGTTCAAAGCAAAAAAATTAAATTTTCACGAGAGCCTGCATTTTCGCCGAATAACGTTTCCCAAACTGTTTCATTTGCCAACTGTGTCATTTGGCATAGTGCATTTTTTTCTGAAACTGTAAACTTTTCAAGGTTTGTTCTATAATCATCGATCCTGAAATTCTTAGTTTTAGAAAAAAATGCAATATGCCAAATGACACAGTTGGCAAATTAAACAGTTAGGGAAACATTATTTGGCAAAAAGGCAGAGAACACATTTTCACATTGATACCTAAAAAATCCTTGTTACTTCTGTACATTACATGCGCGTATTTATTTAAGGCTTTTTTAATAAACTATAGTAGAAGCGGACCGCGATGGTCATTTTATTTTATAAACCGGACCCCTGAAGAAGCCAATTGGTGACCCCTGGTATAGAGAACAAGTTCCAGGAGCATACTCTAAACCCTAACTATATCGAAGACGAATCCATACAAAGTATACCGATTACAGACGTAGTACATCGTCAAGACGCCATAAAGGAAGAAGGAAGGAAGGAGCCCGACTGGGGAAGTACCTCCACCTTACAGTGAACCACAGCCAAATAGCACTAGACTTGTGTTCCTGCTGGTGAGTTGGAGGAACCAGTGTGTTGACGATGAGGGACCCTCTTGTTCCTTCAGCCGTCAACACAGTGAATCCTCCTTTTTGTAAAGGGTCGGCAACGCGCGTCTGACACCTCTGGAGTTGCAGTCGTCGGACTACGGTAGCTGCTTACCATCAGGCGGGCCCTATGCTTGCCACCGTTGTGGTATAAAAAAAAAGGTGAAATATATACTGATGTTATTATCATCATCTTCTAGCTGTTTTTGGCCACACCGACTACGTTCTACCGATGAAAACGACGCTGGTAACTGGTATAGTCAATGTTTGCAACGAATGCTACATTCGGTTTATGTCAGCATCTGTCCAAAATAACTGTAATTCATGGCCAAAGTTTATCTGGCTTTTAGCTTAGTGTCCATAAGTAAAGACTAGTTGAAGACATAAGTCGATTCATAACAAATCGGGGCCCTAGTACCTACAAATTTTCATCGTATCTACATGATTCTATCTACAATTACGATTCCGCTATAATTAACCATTAATTTATTATGTACTAGCTTTTGCCCGCGGCTTTGCTCGCGTTAAATTCGGGGTAACACGGTTCCCCTTTGCCCCCCGGAATGCTCTATACAAGCTTCCACCACCCATTTTAGGGAAGTGGAGGGTTAGAAAGAGACAAAAAGTAGCCTATGTCACTCTCCATCCCTTCAACTATCTTCACTTAAAAAATCACGTCAATTCGTCGCCCCGTTCTGCCGTGAAAGACGGACAAACAAACAAACAAACACATACACTTTCCCATTTATAATATTAGTATGGATTCTACTAGATGTGACATCTAGAACAAATTTTGTGCGCCATGTTTGGCGGTTGACAGCTGACAGAATCAAAGACTAGTATTTACTTGTAGTGATTTTCACTACAACTTTTGGGACAAATAATTTATTAGGGATGTCATCTCCTGTTACTCAATGTAATAAATGAAAACAAACCCACCACAATAGCATAATTCCTATTCCAACATGTTTTCCCAAAAGCATTACTTTTCTTCATAATTCTTAGCCGTCAATGGAGATCGGACAAGTGCGAAACCCGCAAAGAGAAAAGATTAATAAAGCTTACGGCGCGCAACACCTGCCTTTTGTCACTAATGGACGGAGGGCCTAATCTCTGGGGTGGAGAAAATGTGGACAAAATAGTGGGATTTCAAGTTAAACGAAATATGAAGAAAATGTTGGTATTTACCTAAAGTTTTTTGATACTGTAACGTACGTACGTCATGTTATTGTAGCTTTGACAGGGCAAAAGTTGTTGTTTTAGGACCCCTTTTTCTTTAAATTTCTTTGCTGATGTAAATACTTTCATCAATACGTTTTCCTTCATTGAAGACTAACTAATAATTCGTATGTACCTACAACTATGTAGTGCCAAAAAATTGTTTGAGTCGGGGTAGATACGGAGTAGATACGTACTCGAAAAAACAAGCCTTATGCTAGCTAAATATATGATATAAGATATATCCTATGTGTTTAGTGTTTTTACATCTAGCATAATCGAATATACTTAAGTAGCTTATTGAGAACAAAAAGCTCAGAAAAAGTTCAGAAATGTTCTATTTTCAAACAAAATAATACGCCTATAAGCACTGCGGCTCACGGACCTAGGAACGAAACGCCAAAAAATTAAAAAGTTACAACCAGTTCCAGCCGGTTTGAGCTAGATATAATTGGAGGAGCCTCAAGCTAACGGTCCGGGTAACAAGCATCCGGGAAAAAACCGGGTAAAGCACGTCCGGAAAACCGGGTAACGACGTAAGATGCAAAACGAGATGCAGTCTCGAGTTTGTCTATGCCTTTGTGGCTTTTGGCGGGCAATTTGCATTTTATCTTTGTGCCACCATCTTGGATTCTCTTGTGAATGATTTATGAGGCTCTTTTTGAAAGTAAATGTAATTCGATTTGGAGGTTTTGTTTAGGGAGGGCGGTTTTTTGTGTTTTCAAAGCGATAAGGAAGGGTGAAAGGTGTTAATGTTAATGTTTTTGACGCCTCTTTCTGTCATGAGAAATGTCATAAGAATGTTCTATGATGAGAATCTAATACTTTAGGCTAATTTTTAATTTATTTTTACTTATGAGTCATTATCCTTTTAGTTAAGAATGTGGATGTAGAATGAGTCAGAAGAATAGATACATAGTTATATAATTAATATCTACTCATGATCTAAGTACTTAGTTACTTATGTAGGGACATATATGTATACTAAAATGTTATCAGGGAAACACAAACGAGGTCATTCTTAATAATATTTACTCTATTTTGCTCGTCATACTCAACAAAAATAAATGTTCACGTAAACTTTGAATAAACAATCACGGAACTATAACTGTAAAACGATGTAAGTGCACTAGAATTCACACTCGTTTAAATCTTTTTTAAACTTCGGTAAACTTATGATCATTAATCATAAACACTTCATACAAATAACATATTCCCGAGTATGTCATGTCAGGTTGCGTTAAAAAAAAACAAAGTAGAAATCATCAGAATCTTTTTGACTACGAAATGTGTACATGTCAGATAAAGAGAAATCATAGTTGAGTACAAAAAATTACAAAGTTTTACTAAATACGAGATTGATTTCATCATTATTAGTCGAAAGATTTTACGTGAGGCTCAACCGGTAGTTTGCTGGCCTCCTCCAACATAAAGGTTATGAATAGGTATAAATAAATACTTGTAACTTAGTATTAACGAAAAGGACTTAATATAAAGAGTGTATAATATATATTTTATAACATATAGAAACCCCGGCTCAAATAATATGAAATCACTCGTTTTTCGGAACTTACGAATTACCAGTCGCTTTTCAGTTAAAGAAAACATTAATGCCATTATTATTAAATCTAAAATCAAAGCACCGTGGCTACAGATGTCGCTATCTCTCATAGTTTCTGACTTCTCCCTACTGACTCATTTGGATTGATCACCCTGTATATATAACTAGGTACTAACACATTATTACTAAATAAATGATCATGAAGCTAAGTATCTATGGCCTTGTCTGTCTGTTGCGTTTTTCATGAATGTGCAAGCCAATGGTCGCTTTTATATTTTAACGCGATGTGCCACGGCACGATAAAACTCTATGGTTTCGTTTAGTGTAAAGTCTATAGTCTATGGTCCATTTATGAATGAAACCATAGAGTTTTACCGTGCCGTGGCACGACACGATAAAGTATAAAAGCGACCAATGGGAGCGGCTATGCGACTAACAAGACTGCAAGCTACCGAAGCTACCTACGAGAAATTTACATAAACGAAAACTAAACAGTTAAACACACATCGTTAGAAAGCATACATACAACTTTACATTACTCTTAAAACATATCAATGTGAGCTCTGTCATCGCGTCGTTTTAACATAAAGCGGCTAACACACGACGCGGATTGACGGCAGACGCGTCTGACAAATCATTGTATACCCTTCTGTCGGCGCCTTTACTGCGGATATATTGGTGCCCATTTACACTGTGTTTTAAATGGGGCTATTTTTATATTTTAGGTTATGAATTGAGCTGACGAATGGTAAATTAATGGAATCAGGCGTTACTTTGCGGAAGTCCATAATATCAACTACAATAATATTGCTTTGCTATTCCGCGGTATAATAACGTGCTAGTTGATTAGTGACTACCCGTTATACTTACGAGTATTTGCGTATTTTTTGCATGCATTAATGTTCCCACCCTCCCGCCGCAAAAACAAATACGCAAACAAATACAACAAACCACCACCATTAATACCACAACTCGACACGTGTTTCGCCTCTCTACGAGGCATCCTCAGGAGCTGCTGGAGATGTTGTCGGTCTGACGTCCGGTTTCCGTTGCCGACCCAACGACTAACCCAACCCCATAGTTGGGAAATGAAAATTACCGACTAGGTTGGGTTGGGTTAGGTTGGATTATGTAAAGTTGGAAAATAAAATTCTGCCAAATGAAAGTTGTGCGAAAAGTTGGTTGCAAGTGAAATTCGGCAATACAATTTTCGGCGAAAATACCCTAGACCGACAATGCTATTTACTAGGTACAGTCAGTAATAAAAGTGTAAAACAAAAAATATTCTTAGAGGTACTTGTAAAATAATCTAACCCTGCGAGCGTATGATGGACGGGGTCATCCAAATTTGTTCAAGCTAATGTCACTTTCTAACAAACAATGACATTATCATGCTGTTAAAAAATTGTAGTCAAACCACCAGTGAAAAAACGTGGAGGTAGAAAGGCTTTTATTAAAAATACAGAAATACCCAGTAACCAACTTTTTTTTGTATAGTTCGTGAAATATTGTAATTTCGTGTAATATACTTGATAATATTGAAAATTGGACTTACTAGTTGGAAGCATAAGCATGTTGTAGTTTGCACATGTTAAGTTGCTCTCGCATGTAAGTTACATTACTGTAACTAGCATTTCTAAAAACGAACATGAATACCAGTTACGCGATTATAAACACAGAAACGGATTTTATTTTCATCTAAAATGGGCTTAACTTTATTTGATCAATCAACGCGAACGCCTATTTACAATGATATTAACCTTCCATACAATATAACGGCGGTCAAATCTAAATATTTATTTTTATACAATCCCACTGAAGAGGCTGACCAAAATACATCCGCTAAGAATAGAAGATATAAAAAGTTTAAATACACAGAAACACTTCTATAGCATAAACAAAATAAGATAACCGACTCTCTTAACCTCATGATTCATTAGCTATCTCATTCACAAACAGAACTTTAAATCTCATGAGTTAAAGTTAAAATTTGAAATACAAAAGCGACTAGATACGAGGTTTGAGAAGTTACCGGGAAATTCTTTGTAAAGCACTGGCCAGTTACAATAAATGTTCGTATTGGAACACTTAATAAAAAAACAAACAGTGCTGTTTAGTGTTGCCAGACGTCTAAATAAGAACGCATAAACACTAGCTTTTGTCTATCCAACAGACTGAAAGGTGATAGAGCATAATGAAAGATTGAATGGTGAATGAACGATTCGTTTTTCTATTTAACTAAATTCCAATTGGAACGTATTTACAAGTTTACTAATGTTAAGGTAAAAAATCTGTATATTATTATTAATACCTTAAAATAAGTTAATTTTCTACGGAGACGACAACCATTAACATATTTTTAAGTCATCGCATCTTAAATCTGAAGATTAGTGCTAATGAAAAACCCTGACCCCGCATCCAAACGAATGACCGTTGAAAACGATTCAAATTCTGAATAAAACAAATTCGATTTTTAAATTAAACGTCGCGGAATACGCAGACCACAGACAATAACCATTACAACGATAACAATCACGACAATGTCATCGATACTGGCCGGACACACATTCCATATTTAAATCTCCATAAACTCAAAGATTTGTCGGCCACTTTTAAAAAACAAAATGGCGGTTGTCATTTAAATAAACCCCTTTATTCCGTCGGCGCCGATTTTAATAATAACATCTCCGCTTTCTTTATTCGTTCTTTTGAAAATCTTAAAGCAAAGTAAGTTTATTACTAGTCTGATCAGGAATTTCAATCTCACATCCTGGAGTTAACAGTCTTTGAAGTAACCGGTATAAGATTTCCGATTTACTTTGAATTTTATCAGAAGACCTTAAGGTTGATTTTGCTACGGTTAGTATTTCTACCTGTAGTCTATGGCGATTTCTAAGATAAGAGAATTTGCATCGATGGTAATTGTGGTTCATTAATACAGGATGCTATGAAAGAATGGGGGAAGATCGCTTTTCAATTTTCGATTATGGAGTTCTATTCTCAGTTTCATTTGATCTTTTTGCGTCTCAATGTTATTAGTACCTACCTAATAATAATAATATTACACTAAGGTACTTTACAGTTTATAAAAGAGTTACAATTTTGAAGTTTCATATCTCAAATCTAGATTTATCCACAATAGTATTTTTTCTACTCCAGCACTTCTATATGCCAATTAAATGACTGATAGTGGTATCTAAAACTACATCATTTAAGTGAAGGTGCTAAAGTCTATTTGTCTATAGGTACTTTCTATAACTGCTAGCAGTCACACAAAACATATTGTGCAACTGTTTTTGTTTTCTTAATACACTGACTTCCAGGTGCCATGTCTAAAAAGGGTTCGTTCTTGTTTACAATATAAATTATATTTTCAAATTGATATATACTTGAAATTATTTTTGCACAAACTATGATAAAAACATTATCATGTCTTTTTTAAAGTATTAATATCTTAAATAATTTAGTTTTCATATTTATGAAAAGCATAATAGTACTTTAATGTAAACTTTTGCATTGAGAGTTACTTGAACGAAGCCATATTTTTTTGCAATTGAAAACCAACTCGTGGTCTGTCTATGACATTTTGTCAAAAAGTTAATATTT
The DNA here is from genome assembly GCA_947086415.1 of Pammene aurita. Taxonomy (NCBI): domain Eukaryota; kingdom Metazoa; phylum Arthropoda; class Insecta; order Lepidoptera; family Tortricidae; genus Pammene; species Pammene aurita. The sequence continues at coordinate 10,610,586 of OX352295.1, read as the reverse complement.
AAAAAGTTTCAACACAATGTACGGCTTAATTTTTGTATTTAAACTCGTATATTATGTTAATATCAAGAAGTTTATGTTAATTTTCATAAAATAAGTGACAAGAAAACTTCACAGTGAATATCCGAAGACTTCGGCACAAAAGTAAGAGTTATTAGTTGATAGAAAAATCTTAAAACAAAATTGATTTATGTACTCGTGATACTTAAGAACTTTAAAATTATTTATTAATTACGTTTTTGCTACTGTCGTAGAAAAAGTTTCGTGTGCAACGGTACATAATTAGGTCTTAAAATTCTCGGGTCTGTTATTACAAAATTCGGCTTCGCCTCATTTTGTAACTTCGACCCTCGAATCTTAAGAACCCTTATTATGTACCTGTTGCACAAAATACTATTATACAATTTGCTGAGTGGCCTAAGTAAGGTACGAGATTGAAAAGCTTGATTATGTCACTACGAGTATGAGAATTGAGTTCGACGAAAGACCTGCTGCCTCTATACAATTGAGTAAGTTCTATCTCGCGGTGGATTGTGCCGGCGGTCGGGAAGGAGGACACGGGCGGTCGGGGAGGAGGTCAACAGTGTTACAATATTGTATGAAAATCCTTTGTACCATTGTTGGTGATGCTACAAAATGCGACCATAAAAGCTCTATCAAAAAGTATGCGCTAGTAGTTCGGTATACACAATCTTAATTCAAGCATTACAGTCGACGAGTAGAAAAAAGAATTAAAAAAAAATGGTTCTTCAGCTCTTCAAATACTAACTGTTGTTTTAGTTTTAGAGACTATTTTATTCTTACCTACTAATTTTAACCTATGTAGGTAAGATAACTATAAGTAGGTACCCTTATTTAAATGCATTATCATTATCTATAAGTCCAGTTTAGGTTAATATTACGCGATAATAAATCATAGTTTTTACGGTTTTTTTATATGAAAGACGTGTTTTGCAAAACTGGGTAATGAATGTGTCAGTTTTCCGTCAATACATTTAAAGTATTTCACATATATTTGTACATATCAGTTTAGTCAGGTGGACAGCAAACTGAATTCAGACGGGAAACAGGCATAATTACCGTACCTATTGTGAGTATAGTTGTATATTGTATGTGATTAAGCAGAAAATGGTATCATTATTATTTAAAAAAAAACCGGCCAAGTGCCAGACGGGCTCGCGCACCAAGGGTCCCGAACAAACCTGTAGGTATATAAGGGTGGTGACTTTAAAATTACTTGACTTTAAAAAAATCTTTTTATTAATAGATGATGTAACTAAAAATTTACGGTTTTCGCAATTTTTCCTTTATCTGTGCTATTTATAATTCGTGCCAAATTTCAAGATTCTGAGTTCACGGGAAGTACCCTGTAGGTTTTATTTCCCTTGCGAGTTTCGAAAATTTGCGGAAATTTGCGGCTTAAACGGCTGTATCTTTTGATTGCGTTGGCTTAGAAGTTTGATTTTTTCACAGCTCCAAGAGACAATAGACCTGAGTATTTGATATAAATTTCAGCTTGATACCTCCACGGGTTCCTGAGAAAAAGGGTATTGACAGACGGACGGACGGACGGACGGACGGACAACAAAGTGATTCTATAAGGGTTCCGCTTTTCCTTTCGGAACCCTATAAACATGATTTTAGATAAATTCTTACCTAAACCAGTAACAATAGTACACAGGTTCAATTTCCATATTCAATTTCTAATGATCTCTTTGTAGCTCTGAGTATGTTGTGTTGTAAATGAGCATTGGTGACAAAACCGTCGTATTGTATTCTGCCCAACGCCTATAGGTCGTAACAACCATTGGAACTCCGGTTTAAATTTGGACTTTGTTGCGTGAGCAAACGGTAGATAATTGCATGAGTTAAAATAGCTGTTACTGCTGTAGGTAGGATGATGTTGTAGCATTGTATTGTATCTGAGTAATTAGTGAAACGGCTAGCCATATCTACACGTTTGACAGTGTGGCATTGTAGTACAAAGGGGAATTACAGTGTTGTGCGTTCGACCGATTTGCTCATTTGGCATTGCGTCTAAATTAGTATTAGTATCGATTTGTTGTAGGTACTTATGAGATTCGCTAGACACAATGATATGTAATACGTCGAATACCTAACGACACCCTATAACGTAAACAATAAATAACCGACCAGGAATAGAATTTGTCGTTTAAATAGGACATTGGGTTAATACGTCGAATACCTAACGTCACCCTATAACCTAACAAATGAATAACCGACCAGGTCTAGATTTTGTCCTTTAAATAGGACATTGGGTTAATACGTCGAATACCTAACGTCACCCTATAACCTAACAAATGAATAACCGACCAGGTCTAGATTTTGTCCTTTAAATAGGACATTGGGCCTTAGGAGGTTATAATATAATACGTGTAATACACGTACTGTCCTAAGTTTCGCCTTAGACAATAATACTTACCCAGATTCTTATATGTTGAAGGTAAGCTATAAGATACGTAGATACAATTTCAATTTGCTTCGAATGCTAATTAAACCTCTCCTACCCTCAACCTAAAAAAAAGTCTATCAAAAATTTCAAAGACAAATACGTTATTATCTCCAAACAGAGATCAAAGGACCGAAAATGTCAATGCAGAATGGATTCTTTATAAAAACATATAATAGGATCCTCGAGACGTTAAAGAAAATGTCCAAATTATTTTTTCCGATCCGTAATTTTTCACAAAAGGGCCTGTGCTTTTGATAGCGAATAATTTATGCAAGTGGTCAGCGATTCTTGAGACCCATACGAATAGGGTTGCCAGGTCTCAAAATTTTTACAGATATGTCGGGAATCTTTATTATTTGCTAGGCGATAGGGATATTAAGATAAAAGGATTTAAAATAACATGCACAGGAACTTTAAAAAACGTTTTACGTTAGTAAATAAATGTAAGTAATTAAAAGTTTTTCGACAGTGACAGTAGATCATGTAATAATAAGGAACTTTACATAATTGTCACTACGCTATGCAAAGATTAAATTGGGTTTAAATTTACCATCTTATGTTACTTTTGGCCCGGTTATTTTGTTTCTAAAGCGGAGCTTACTATGAAATGAATATGTGTTTTAAATAAAATCCAGCACGATTTCATAAAACATTCCGAATTTTACGAAAAACACATTTTCACCTGGCAACCCTACGCACGAAAATTTGTCTATCAGATTTCTTTTAATGTTTCGAGCAATATAAGGATGTTAAATGTCGAGTGATTTTGAATAGGACCCCTAGGAGCCCCTTTATGGTTGGTGAATGGAAAAGGCTAACATTGAATGTAAGCAAATTGTATTAATGCATTTCGTTAAAACACGCGTTTCATTAAGTAATTAATAGGACTACTGTTTTTTAACGCTACCTACTTAATATTTAGTAATAGCCAAAAAGATATCGGTCTTGTAGTGTTTTATAACTCAAAATCACAAAATTTTTGTTTTGTTATTTGATCAAAATATTATAACTCGGCACTGTACATATTATACTATTACTTATTTATTACGTGTCATATAAGTTTATAAGGCAAGAATATTTATACTAGTATATAGGTAAATAGGTATTACATGCCTACTCTTTGAATAGACAGTCACATAATAACGCGATTGGCAGACACAGAACAAACAAAGATGGCTGCCTTGCCTAATTTGCGAAAGTTACATATCGGCACAACATCAAATTTGGAAATTTGAACGCCTTTGATTCACGAACGATTATGTACCGAACTCTAATAAAAGCACCATTTTAAATTGAACCTCATCCCCCCTCCAATCATTAGGATTTAAACGCGAGAGAGAGGCGACGAATGAGACATCAGAGGCCATACTTAAATGAACGTCTTTAAATTCAAAACAAGCACAGAAATGTAAACAGACAATCAGTAACAATTTCGAAGATGGAATTCCACAAGGGGAGAAGGCAATTTGACAAACGCTTTGAGACTTCGGAGCCGATTTGTGTTTGAATTTAGAATGTTAATCGTAACGTTTAGCGCTTAATACGACTAATATAATAAACAAAATTTGAGAGTTCAAACACGAAATTTCTGTTAAGGAATCTAATATAAGACTGTGTATACATGAGAAATTAATTAGCTAGATTATTAATACATAAACTGATTAATACTTATATGAAATAAATGATATATCACATAAACAAAACACGTGCCGAATTGTCGATAACGAAACGTATTTTATTTTTCAACGCCGCGTTCAAATAAAGTACAGATTAATCATCCTGGGTGTTTTTTTGTACACAATACGCGTAAAATAAAAGCAAGGCAAACACATTTTGTTTGACAGCGCGTCGAAAAAGGTTTTTATACGTCACTGTTTCCAGCGGGATGGAAGAATCGGCCAAACAAACGCGCTTTGAAATCCGCAAATGTAATCAGTTTTGTTAATTTTGAACGTCCCGTTTCACGGAGATCGCGGAAAGGAACCGTTAAGTCTTGTTTGCTGCCGGTAATGATTATTTAGCGTTGGGGTGGGAATGAATAATGAGTTAGAGTTTTGGTTGATTTAAAAATTAGAACGGGAAATGCATCCCTAGCCAGGTATCTGAGGCAGTAGTAAACTAAGCAAAGACATACCTTCGAGGTAGTTTGGTAAAACAGTACTAGCGTAAGATAGATCTAGTACGAGTTTATTAGTTAGTAGTTACCAGAGCTTTAAAGAATATTAATTAAAAGTTACCCAGTTCCAGTTTTTTTTTAAACAAAATACCTTGACATAATTACAAGTACACATGAACAAATAGAACACAGTGTAATGTTATTATGATAAAAAATTGCAAACGAAGGCTAGCATTTAAACATTATGTTACAACATTTCAATAATATGTAATGGAATTGAAATCAGTATCATACCCAGGGCCCCGGCAAAAAAATTAAAAGCATTATAATTAAAAACAACCTAAAGCTCCGTAAAGGGATACCTATTTGAATAAGAGCAAATTGTCAAAGAGATTTTATCTGTTTAAACAAAGATGCTTCTGTTAGCTTTTACTACACCCTGTTGATTGTATTTATAATTGGGGATCCTTATTACAAAGTATTACGAACTATTTTCCAATGTCCTTTTTAAAGGACTGCGGTGCCCATGCCTCCTATGGGGACAGGGTTTGGTATTAACGAGGGACCCTTGGCATCTTTAATAAGTTCATCTAATACATTTGATGATACCTACGATTTGTTAACCCTCTTAATCGTGTGATGTTTTGTTTCGCTTTCTCTTGTTTGTGTTAGTTGGGGGCAAAAGAGAAGGAGTTGTGAAAGCGCTCAGATTGTTTAAGCGGCTTATAATATTATTTGTGGTAACGGTTATTTGTTAATAATGTTGTATGGAGTTTTGTGTCATCTGGTGGCACTTAATATAACAGAATTTACATAATTAATTGCTATAATACTTGGAATTAAGTTGACATGATGAAAATATTTTCGGTTTTTCAATTTCACATCTTTTACTTAATCTTATAGAAATAAGCCACATATATAAATAATAAATGTAGGCATTTGTTTAACGGTAGAACAGTTAAAAGGTAATAAAACTATTTTATTCTTTTTTCGATTATCATACGGTTACCTATTTCATAATTTTATTGTATTATTAGATTAGCGTCCAGAAATGACGACAAAGATAGTCAAATTAATGCAATTACTTATGTTAACCACCGTAAATAATATTTACAATCTATTGCTGAAAAGTACCTATTAAGTAATAGAAAGTTTTTGTTTAAAGCCCTCCTACAAAGTATTAAAGGTGTCAAGACCCGCTAATTTACGCGTCCACTTAACAATAGAAAAAAAACCTAAATCCATCAGGTGCGCTAATCTCCAAAACTTCCGAAAGCCTCAACAACGCCCATTCAAACTCCGACAACGCCAATCATCAATCCCAATTAAATCAACATCAGAAAAATCAAACAAAATCACCAATCACCGACCACAAAGGGTGCTTTCATGGGAGTTTTTTAACAAGCGCAAGACTGCGTCACGGTGACGTTCGGAGATTTTTGCGTCATTAACTGTCGCTGCGTCATCGCCACACGATTTGTCTCAGGTTATCTTGTGATTTTTTCGCCACGCGTGGTTCGCCGGGCGCGCACAATATGCGAATTTTATGACGCTAATGTGACGGAAGGAACTTTGCACAGATAAGCCGAATGCTGGCTGGCAGTTTTTGGAAGTTTGAAAATGGAACGCACGCTTTTTTGGAAGTTTGGCGTTAAAAAAAGAACGCATGGCGCATAGTGTTTTGTTGGTGGTGGTGGAAATATAATGTAATATATATATAACTTACTATAGAATTTGTAAACTGGAGCCTCGTCTGCCAACAAACCACACTGTGGTTTGGCAGAAGAACTGTTGTAAAAAATTGTAAGCAGTTTCGTGAATAAACATTTATTTATTTTTATTATTATGTCTTACCCGACCACGGAACAATTGTGTTCCGGACCTTTGGGAGGCATATGCGGAGCCGAAGCCAACGCGCAGAGGCCCTTTCGACAATTTAATGAAAAGTGAGGGGTACACTAAGCGGATGTTGCCCCTACCCGTGTCATGGGACGCACGCAGAGACAGCACCCGCCATGGTGTAAAGACTATTGAGAGTTAATGGAATCTAAAATGTACTAGGCTATTGGGTGAAAAGTATGGACTAACTACTGGGCTATTGGATGAAAAACCGGACGCCTGCCTAATAAAACGGTATCCAATTTTATTTCCGGCAGACGGTGACTCGCCCGCCGCAAGATGGGCCCCCGTAAAAAGCGAATTATTATTATTAATAGTATGAGAGCTTTTGCCGCCGCCATGCCAGCATTTAGCCATTTGGTTTTTTTAAGTTGTTGTTCCATTTTTCAAGAGATTTAATGTAATTAAAGATACCTTATTTATTTGCTGTAGGTATTATCTTTGAATCATTGTCTAAATATAAGAAAAAAAACTGTAAATTGCTTAGTATACCTAATGAGGTATACTACTTCAGCGTACTTACAATTTCATATTAAAATGAAAACTTACCAGTCGTAAGAAGCGATTTATTCGTAGTGAAATTACCTTTTGTACACTAAAATAGTTCTTACTATTCATACTCTCATTTCAACATTACTCGTATAAATTTCCATTAACAAACTCCACACGCCAACTTCACAACAAACAATAAAAATAGCGTTCATTTTGGTTGCACTAACCCTTGACTTTGAGTGGGAAACATGATTTTTGAACCATTATTTTTTACCGAAGTTTGTCGGCAAAGGGGCGTTCCATTCCAAAATGTCTTAATACCCAAGCAAATACCACAATTTATATCCTTTTTAAATTATATCATGTAAAAGGAAAGCGCTGCAACTCAATGTTAAAAAGTCGTATATGTAGTTCAAATGTCTTTTAAAAAGGACGTTTGGCATTTCAGCCAAGGGAAGGGTAAACGTGGGCACTAAAAAGCACAAGTGTACTCGTTACGGCACGCGTGGCACAACAAACGATCGCGGCACGGGAACGACAATCGGAATAATTTTAATTAGAGAAAAATTGCCGCGTCCCGTCGAAATGTGCAAGTAGAGTCGGAACGTCCAATTCGGACTTTGAAAAAAGTATTTTTTTGGGCATTTTTATTTTAAATTGTACTTTGAGGCACGACTTACATCGTGTTTCAGTAACATCTTACCGTCACATTTCTGACAAAATGTATGGGATTCACATTGACCGTCAGTTTTGTGATGATTGCTAACCGGCCGTTAATATCAGTGACAAGTTTTGCATGTCTGTTTTTAATTTTAGGTATATGATATTATAGTACCTCAGAAACGATATATATATTTACTGGAACACTCAATTTAAATAAGCTTGGGTCTATAACGCAGCTTGGGTAGTTTTTGCATAAATTTGAAATAAGTATAATAACATTTATTTAAGGTGTCCAAATGTATTTAATAAAAGCCTTTCCTACTATTCGGACATGTAAAAAAAACATGCCTACTAACTACTAAAGCCTGATCAGAAATATATGATTAATTGTCAAGAGGGCGCTATTATTCTCATTTATATGGCAACAGTAATATAGCGTATAATTGTCTATGGTATAGTGACATCTTGATTTGTTTACCTGTCAGCTCTGATGTTAATTTGAAAATGTTTCACAGCGAAGTAATTTCATTTCCCGAGTGTATTATTTACAGCAGTTTATTATATACACTATTTGCAATGTTTCGCTCTTGACAATGGATAATTTTGGGATATTTTTGACGTTTACTATTTCATATTCAACACTTTATTATTATTCAAGTAAACTGTCTCAACGACACTTGACAACAGTGACAGCCTATCACATGCACTCACACATGCATATCATTCTGTCATTAAAATTATTGCCAGTGTAAGAAATTAGTTCCAATGAAATTCCACAACATGGCGCATGATCCTATATTTCTGGTCAGGCTTTATGTGCCTATGATATAACTTTGAAAGAGACAGAAACAATGACGTTAAACCTAAATAATATCATCACCTTTGCCCGTGGGAGGGACGTAAAAATCTGCCAATGTGTATGTAGAAGTAAATACCATTAAATTATATACCAAACACACAAATAAAAGACAAAGTTAAATGTAATATATTTTTTCTGCGTACCGTAAAACTCAGCGGAACAATACTTGAGCAGCCCTTTCCGCAAACAATTAGCGAACGAGTGCACTTCCAGAACAACCGCAATAGTCCCTTTAAAGCGCTTCAAGTCGCTTCAAGCGCTTTTTTAACCTCCTATTGCTAACCGAGCGTTCGCCTATTATACTAACCAGTATATATGTTAACAAAGAGCTCCATAACAACTATGCGAAAGAGTTCTGGCATTATACTGGCTAGCGAGAAACGAATGATTAGCAAGCGATTGTAATATCATCGTTGCAAATGGCTTCCGACTGGCTGGAAACTATCGTCTTTTTCCTTTGCGACGCCGCCCGCAGCCTTTTGTGTTACAAATTTGGAACGTCGTTTTCGAAATTTGAATTTTTCGGGTTTTTAATTAGGGTGCTTTATCGGAGATGTTTTGCTTTTGTTTGCAATTTTGTCAGATCGTTGCAATTTTAACGAGACACCGTTAATGTTTATTACGTTTTTTGGGTATAAAGAAATTAGTAATAGCAAACATGAAGCGGACATTCCAGAAAAAATTGAGATAACTTGCAATAACAAAACGTATTTCATTATAATATTATACCAGTGGGAAAGTAACACTTGGAACTTTTAACTACCAATTTTAAATCTCGTCTCATTCCTCACCTGGTGATTGTGTAACTTGATTCTACGAATTATTATCTCACTAAATAGTGCCTCGTAATTTGTAAGAGATACCAGTACGGACCCAAAAAATATAACCGCCGTTAAAAAACGAGTATTCTAAATGAAGTAGCCTCTATAAAAGACCTTATTCGAATATAACAATGCTCGTTATTCGTGGGATTAACTTTTTTTAAACGGGATTCCTTTTTCGAATTTATAGAACGTTATCTTATCACCAAGACGCTGTCGTTGATCTACTAATTATGCTTGTTTTGTTTCCGACTATAAAGTATCTCCTACCCAATGTCACTTTTAATGTTGGCAATACTAACCGAAAGGATGTTATCACATATATCATATCAACGCATTATCTTATTATAATTAATGTGAGAATAGAAAGTAATTTATGGCATACAAAGAAGTGAAAAATAATGGCTAGTTTTAAAATTAATTTCTACAATAAGAGCCCTGAAAGGTTCTTTTAAATGTCTGAATCCTCAGGCCGTACATTGTAATTACTGGATGAAAGTAACCTGGCTGTATGATAAATGAGGCAAAGACAACACGTCATTGTGCCGCCAATGAAAGACCTTTTGTCTATGGTTGAGACAAACCCCTGTCTCTATGGTTCTTTGTTGACCGACCTGCGTCGGTGGGATCATTAAATTTAAAAGAACAAAAAGGTTGCAAATATTTGCGAAATCCTTGCACAAGTTTAAAAAGTTGCGTGGACCATAAACCGAGCTTCTTACTTTTAAATTTTGTCGGTGTCTAAAAGTGAGTATGTAAGAAATAACTGTTTCAAACAAGTCTCGATATCACGTTAGTACTAAGATACGAGGTTTTCACGATTATTTACAAATATACTATTCAACTATTTCGTTTTGTTTGTCAAACGAAGACTTGAGTTTGAGGTTTCTATTCCAAAGTTGTTACCTAATGTTTACTTTGGACACTAAAGGTTTGAAGCTAAGTTGGTCGTAACATTGTTAACGTTGAAAATTTTATGTCAGGTATAACAGATTGTATGCCATTTTAAGTTAATATAAATCATAATGATTACACGCGGTTTGCGTTGATCGTTGATCTCCAAGTATGGACTTAACGACTAGAAATGCAACTTTAAGTTATTGTTATTATCAATACTTTTTAATGTTGTTACGAATTCTCTTATACTAAATCTTCAAGGATATGGGCTACCAGAAGAAACCGAGGCGGACATTTAAAGAATGTCATATTTTACAAAATAATTGCACATATAGGCCTTTCAAATAAAACTAAAAAGTAATTAATATTTTTTACATAAGCCTGTTTTATTGTATTTTTAAATCGTCCCGCCCGAAATCGCCTTATTTGAAAACCCTGTAGTTTATTCTTTAGTAGTTTTTATTTTAAGCTTTTTCTTTGGGAAAAACTGAAATAAATATATAAATAAGTATGGACGGAAAACTGACATATGTGGACCAAAACTGGCACAATTACCTTCTGTCATAAGAACGTAACTGATAATCATACTGTACCTACTACATAGGTACCTTATTAGTAGAAAAAAAATATCGACATCATTTAGGCTACACCTTGCCCAGACCAAATTCCCAAGCTACTGTAAAAAAATCACTATAGATGTGCCCTTGATTTCTCCAAGATCCCATTATCAGATCTTTGATAATAATGGGAACAACTTGCAAGCATATCCTTCCAAGCAAAAAAAAACAATTTTAATAATTCCTTATTGACACAAAATGACGGACGTCTGAATAGAGAAATTACTCTCCTTAAAATACCCAAAACCGGAGCAATCAGCCCTATTTACCGAATTAAGATCATATAAAAAAAACATGTATTTATTGAAATGAAATGTAATGTTACAAAATGAAGAATTAAGGTGCAGCGGGTCAATCTCGGCTGCGGGGAATTTCAACTAAATCTCAATATCTTAAGTGTTTTACATCATTAACTATATTGCCATTTATAAAGCGAAAAAACGCTTTTCCGCTATATATAGCACTTTTGGATATAGGTATCCAGATAGCAATGTTAAATAGTTAATGATGTAAAACACGTAAGATATTGAGATTTAGTTGAAATTCCCCGCATCCGAGATTATTACGGTTGAAATTTCCCCGCAGTAGTGATTGGCTCTTCGCACATTCGCGGTAATTACATCCCAGGACTAAGTTCACATATATGAGAACCCACGTACTCAATTCAGCACTATTACAACAAACCGGATTTGATTTCACCAAACGTCTTAAAGCTTAGAACCAAGGAACACCGGAAAACAATAGACAAGCGGAATCCGCCATATTCCCTACATGCGTACATGCATAATCCCACCACCGATCGAATATGAACTTTACTACACAATATTAAGATATGTATTTGAATGTACTTTTAAATGCATATATGGTAGATTTGCTAAGCGCGACGCACAATGCTGCTTTGTGCGTCCATATAGGAAAATATCGCTTTTGTCATCCCCATTGTGCGAGACAGACAGACGGACAACTGAAAAGACATGCTTTGAATACTTATGTAGGAAGAAATGCATGGGTTTTGAGATTATGCAAATATGTATGTTCGTTCTTGTGGTCATGTTTTAGTAATTAAGTATGAATGGAGATAGTTTCAGGTCAGTCGTATCCTTTAGTATTGTAAACTTTAGATAAAGTTTTCTCAGATATGTTCATGATTACATGTAAGTAGGTATATTACTTAAATAATTTTAAACAAAAAAGAACCGACTTCAATTTGACTCAACCTTTCCAAAGGAAATGCCCGAGCTACTGTAAAAAATATTTAATGCAATATAGGTGTGCCTATAATATTTGAAGAGTTCCCTCGATTTCTTCAGGATCCCACTATCAGATCTTGACCTGGTTATAATGGGACCAAGTGTGAAGTATACTCTTAAAAAAAAAAAGAATTTCCCAAATTGGTCCAGCCATCTTCGAATAATCGGTGATTGTTCATAAAAAAATGCAAAAACAAAGATCCCGACGAATAGAGAACCTCGTCCTTCAAAATCTTGGAGTCGGTTGAAAATTCAGAAATATCAGAATTTGCTTGAAAATTATTCCGATGCAATGCACAACTTTAATATTGGTTGATTATTTATTGTGTGTTGAAGTTGTTGAGATAGATTATGTTTTTAATGGATAGTTTATGAATTTTAAAATTTGAATACGGCACAAGAAGGGCGTGTCAAGGTAATTTTAAACGCCACGCTCGCTTAAACAATTTTGTTGCTGACTGTCCAATATTAGAGTAACACTCAAAGCCAAAGTAAATTCTACATACATTCTCCGGGATGGTCAGTTTCATGCCACAGAGAACCAAACAAAATATGTAATTTAATTTTAATCTCACCTTTCGTTACACTATAAATAAAGTTATCCACCACCAATCTACATTATTGGACGTTTATTAGGAGAAATGACATACTTATATCTTCTATCAGGCATCTGAAGAATGGTCGAACGTCTGAGCATTCCATTTACAGTACTTATTTGACACAAATTTCTCAAAAGTAACAGTTGTAATATCGATCTAATTTTCTAAGCAAGACGATTCAAATTCTTATGTTATTTCTGGTAGAGTATGTTCTAGTCAAATGATTTAAACTTTTGTGGGGAATGTGGAAGGTAAGGCGTTAAAATTTCGATTAAACATGTTGCTATAGAGTTATTTGAATCATTTAATGTGCTTTTTCGTCTCACCTGTTGTTGTTGGACTACTGTAGAAATATTTTTTTAAACAAAGCGCTGATTTTACAATGTTAAGTTAAGCGTTATGTACAATTTAATTTCAAAGTTCGTAGGAATCGTAGGCTATAACGTGAAGTAAGATTTTGAAATGTTAGAAAGTTACTTAAGAACACGTGTGTGTCATTTAAAATCTGTTTGAATTTCTGAAAGATCTGTTTTTCTTTAATACAGATAGACATATTTTTTAATGATAAAATCCGTCAAAAATAAGTTGCCTTAGAGTGATTACAATTATACAAAAGCGACTATTATTAAACTGTGCCCATCGTAATTTATCTAAATACTCTTAATTTTTAATTTTATTTAATCTTAATATTCATTTATGTTATAGGTACTCATATGGACATGTATCTGGATTAGCTTTTTTTCATTTCATTTTCAGTTAATAATTTATCAGATAACCTCAATTTGGTGCGATCAATTTTATTACGAGTTATCACCCACACTCCAATTCTCATTAGCTATTAATTAATTATGCCGATTTACTGGCCCGTTTATTACTCATCTTTGTCTCTATTTGAACTAAAGCGATAGATACAATCGCCATCCAATATATCGGAGCGGCCAAGAGTACGATCAATATCTGAACATGCACTTAGTCGTTCAGTTATTTGTGACCATCTTGGCCGCTCCGATATATTTGATGGCGACGGTACACAAGTTGACATTGAACCTGAGAAGTAGCTGAAAACTTGGATATTTTATAACATTTACTTTAACGTATGTAAGTAAAATGCCACGAAATACACTCGCGATCAAAAAAGCGACTCAAACTATTTTTTTATTTCATCGTTTAATATCTCCGGAACCAATCATGAGATCAAAAAAGCAACTGTACCATTTAAGAGCTAACAGTGTAAGCTTTCAATACGAGCATGTTTTTCAGGCGAAAAATTTCAGTTCATGAAAAACAAGCGATCATACCAAGGGGGTGTAAAATTTGGGTGCAAAAATGACCTTAACAACGAAAGAAAAAACATTTTCATGAACGAATAACAATTTATTTTTATCTTTAATACCTGGTGTTACCACCAAAAACCTTTTTCACACATGCCATGCGTCTCTTCATTGACCTTATCAGCTTCCTGATGGTATCCTGGGGGCGTGCTTCCCACTCTTCGACCAAAGCTTCTTTCAGGGCCAAATTGTCTCCGGAGCGGGATCGCGAGCTCGAACCTTGCGTTTTAGGTAATCCCACAAGTGCTCGATAGGATTTAAATCGGGACTCAGAGGTGGCCACTTCAGAGTCGGGATGCCAACTGCGTCAAGGTACTCTTTTGTGACGCGGGCGGTATGACAAGGGGCATTATCTTGCATTAAATGGAACCCCTCGTCAAAGAACCCGGCGTAGGGGACGACATGGTCTTGCAGGATGTCGGTGATGTACCTGTCTGCATTCAAACCACCGCCTCGACCCCCGCCATCAACAAAAACCAGCTCGGCCTGCCCATCCATTGAAATCCCCGCCCACATCATGACGGAACCTCCACCGTAGGCGACTGTTTCAGCGAAGCAACACTGGGCGAACCTCTCTCCAGGACTTCGGTACACCTGTCCTCTTCTGTTGCTGCCATGGAGACACGCTCTGCACTCATCGCTGAAGAGTACGCGGCTCCATTGGTCGTAGGTCCAATTTTCGTAGGCCGCTACGAATTCCTTCCGAGCGGTCCGATGTCTCTGAGTCAATTTGGGCCCAGTAGCAGGTCTTCTTGGGGTAAGGTTGGCTTCCTTGAGTCTCTGCCGAACTGTTGGGGTGCTAACAGGCACAACCCGGTTCCGCATCAGGTCTCGCTGGATGGCAACAGCGGTACGGTGGTGATTACGAAGAATGGAGGTGACGATGAAGCGGTATTCCCTCTCCGATGTGCATCGCTGACGGCCAGATCCTTGTCTCCGTTTCAAGGTTCCAAACCGACGAAACCGACGGTAAACTCTGGAGACAGCAGACTGGCTTAAATTCAGCTGCTCAGCAACAGAACGCTGCGAGAATCCTCGATTCACCAAGGCGACGACTCCGGCGGCTTCAGCTTCGGTGGTATCCATTTTTCCAAGGTGATTCCGGTAAAAGATTGCGAGGAGATGTGCACTGGTCAACTTCTGATAAGTGAATGATAAGAAATAACCGGTTACACCGGTTTTCATAGGTCTCAAGGAGGCACAACTTGTGCATATCATAACCATGCAAAATGCCATTTTGTACAAAAACTGCAATAACCTAAAAACTACGCAAGCGAGATCGTTGTCTTTTACTGTTTTTTGTAGCTGAATAAATTCGTAATAAAATTGCATTCAAAGTTTTACTAAAATATTTCCCGCTTTCCGGAAAAACGACCAAAAGTAAAAAATGTTGCTTGAGTGGATTTTTTGATCGCGAGTGTATTTAATATGATTAGGTATGTCCATATCAATTATTACATCAATTGTGTAACGACTACTTTAGTTCGTACCTAATAATACGGCTGATACAAGTTTGATATACCTACCCAGTAAAATTTTCATTGCCAAAAAAGGAACTGTACTATCGTCTAGCCCATTATGTCTAACTTGTCTGGCTAGCATAGGGCGCATGGACCGATTTATTAAGTTTCATATAAGTATGGCATGGCTTTACTCACATAGTGACATATCATTATTTGTCCGAGTCAAGAGTAGTGTGGGACTGAAGCCGTTATACAACGTTATTGTCTGTATTTAAATATTTTATTGACCACTTGACTGTATATGTCATGCACCCAAAATAAATGGTCTAACGTAATTAAACGATTACAATCCAAAAGCAACTTTGATAAGTTCGTAATAAGGTGTAAAATTGAAGTTTGTTATTGTTAAACTAAGAACCTCCAGATTTTTAAAGAGAGTCCAAAGGTACTAAGTTTGGGGGAGTTATTGAGATGGCGCTGATTATTTGTTGTATAAATGACTATTAGAAAAATAATATTGTGTTACTTTATGGCATGTGATGAAAACAAGCTATTATTAAAATGTAAACTAGCTGTAGCAGCTTGTCTGTTTCTAAACCTGATTTAATTTCGTTTTCGTTACCCAATGGAAGTAATTTACAATTTGTATTTCATTTTATATGTCGATATCAAACCTAGGAAAAGGTGGATGGACTATGTGAGGTGAGAGATGATATGAAAAGAAAGGATGTGAGTGATGAGATGACGGGCGATAGAGATGTGTGGAAGAAAAAAACATGCTGCGCCGACCACAAGTAAATGGGACAAGGGTAAGAGGATGATGATGATGTCGATATCAAAAGTGCACACTCATTGAAGAAGCACTCACACAGTAAAAATTTAAAATGCATTAAAACGCATTTAAAATTTTTACTTCAGTTTTTTTCAACCTATTTTTATAAAAAATCTATCTTATTATCTTAAACTTGCCATTAATATACTAATATACATTCTGTACGCAGCATGAAATCTAAACATATCAAACCTATACGATTCCCATGATAAAAATAGCAATTTAATTTGCCTATATGTCTACCAGCTGAATAAAAGCGTGTTATGCCGCCACTATAGCTCCTGATGGTCACTTATGGAAGTCATTAGGTAGCCATTTAGTAGTCAATGTAACAACGGACATAAATAATGATGGAGCGTATAATGGGCAGGTGTCGAATTTCGGTGACTGTCGATGTCTGTCGAAGATTGAAATAAAATCGATGGTTTATCTAGCATATCAACTAAATGTATCTACGCTACGGTAAGATACAATAAAACTATTTAAAAAATGTAAATTATTATGTTAGGTTATGAAGCTTAGGTTTTTAAGAAGATTGTTCGAATTTTGGATATTTTGGTTACACTTAAGCCACTTGAGAGTCGCGTGATATTGGAATTGCTCTCATAGTTAGGTTATTGGTGAAATTAACAAGCGTTTTAACCGCCGGTTTAATTGTGTTACTACATTATGACATAACACTTGTTAATAATTGATAAATACTATTTGTTATCTATCATACAAATACTTTTGTTACTAATTATGAGAAACTTTTAAGAGGCTGACAACACCCGATGACCTTCAAATTGACTTTACTCGAACAGTGTTTTAGCTATAACTACTTGTTTTAGGAAACTAAAAAAAATATAAGTTATTATTCGTTATATTTGGAAGAACTTCGTTGATTCCGATACACGATTGGACGAAATCGGCTCGATAGAAAATAATTCCAAAGTTACATCTTACAATTTGCTTTAAACAGTCGTAAAGTCTTTAGTTTATTGACTTATACGTCTGTAAGTAAGGACAAAATTCCATCGCACTAATACTAAAAACTTCGTTGTTTTATATTTCTCAATGAATGCGTAGTTTTTTTTTATTCATCATTTTGCAAAATTTGCAATGAGTTCCCATACTAATTCTTAATCTAAATAATCTCTTTCATTCGCGCTGAAGAAGATAGGGAGGGAATTTAGCTGTTGTCAGCCCCTTAAGCCAGCCATTTAGGAACACAATTGACGCAGCGGTTGAAACGCTTTTAAAATTCACCCTTAAACTGCCTTTGTACAAGTAAGACCTTTATATTTCACGTAAACGTTGAAAAAGCAACCGGTTCATAATTAGATGTCTCAAGATTATTAAACACTATCAGCATCAATATTGTCATAGTTATTCAGCGTTCGCTCTTATAAGTAGTCTAGACAAGAGACAATAAAAGAGCGCCATCTTTAATTACTGTTTACAAACCTTCCCCATTACTTTAAAGTTCCTTATGATTCTAATAGGGACCGTGCGCGTTGGAGGGTCTGCCATTTTGTGGTCTAAATCCAAAACTCAAACTACTTCACGCCAATAGAAGCACATACCCTTGTACCACAGAATAAGTAAGAGTACAAGTACACAAGATTCTCCTTCCTGAAAACGTTAGCTGTCATGCGCTCTTAAAAAAAATAGGGTTTTCAACGTGCTTCATATATCCATGCAGGTTTGAGACATGCCATAAACACTGGCTGAAATGATAATATGTGACGTTTTCAATCAAAAGTACACATCATAGTCGGTTGTCAATAAGACGTTAACTGCTATAAAAAATATTTAGAAATAAATTCTATTAACAACCAACAAGGATGTACCATCAGGTTCAAAATTGCATGGTCAATTTATCAATGAATTCATTCATAAATTGGCCATGCAATTCTGAACCCGATAGTACCTATGACTGGAAAACGTCACATATTATCCAACGCACCCATAAGGTGATGATAAGCTATGTGCCAACCCCTCCCTCATTAGCCCTCGCGGTGCGGCAAGCGCATCGGGAAAAACGGGTACAATGGAGAGACATAGTGAAACCCCCATGCTTGTACGTCTGCCTGCCATCTAGTAGACGAATTCGACAACTTTAATCTATCATTTGCTCTTGGCGCCAATAAACAGAGATGGCTAGTGCTGCCCTCTTCAGTTCACGCACGTTCCCTATACTAGTCCCTACCTACTGTACTTTCTCAGAGGTCTTGAACCTTTGAATCAAAGGTCGCTTTGAACAAACCAAAGCACTACAGCCATAAAACCTTATCAACCAGTAACCCGATGTAATCAAACGCCACAAAAAGGTTTTCATTCTCTTCAAATACTCCAAGTAACAAGTATCTATTACAATTTAGATAACCACATTTATGCGTGTGAATTAAAAGCTATATGTCTTACAAATAGAAAACCAAGATAAAGTTCTTCTAAGAATGATTAAAAACAACCTTATCCGTTTGGAATACGGGTTGTGCTTGCTGCAGGAGTTAGTTGGTAGAAATGGTCGTGTTTATCCAGTATGGCGCAATTAAAGACAACGATTAAAAGCAAGCATTAGAGTCGGGTTTCTCGGTACCGTTAATTATTTAACCGGAGACTATCCTAATTTAATCTGATAAGTGGTTAAAAATGTCCTGTTTACGTGCATGATTAATGTTCACAGTCGGTTATAAACCTTTGAATGTTTTATTTAGATGAAAGTTGTTTCAAGAATTTATAATTATTTAAGGTTCTTAGTTTCATTATGTACTTAATATTAAAACAGTATAGTTACTTACGGTTTATGTGACTACCTTACTGCTCTATTTATCCAGTACAATTAATTACCTGTAAACAAAGAAGAAAACATTATATTTTTGTGAACAATATAATAGGTACCTGTACAGTCACGTCTGAAAATATAAATACATTTAATGTGACAAAAATATGTAGGCACGACTTTATTTTATTACCAAGGCGTAAAGTCTTGGATACATATTTTTATCACATTAAATGTATCCATATTTTCCGACGTGACCGTACCATTAGTTACACAATCAAAAGGGAATTAAATGATTTCCCCCTTTATTCATAAACGTGTCTCAGGCCTCAATTAGTTAATTTATGTTTTGTCCTTATCTGTCACTTTAACAATTGTGTTTCTTAGAAAAAGACAAAACATAAATTAACTAACTGAGTCTGAGATGCGTAATTTAATAAGCGGGTTAATAATTATAATTTCAATATTTTGTACGCCATTAATAAACCATAAGATCTAAAACCTGTAACCAACCAATTCAACTTTAGCCCGAATGCATATAATGAAAACATAAACCGAAAGCCTACTAATGAGCATAATATTCACGACATTGTGCCAAACAGTTAGCATAAGCATATTGCAAAGAGTCTTGTTACGCGGACGGGGTGTCGCGCAAGGAGCGGGTCTATTAAATTTTTACGCCGCGGCGCGAGCTAAGAGCGGACGACGGGCGTAAGTGAGAAACTTCATCAACCGACTTCAAGATTTCGAAGGAGGAGGTTATCAATTCGTCGCGATCTTTATTTTTGCTTTTTTATGTATGTTCACCGATATTCGAAGACCGCTTTGGAAAATGTTTTTTTGTGTTTGAAAGAGTATACTTTACAGTTGGTCCCATTGTAACCAGGTCGGGATCTGATGATGGGATCCTGGAGAAATTGAGGGAACTCTTCAAATATTATAGGCACAGCTATAGTGACTTGAGTATTTTTTTACATCAACTCGAGCATTTGCTTTTGGAAAGGTGGAGGCTAACTGAAGTCGGTTCTTTTTTGTTTAATTTAATGTTTATATTTAATTCAGGATAATATGTAAAAAAAAATATTGCTTGTCAGCTAGAATAGTATTGTAGAGAGTAATTAATCAACACATTTAAAAATCTTTGACATTATAATTATAAAGACTATTTAAGCATTATTCCTTTGCAATAAAGTAGGCTGATCATTTTTGCTTTTTGTTTATGGATTATATTATATTCCTATATCTATATAAATTATTTGTCACGATAAAATATTAAGTAAGTAAATAAATAATAAACAATTTATTTTACAAAACTGGGAAAGTACAAGTATTCCTTTGAGAGATTGTTTCTTTTTAAATGTTTTTGCAACTCACTATCGCCCCTCACTCGCGCCGTTAGGCTGGCCAAGCAAAAGGCCTCACATGCTGAATGCACAAAGCAGTATAATAATTATAAGGCGGTCGCAATTAAAAAATTTAAGCCACTTTGTACCGGCCCTTTCCAGCCTCGACTCGGTGAGCAAAGAACGTCATTATTTCATGTTAGTCATGTTACGTATTAAGGTAAACGTTTAGTTTTAAACTAACGCCTTTGCAGTATAATTGAGCCTAAAAAGATTTTTTAATCGTCTACGGCTGAACTTAAGAACTACGTAAAGCCTGACCAGAAATATATGATTATTGTCAAGAGGGCGCTATTATTCTCATTTATATGGCAACGGTTCAGTTATCTATGGTATGGTGACATCTTGATTTGTTTACCTGTCAGCTTCGATGTTAATTTGAAAATGTTTCATAGCGAAAAAGTTTCATTTCCCAAGCGTATTACTTACAGCAGTTTATTATATACACTATCTACAATGTTCCGTTCTTGACTATGGATAATTTTGGGAATTTTCAGTCGTTTATTATTTAATATTCATCACTTTATTATTACTTAAGTAAACCGCCTCAATGACAGTGACAGCGTATCACATGCACTCACACATGCATATCATTCTGTCATTAAAATTATTGCCAGTGCAAGAAATTAGTTCCAATGAAATTCCGCAACATGGCGCATGATCATATATATCTGGTCAGGCTTTACCTCAAACTCAAACATTTATTCAGTAAGTAGGCCACTTTTACACTCAAAGTAAAAGAGAGAAAAAAAATCAAACTACACCGGTTCTAACCCTACACCTCTGACCCGAAAAGAATTATGTCCGGCAAGAAACTCGGCGGGACTTATTTTTTCAAAAAAACAGTATATCAAAACTAAACAATACATATAAGTGCGTTGTTCTATAAGAAAACATATCAAACCAAGGTTAGATTAACCAACAAAAGGTTATAGTTTAAGAAAAATACCAAAGAAAAAAGATGAGTCCAAATCTGACTATTTGAAAATGAATTACATACAAGTTTGATATACTTTCTTACCTGAACTGTGTCTTCTACATAAATTTCCAAATTATAATAATCCATCATCAACAGTAAGAAATCAATTCTGAATTTACCTACCTACTTATACAATCATATTTTCAACCGACTTCAAGATTTCGAAGTAGGAGGTTATCAATTCGTTGGGATCTTTGTTCTTTTTGGTATTTTTTTATGTATTTTCACCGATTATTGGAAGATGGCTGGACCGATTTGGAAAATTCTGTTTTTGTTTGAAAGAGTATAATTCACAGTTGGTCCCATTGTAACTAGGTCAGGATCTGATGATGGGATCCTGGAGGGAACTCTTCAACTATTATAGGCACACCTATAGTGATTTGAGTATATTTTACAGCAGCTCGAGCATTTGCTGTTGGAAAGGTGGATGCTAAGTGAAGTCGGTTATTTTTTGTTAAAAATGAAATGAAATGAAATGAAATATTTTATTGCTAGAACATAGTGTTTACATTGGTCTTATACTAAACAGGTGTCCTTATATTCTACCTTATAGTAGGCATGCAATGATAAGTAGAGCAAGCGGCAAGCAAGCAAGCAATTTATATACAATATGTCATGTCAGTAGAATTATTATAGCACTAAGCTAGATATCAAAATTATTAAAAATGTCATATTACAAATTATTTTATCTTAGAATGTCAAATTAAATTTTATAGGATAGGTAAATTAGATAACAAACATGAATAAATAACATAATTTACACTATTACTAATTATATTATAATGACTAATTATCAACAAAATAATAAAAAATGGCTTAGTTACTGATTCCCGTCGGACAGAAATTCCTCAACAGAGTAATAACATTTTGATAATAGCCATTTACAGAGGGCACTTTTAAACAATTTCGGGTGGCTATCTGATATACATTTTGGTAATTTACGGTATATGAGGATTACCATGTAAAAGGCATTGTTTTTAAATATATCTTTTCTTGCTCTAGGCAAGAATATTTGGTCTTCCCGTCTGGTGTTTCTAGGATAAAAGGTATTATTTGTATCAAAATATTCAGGATGCGCTCTTACAAAGAGCGATGCCTGTAATATGTACATGCATGGTAGGGGTAGAACTTTCATGGATTTGAATAGTGGTCTACATGGTTCTAGATAGTGGGCGTTGCAAACGGCGCGTATACATTTTCTCTGAATTAGGAATGCTTTGTGGATATCAACAGAGTTGCCCCAGATCAATAAGCCATAATTCAGAACGGAGGAGACATGTCCGTGGTAAGCTGTTAAGGCTACGGCTTTAGATGTAATATTGTTTAGTCTCCTAAGAGCAAATACAAACTTGTCAAGCTTTTCACATACGTCAGTAACATGGTTTTTCCAGCTGCAGTATTTATCTATATGTATGCCTAAAAACATAGTGGATTCTTCTTCTTTTACTGTCTCATTTTCATATTGAATGTCCAAGTCGATATCTGTACCTCTATATGTCCTAAATTGCATTACACATGTTTTATTAATATTTAATTTTAAATTATTATTGTCAAGCCAATGAATTACATTAATTACAGTGTCATTTATGTCTTTACTAAAATTACTTAAATTGTCAGATTTTATTATCAAGGTAGTGTCATCGGCAAACATTATGCAGTCATGTTGCACGTGTCTAGGCAAATCGTTGACGTATAAAATGAATAATAATGGACCTAGTATACTCCCCTGCGGTACTCCACAGCGGTTATATTTATATTCAGACCTTATGGATACTAGTTCATCATTGAAAATCCGTTGAATTTCCGCACATTGTTCCCGCCCAGAAAGGTAACTTTGTATCCAGTTTAGCGCGTTTCCTCTTATACCATACTTTTCTATCTTGGACAATAGTATCGAGTGTGTTACAAAATCAAACGCTTTACTTAGGTCCAGAAAGACAGCTGCTACGGGTATTGGAGTTTTATTATTTATTGATTCTGATACTAATTTTATAAGATTAAAGCATGCCAGCGTAGTCGAACTCCCTTTACGAAATCCAAACTGCTGATCATTTATTATCGAGCAAGCATTGAGGAAATCTAATAGACGTTTGTGCATAGCTTTCTCTAAGATTTTAGATATAACTGGTATGATAGTTATAGGCCTGTAATTGCCCATGAGGGTTTTGTCAAGCTTTTTGTATATTCGTTTGACAATGGATCGTTTGAGATTGGTTGGAAACTTTCCTTGCTCGAACGACAAATTTACTATGTGTGCGAGCGGTAACGCAATCTCGTCCGCACAGCGGTTATAATGTAACTTGTACTTTTTCGGGCCGCTGCTTGACAAATTTTAAAATACAATTTATAAATACTTAATAGAATAATAATCAACTAACTACGTCAATCTTTCTACATATTTTTAGCTACCTACTCCTAGTACTTCTACCGGCTTAAAAGTTGGTAAGAAAATATGCGTATGTATTATTGTTAGAAAAATGAATTCGATAGTCATCATTTCATAACTTAAATAATTTTTACACTTAAATAAATATTAACAAAAACTTTTTCCACAATGATTAAATAATATTAATTGGCTATCTTCTGCATAAAATGATTTATAGGACATTCGAATTTCAATTTTATTTTCGTCAACACCTTCATCCCGCCGGTTAAAACATTCAATTATATACCTTATCCATACTCAATAAGGTACACAATCCGTTTTCAATGCAGATGACCAGTGATTTAAACAAAATGAGTCACCTATTCTAACCTGTGGACGTACTAATAGGACCCTTCGACTTATTCCCGACATTATGTCTTGTAGTCGACAAATGGCGATGACAGGGGGGTTATAAAGTGTCGCATGTCGAGAGATTTAAGTGTTCGCCTATTTGGATGACACGGGTAATTTGTGTTTGCGGAGTTTTTTTTTCGAATCGAAATGAATGGCGATTCATTTCGTGTCAAGCGAATTAATTCTAGGCTTCTTGTTTTGTAGATCTTTAACTCCTTAAAATGCCGTATTTTTAAATAAGTAAGTACTTCTATAAACTTGAATACCTTCGTGTCATAACGCTCGTGGTCGCAGGGAGTCTGCCTGCGACCACGAGCGTTACGACACGCTCGAAACGTCAGGAAAACAATAAAAGTAAGTGTCCGCGATTAAGTCCCGTTTTTTGTCAAAATAATTAGTGAAAAACGTGTGTTTAAATAATCATATTATTTGTCTAAGCAACAAACATTGCGCGTTTCTAAAATCAAATCCCACCAAGCATGTTACATTTATTTTATATAATTAACACAAATACTTTACTTTCAACATAGACGAGCAATAAATACATTTAATTACTCATCATATAATCTAAAAGCGCTAAAACCGTTTACAACTATAATATTAATTAATTACCGAACGAGTTCTTTAAAAAAGTTCAAATTTCTAAACACGTTACGAAAGTAATACAGATAAACATAGAGCAATAAACAACAGAAGTGTCAGTTCGCGGAATCTTATTAGAGAATAAAGTGATCGTTTCGCAATAGACTTTAGGGGAGACTGGGTATGTTGTTTCATGTTTAACTTTTACTTTCAGGGTTTGCTGTTAGCAGACACAACATTTTTTTATTTATTATAAAGGATATAACAAAAATATTGCGGCTAAGTAAGAAGAGGAGAATTTTTTTTTGGAAGTGAAAAAAAGTATTTTTTTTTATGGAACCTGTCGTCCCACCCGGCCAACCCTCCATAAAAAACATTTTTTTCTTACATTTTCATAACTAGAATTTTGTTACACCGTATATAGAATGCAAACAAACTTAATGCAGGTTCTTATCGTTATCAGAATAAAAATATAAATTATGTATAAGTAGGTACAGAAAATTTTCGAAAATAAGCTTTTCAATAATTATAAAAAACTATAAGCTAGTCAACAAAACTGGACGAACCTAAATTAAAAACAATATTGGTCAACTAACAGTGATATAAAAATGTATGTGCAATGTATTATGTTAATCTGACTGTAATCTATCAATAAATTAAATATTTTGACTAACATTTCAAATGTCCGAATTCTACGGAGAGCTCTTTAGTAACAATATGACATCCTTAAAAACATATTACTGCACCTGTTTATGGGAAGATTTTGACCCACGCATCCAACTATACCCAGTCTCCCCTACTGGGAAGTGTGTAACGACTAGACGGACGGATGCGATCTCTTTATTATTCCAATAACAATCCGTAATGAGTGCTCTGGTCATACGTAAATAGCGACTTCATACATTTGAATGATGCCAACGTAAACTCTGTATCGTACACTATTCTATGGTGGCTAGGGTTGTCAAAATTGTAGTTATTTTTTTTTAATGTCCGATTAGATTTTCTAG
Organism: Pammene aurita; assembly: GCA_947086415.1. NCBI lineage: Eukaryota > Metazoa > Arthropoda > Insecta > Lepidoptera > Tortricidae > Pammene > Pammene aurita. The sequence goes on along the minus strand of OX352295.1, from coordinate 10,584,763 downwards.
ATAACATTCGGACATCTTAATGCAACTTTAGTTGTAGTTTAGACTGAAATTATGCTCTTCACTGCAAGCGTCTTTTCACGTAAAGAATTTCTATTACGAATAGGAATTGTTTAATGTCAACACAAGAATATACTCGTACTAACATTTAAACAAAAAACAAATTAATTATAATTTGCTTAGATTCTTATGTAAAAATGTGCCAATAAGTTAGCAACACTTCAAGAACCAGAAAGGCTAAATTTTATCAAGGTCTTAATACAATAACCAGAGCTCGGATTTTTCACGGCAAAACAAAACACTAGCGTAATTTAGCCAGTGCTTGAAATATTATTTTATCGATATCGATAATTCAGAACTAGAAGAAATAAAAGTCACCAAATAAAATTAATATGTAATAAAACTAATAAAAACATTTGTATAAAGTTACTATATATTAGAAACAGACGCAATTTCTTCTTCAAAATCTACGTCAGTACACACAGCAGCACAAGACATTTTATTTGGGTAATAGTGATAGGAGTAGATGATCATTATCTTTTCAACATTCTCTGGGAGTAAACAGTTGCGTTTATCACTATAAATCCATTTATGTACACTAAATGTACGTTCAACTTCAGTTGACGTCAAGGGAGCAAATTTATAGAATTCATTATCAGTTCGGGTAATATTTTCAGATATGTCTCTTAAAATTTCGTAATCAGGATTTCGTTCGAGCACGGCTTCAAATTTACGTATCACTGGTAAAAGTTTACTCCAGTTTACGTAGCAACGAACAGTATCCAGAATGAGGAAGGATTCCGCAATGGATAAAGTCGAACATTGCAATTGTTCTATTGAAGAGGCTATTACTTCGTAGTTGTCGCGAATGAAATTTAACTCCGGTCGTAGTTTGCGTGTTTGAAAACATTTTTTTGCAGCTCTTATAGCTGCCGAGTCATTAGCAAGTATGGAGACGACATCACGTATTTTCTCATAGTATTGAGCGTAATATACCGCAGCAGATATCCAAGTTCCCCATCTGGTGATAATTGGCTCGGTAGGTAGGGGAATGGACGGATATTTTGCCTTAAAAAGGCGTACACGCTCTGGAGATTTTAGGAATATCTTTTTGACATTCGATATCAACCCATCCACACCTTTGAAATTATCTCGCACTTCTTCGGCAACCCGGTGCAGACCATGAGCTAAACACGTAATGTGTTTCATACGAGGAAACGTTGCTTTTAAAATACGACCGGCTTTAAGCATATATGCGGCACTATCTGTGCAAAGTAAAAGCAAATTGTTTACGTTATCATTGAAAGAATTTTGAAACAAAAATTTTAATTGGTTTATTATTAGGTTTGCTATTGTTTCCCCATTTACCTTCTCTAAAACCTTCGACCCCAAAAGATAAAATTGCTTAGAACAATTTTTTTGCAAAGACCGAATCACCACGTTTGTCACACATTTTCCCATGAAATCTGGTGTTTCGTCTATAGATATCCACAAATAATTGGTTTTGTTTACCTCTCTTATACCCTGTATAGTTTTTTTGTACACGAGATTTAAATAAATTTTTCGCAGGGTCGATTCGTCCGGTAAAGAAGTCATAGAGCAGTCGCAACATAAATACTTGTTAAAAAAAATGACGAAAATTATTGTTGTTGACTGTTGCCCATGGTTTGTTGCATGAAATAAGAAAAATAATTAAATCGAAATAAAATTGATGTTTCCTATTTGGTTGCCCCGAACGGTAATTGTGGCGGTTGCTTTTGACATGATTCTCAATATTGCATTTCTTCAGTTTTAGATGCATATCGCACATAGAGCAGTATATAGTGGAGGTCACTTCATTATAGACTAACTCAGGGTGATTTTCAATCCACGTTTTGATCCGATCTTGTACATTACTCATTTTTGTATTAATTGATACCTTGCAATATTAAGTTATTATACGTATATCCAACACGTCGGATTCAATGCGTTGCGAAATAAATAATACCTAGATGCAATTTACGTTTTATACGTAATGAAATGACAGTTAAAGTGTGAATGTCATATGTCATGTGAGATGAAATTTGCAGTCGTTTCTATCATTTTAAATGAGGTGGTATAGTTACTTCGTTCTAAGTTGTACATGCAGACCTACCTCTTTGTTGCTCGACTATGGCAAAGCTAAAATGAAAAGTTATTTTATTACTTATACAGGATGTCCGGTAATTAATGCACAACCTTCTAACTCCCAGTAGGTCACCTTAGACTGGTCAAAAATATTGATTTTGAGCTCTAGTAAGTCTCCTGTTTTTCGAAATTTTCGCACGTTTGTTAGTTTTTAAATTTTGACATTCACACTGATAGGTGTACCATCGAATAAAAAAAGAAAAAATGTACTGAGGCAATACCTGTCATTAGGTGTCGATAAAATAATATTTCAAGCACTGGCTAAATTACGCTAGTGTTTTGTTTTGCCGTGAAAAATCCGAGCTCTGACAATAACACTACATATAAACCCCATCAAGTACCAACTTAATCCAATTCTCGACCTACTTCATCAAAATCGACCAAATAACGCATATGCACGAATAGTTGCTCCTATAATATTAGGGAAAGTATTTACTAAAATTTCTCCGAAAACCCAAAAGTGACAACCCTACCTCCGCGGCAAAGATCAAAGCGTCTCACATGAATTTACATTGTACAAGTTGTTTGCGCCGACCTCGCTCGGTCACAGGATGTATCGATTGTTCCAATTGCGTTTTGCATTTTACTGATGTTTACTTTTTTACCCCTGTCGCTAGTCGAACAGTAGTTGACAACATTTTTTAGGCCTGTGTCGCTGGTCAGTGATTCATAACATTTTCTAAACCTTTAACACGTGTATGGTCAGTGGTTGACTAAATTTTTTTCAGTATGTCGCTCGTCTATGGTCAGTAGTTCTCAACATGTTTTTACTGTGTTGCTGGTCTATGGTCAGAGGTACGCAGCATTTTGTGTTGATCGTCAGTAATGGTAATTGTTTACTATAAATAAACAGTGAACTTGTTTTTCACTGGCTCATATTTAGTTTTGCATAGTCTAGTAACTCCTGGAGTGTATCACCAATGACTGTTAAATCCTAACTGTACTTACTGTAATTATAACAATTTTATATCATACGTATCTACATAAATTACATCCATTTTATTCGAGTAATTATTTTTAGTATCGTTTTTATGTAAATTTTTTCGAGTTTATTGTTCTTAATAATTACAAGAAGTAAGATGTAATTTTAAGCATTACTTATTATGTACTTGTTTAATTTGCTTTTATTAAGACATGCAAATGAAAATGTAATTATTTCAAGTATCAAGATAAAGTCACATCATTTATAGTTAATGTAAATTGTAATCTTTAAGCAATCAAGTAACATTTATTTTCGGTTGAAAGGAATAAAAGTTTTTCGAACCTTTTCTCTAAACAACTCTAAAACCTAATTTACTTTTGTCCACGTAATCCAAGTCCATTTTGGCTTTTAATCGCCGTTTAGTTTTTATAAGAAACAGGCGTCAATCACAGCCAATCGAGAAACTAAATACTTTCTTTTGATCTTTTAATCAATTAGTTTATATAGCAAACCTATATTGTGATAAGTAATTTATTTCTTTCTAGCTTATTCATTGGAACAAATTTACTTTAAAAGTTGTAGTTTATAATTAGATTAATTAGTATGAAAATTGCTTTTTTTAGAGTGAAAACTTCTTTATACTTTTACTTAGACTCAGAATTGGATATATTCGGATAAATTCAAAATGAATAAAAGTGGCATATAATTTCGAAAATGGACTTTTATTTTTGCATTATTTAAATTTAAGAAATATCACAACTACTGATGTGCCATTGGAAAGTTTCCAAAATTGCGAAAATTTCCACAAATGAAAATTTCGGAATATTCTCACATTTTTGTATGGGATTTGAAACTTTCAATTTCTTAAATTTCCAATTTCCTATATTTCTTACGAAAGTTTCTAGAAATTTCCGAGAATATTTCCAATGATATGGAAAGTTTCCGCAACTTGCACATCTGTAATCACAACCATGTAGGTTCCTTTTGGGTAGGAGAGAACTTTTTAACAAGGGCTACTTTGGTTTCTGTCAATTTCATATAGCAGTTGTCACCTCACGTTTTTTTTTTCATTTAAGCGATATTATTTTATTAATAGGCCTTAAATTCGAGCTAATATTTATTCATATGTATTATTTTATTCTAATCGATGCAGCACTCATGATTCATGAATCAGAATGTTACACTCGTGAATAATTCTAACTCTTTTTTAAAATATCTTATTTTACTCGTATTGAACAAATGCAGTGGCCGTGAACATTTTCCGTGTCCGCGGTAATAGCGGCCGTGCGTTTGTCAGCAGCGGTCGTCAACCGTTTCCCGATTTATGTAATAGACGTCAGGGGTGACGATCACTAACTGACCATTATCCGAAAACAAAAGCTATTTTGTAAAGTTCGTGTTAAGGAGAAGATTGTGATTTTATTTTTCCGCCATTTTTTTACATTGAAGAAAGTCACCTAGTTATTTTATTAAACAAATGCAGTGGTCGTGAACATTTTCCGTGTCCGCGGTAATAGCGGCCGTACTTACGTTTGTCAGCAGCGGTAGTCAACCGTTTCCCGATTTATGTAATAGACGTCAGGGGTGGCGATTACTAACTGACCATTATCCGAAAACAAAAGCTATTTTGTAAAGTTCGTGTTAAGGAGAAGATTGTGATTTTGTTTTTCAGCCATTTTTTTTACATTGAAGATAGTCACCTAGTTAATTTATTAAACAAATGCAGTTGTCGTGAACATTTTCCGTGTCCGCGGCAATAGCTGCCGTACACGTTTGTCAGCAGCGGTCGTCAACCGTTTCCCGATTTATGTAATAGACGTCAGGGGTAGCGATCACTAACTGACCAATGACCATTATACGAAAACAAACACTGTTTTGTAAAGTTCGTGTTAAGGAGAAGACTGTAGGTAATTTTATTTTTTCGCCATTTTTTTTACTGAATAAAATCACCTATGATTAGATTACACAGATAGAAACAAAGAATCATGCTATTGATGGTCTTTTAATTAAATACTTGTTGATTAATGATTACTTTTATGAAATATTTCATAGCTTTTCGAAGAGGAGCAATCGCTGTAGCTATGTTTAATTTTTGGGTCAAACCAAGATGAATATTCGTATGTAAAAAAGCCGCGTTCTTAACTTTTTTTTCTTGTAAAATTAATAAAAAAAAACCGGCCAAGAGCGTGTCGGGCCACGCTCACTGTAGGGTTCCGTAGTTTTCCGTCCGTCACAGTAAGTGTCCCCACTTAAGAGTTAAAATAACACCGCCATGTAGGATATGATATGAGCGTTCCACGTACAGCGACATCTATCGGCAAATTAAGTAAACTAGCGCGCGAGCATAAAGTATGGAAGATGATTTTTATGGGATAATTCTTTATTGCGTGAACCGATTTTCACCGTTTTTACTTTATTTGAAAGCACGTCGTTTCATTGTAATTTTGTAGAAATTACAGGTACAATAAACACCTGCTTATACGGTTAAATTACAAACTTAGTTCAGAAATTATTTTGTATTTTTTTTTCAAAAACTATTCATCCTATCAAGTTCAAAATAATTTTCCTAGAAAGTTTTTATAAAGTTCTACTTTTGAGATTTTTTTCATATTTTTAAAACTTATGGTTCAAAAGTTAGAGGGGGGGGGGACGCATATTTTTTTACTTCTGGAGCGATTATTTCCGAAAATATTTACATTATCGAAAAATGATTTTAGGAAACCCCTATTCATTTTTAAATACCTATCCAATAATATATCACACGTTAGGGTTGAAATGAAAAAAAAAATCACTCCCCACTTTACGTATAGGGGAGGTACCCTAATAAAAAAATAATTTCCACTTTTTATTTTACCACTTTGTCGGCGTGATTGATATACATATTAGTACCAAATTTCAGCTTTCTAGTGCTAACGGTCACTGAGATTATCCGCGGACGGACGGACGGACGGACGGGCAGACATGGCGAAACTATAAGGGTTCCTAGTTGACTACGGAACCCTAACAGTGTTAATTCCGTAAAAACCAATTAGTTTTTTAATATTTCAGTTCTTGGTTCCCCATTGGCCTTAACAACGTATTTTCGATAGTCATATATCGGTCGTCACCACGTTTATTGTGTTCCCGAAACGCTCACTGTTCCTATTCACCCATATTATAGTGATACGAGACACGTCGATAAATTAACGTTTTACTTTGACATTGAGTTATTTATTTTTCATTATTTGACGTCTTGACCTTAAGGGACAAATTAGATTTTTAGCAAGTACAGTCGCCATCAGATATATCGGAGCGGCCAAGGTGGTCAGAAATATCTGAACAACGCCTCTATTGTCAAGGCGATAAAGTTCATATTCAGATATTTTCGAGCGTGTTCAAATAACGTCGCAATTTGCGAAACTCTTTTGCTAAAGTTTACAAGACAAGAAAACCATAATATCTATGATATATAATAATGACAGATGGGTTATGCACGCTCCAAAAGTGAAGCACTTAAAAGGAGTGAATTCAAACAATTGTCTCTAGTCGCGCACCAGCAAGCGAGAGATGCGGACGTGCTAATGAGCTCCCGTTACCCGTGTGAGAAAGAGACAAATTGTAATTTTCTAACCACGAGAGTGACAAAGATGTAGTGATCGTCAAAATAGATAAACATAAAATAATTATTGGTAGGTTATGAAATAACTTTGGCAGTATTTTTTGTGCTCATTTTGTTAGAGTATAACCCATCCATAGTAAATATCATTGCATAATAAGCGAAGTTCGAACGATATTATATCAATTATATGGCTAGCTTCATTGGAATTCAAAATAAAGAAGCGCATCCATTGAAGTTAAGTATAATTAATTAATTGTATGAATTTCTGCTTATTTAAAATCATTGAAAGGACAAAAATATGTTTGATTTATTTAAATCCATTAAAGTTCAAATTGAACATGAATATTAGGTAATTACTAGTGATGCGCCGAATATACACTTTACCGAATACCAATATTCGGCCGAACATTCGGTTCAGATCTTACCGAACCGAATATTCGGCCGAATTATTCGGTAAAACTAAACAGGTTTATGCACGTCCGCGCGGCTCGCTGAGCGCGAATTCGACCCCTCCCGCTCGCCCATATTGCTAGTAAAATAATATGTGTATGCGACCTTGGCATTGTCAATGTCAACATTTGCAATAGTTATTAATAGTGAATTGATGATAGACGTTGATATGGTGATGAACTGAATAATTAAGCTTACTAAAATCAAGTATCCTTATTTTATTATATGCCTAATAAAATCTATACTAATATTATAAATGGGAAAGTGTGTGTGTTTGTTTGTTTGTTTGTCCGTGTTTCACGGCAAAACGGGGCGACGAATTGACGTTTTAAGTGGAGATAGTTGAAGGGATGGAGAGTGACATAGGCTACTTTTTGTCTCTTTCTAACCCCCCACTTCCCTAAAATGGGGGGTGGAAGTTTGTATGGAGCATTACGGGGGGCAAAGGGGAACCGTGTTACCCCGAATTTAACGCGAGCGAAGCTGTGGGCAAAAGCTAGTAAATAATAGCAGTAAATATATACCTTAACTTTTAAGAGCGATAAATACTATGAATGATTTATTTATTATTAGATAAATATCATGTTTATTCGGTAAATATTCGGCAGTTTTACCGAATAATTCGGCCGAATACCGAGCATTGAAAAACATGCCGAATATGCCGAATACCGAATAATTACCGAATATTCGGCGCATCTCTAGTAATTACTATTATTTTGCGCGTATTTTCGTAACTTATTTCTTTGTAGCTGTGAAATAATTAACTTTATTACCTATAAGTATATAATAAAACTACCTATTGATGTTCTAATTGCACGAAACCGAATACCGAAAACCGAAAAACCGAAATTATAACCGAAAACCGCAGTAACAATAGAAGTAATGACTAATTACTCTAATGAGCTATAGTCATCCCTTTTTTGTGGTAAGGGTAGTAGAGTAAAAAAAAACAGTATAATTTTATCCGTCTATGCTTCAAGTGAGACACTCCCTGGCCAAAACTATGATACTTAATGATCGGAATTCGAATTACCTCACCAAAGTCTGTGTAAAAGCAGAGGTATAGTTAAGTATACAAACAAAGAAAGAAGTTTTCACTCATTAAATTTAAACTTTCGTGATACACACTATAAAATATAACGGTTACACTCACGTCATTAAGTCACTTCGCGCGAGTCACTCTTAGTGCTTGAAGGTGGAGACCTAAGCTCTCCGAAACATGTCGCGCGAAGTGACTAAAATGACGTGAGTGTAACCGTTATATTTTATAGCGCTATGTCTCACGAAAGTTTAAATTTAATGAGTGAAAACTTCTTTGTTTGTTTGCATATTTAAGTATACCTCTGCTTTTACACAGACTTTTCACAGACCGTTATATTTTATAGTGTAAGTTTTCACTCCGAAAAACAAGTAAATAAATAACAATTTTCATACTTCCGATTAAGCAATTTAGTAAATCATTGTGCAGATTTAAGAATGACAAAAAACAGGATTTATTGTTGTAAGTCACCAAACAATTCTGTCGAGGGATTTGTGTGCTTACGAGGTTATTAAAGTCTGTGACCCGTTTATATAAAAGAATCAACGGGAAGATATGTGTCGTTATTGTGGAAAAGGTACCTTGTTTGCTGGAGTCACGTTAGTGTTAGAGCATTGATGAGGGTCCGTTTTCTTTAACAATGACACACTAAGGGCCGGTTGCACCAAAGCGCCTTGTTAATCAACGTCATCGTTAAAATAATCATGTATGAAAAGTTTGACAGTTTTCTATGGGATGACAGCTCCGTCGCCATATTTAAGGTTGGTCAGTTGAGTTCTCCAGTACCTATACAGTCACCAGCAATAGTATCTTCCTACACGAAAGCCGCAAAAATATGTGACACGCTCTTATGGCCCTACAAATAAGAGCGTGTTACATACTATTGCCGGTGACTTTACACACGGACGCTCAAAAATGTATGAACACAACTTTATTTGTATAGGTTTAAGTACATATTTTTGAACGTCCATGTGTACAGATATTGGAGATCTCGGCTGTATTTACACCTTCAGTATCGAAATAGAAAAGGAGTTTATTTTATATTATTTAATTAAAATAGTTTATCTACACTCATATTGTAAGTTCTCTAAAACGTGTTCGAAAACGGTAGGCAATGGCTAGCATTACCACGACCGATTTTACTATGATAAGCTTTTTATCCGTAGCAGTAACGTAATTTTAACTTTTCATGCTCAATTATTGATGTGCTATGAGTTTTGATAACATAATGTACACCTGCACCCTCCCGGGGATCCGCCGACAGCCCGACACGCGCCCGCGCGACCGCCGGCACAATCGAGTTGGCCATGGTGGCGGTGCAATGGCGGCCATTCTATGGTTTCCAAATAAGGCATTTAGAATAAATAATATGAGTGTAGATAAAGCAGTGTATGCAACTGTACGTAATTAGGCCTTAAAACACTCGTGAGATCTTATTATGAAATTCGCCTGCGGCTCATTTCATAAAACCACACTCATGTTTTAAGGACCCTTATTACGTAACAGTTACATAAACTACTATTGTGCTCCGCGCGGTCACGCTCACGCACTCTAAAAAATATTTCAAATTCGTCTCTTGGTATGTACGTAATATGATTATAGTACATATTATTTTACACGAAATCTGAAAAAAACTCGCCGCTCGCAAATAAAGAAAGCTATATCTTCAAAAATACTTTAGTCACGGCTCAGACATTTACTGATTAACAACAACAAACAAAAACTCTCTCAAAATTCACTCAAACAATAATAAAAACCAAAAATCGCTCCAGAAATCGCGACTTAATCCATCGTCTCACCAGCCCACCCAACAATAGCGATTAATGCATCTGTACACACAAAAGGTCGTAAAAGTCGTGATTTATCAAATTTAATATGCCATTTCGTGTTCGTAAGACTAATACAATTTAAAAAAGGAACGCTCGAAATGCAACTGCCGCGCACCGCGTCAAACGTTGAAACGCATCACAAAATAAACGGTCATCCAGCGCCTTCTTGAGAGATCACGTTCCACGCATTATTCTGATGGATTCGATTTTCGAATGTACATTTTCGTTTTTTCCGACAAACTTAATTTTACCAGCAAGCAATAACTGCATAACTCTTATGTCCATCGTCTCTAAGAATGAAACTTGAATGTTTTATTTTTGACAAAACGCAAATTTTCGTTTGTTTTCGCCGCGTTATGTTTATCAATCAGAAATCATCAACCTAAATCTTAAAGTGCTGTAATTTAAGTTGAATATTGAATGACATATAGTTTGAAAATTGAAAATAAATTGTGCAACGTAATGTTCTTGTTTCACGTATTACCAGCGTACGAACAATATGATAAAGTCGTTTCGGAAATCCGTGGCTAAAGTTCGCGGGGATTTGAAGAATGCACGAACTTTTTGTAAATTTAAAGGCATTTATTGAGGGCGTGAGAATTTTTCGAGGGTGAGCGAATGGCATTATACAATTGAAATGCAGAACCAATAACGTGTATAGATTGAAATCGTATTCGGTATTGGTGTAAGTACATTAATTATTGATAATGCATTGTCATACAGACTTAAACCATCTTAAAACATTTTTGTTTCTACCTTAGACTCCAAATCTTGGCAACACAATCTGATAGTAGAAAAGCTAGAAAGACGGACTGAAATACTCTGAATAAGGAAAAGCGAAATAAAGCTGTATTTTCCGAGAGATTGTAAAGAAAAATGAGCTGAAATCCTATTCAACAACGACTTATTAAATAAATTAACCGCAGAAAAAAGAACTAAGCTCTCATTTGTATGGACAAAGAAGATAATTTCTTAAAACCTGGCGGTATTCTATCGCGCATTCATGGCGGAGCGGGGAGCGGGGAAATAATTGGAAACAGGGTAGTGTGGGGAGTATCGATAGTTTTATCGGTTTTCAGTTTATATAAATCTGATAAGTGTTGAAAACCATATCGGTAAAACTGCCGAGTCGTATGCTAAGCTGCTTCTATTGATTGTTGTGCTTCCCACTTTAGTTTTTATGACCAAAGTATAAGAGGAGGAACAAGGGGTGGATTCATTTAGGTATAGGGCTTGGACGCGATGATAATGTTTTAAACATATTTAGAAGATCCCCTACGTTTATTTGGAACTTGTTATTTTGAAGTAAAAAATACCTAACCGTTAAAATAAGAACTGAACTACATGAAATAAGAAATATATATTTTCTTATGCGTTAGATATATAGATATTATTCACTTAATAGACTACGCACCTACCCTACTACCTGTTTTCTGCTACCCAAAGGTTGTCTGGAAGAGCTTATTAGCGATAAGACCGCCTGTTGTTTGCCTCTTTTTATGGTCATCATGTATTTTGTTTTTCTACTGTGCTGTAATTTTTTGAGGTGTACAATAAAGCATTCATTTATTCATTCGACTAATAAGAAAGACAATTTCATTATATCTATTGATAAAGCACTTAGCAACTAGCCGGTTAAAATAAATACGTCACCGCATATAGCAAAAAAACCTGAAAATCTATCGACACCGCGCCCATCACTCCGCCGCGTCCCACATCCAACTTTTCATCATTCTCCTTGCCTCCAGGCGTATTGTGGCCGTGGGAACCTTTATTAACCCCATAGAAAACCGGTGAAAGCCCAAGAAAAGCATTTGTGCTCGGAATAACACAAAAGCCGCTTCAGTGTTGATTCCGTACCGGTTTCAGAGATTCTTTTCATTCGGCATTTCCCGATTCGGCCGTGTTTTGTATCGGTAAATGAGTTTCTGTGAAGGTTAATTTACTTTCAGGCTTTGTGAGTTTGTGTTAGGTGTTTCGGGAATGTTCAATGTTTGTGTTTTGTTTCAATATTGGGTCGATGAAGGTTCATAATTACTTTTATTCATTACAGTAATTTTCTATTGGAGAAAAGGGTGAAGCTATTATTCAAATAATATCATTATATATATAAACAATTTTAGTGTTGCGTTAGTTCAGTAAGTTGTATTACAAATAAAAAATAAGGTAAACGGTAGGTATAAGCACTTTAAGCATAACATTCTAGCCGTAACATGACTTTCGACCTTGTTTTCATCCCCTTGAAGATTTAATAACAAAAAAAACTTCATGACTTTGAAGTATTATATGCTATAAATTTCAAGGTTCTACTTTTGACGTTAAGGCTGTGCATTATCTTAGTCTCTTTACTTCTTTTTTTTTAAGTTTTGAAAAATCATGCGATTTCTCGGAAAATAATTTTGAAACTCGCCATTTTATCTCTTATTGTCCTAAGCTAAGCGTATCACTTATAATGGAAAGTTGTCTCATTAAATTTTTTCCCTGATATGGCTGGATAATAAATACATATACCTACGAGTAGATGGGCGAAATCGACCGTGACTTTATAATACTAAATAAACGAGGTTATAGTATAGGTATCGCGATTCTTTCATATATTTTCCTGTTTGGAGAGCTATAAAGATACACTGATGTTACTTAAAATACGTTAGCTATTCAAGTCCAAGACAGAACACATAGCGAAGTTTTAATTATTAATACAGAACCCGGCTTCTTTTTTAAACTTAGACTTCCGCGGGTAACTAAGCGTACACTATTTAATTATGAAACACCCCCACTCCCTGGGGGGTGAAATATAATTTTCTCAAAGGGTTCTTGTCGACTGAAAGTAGATATTTGTAGGTGGTCAGCGGAAATACTGAAATTACTTTTATTTTTTGTGGTTATTTCGCTATTATGTTTAAATAAAAGTGTATTTCATTTAGGTACCGTAAAACAAGTTTAGTGATGTCAAACAATCGATTGAGTAATACAAGGAACATAAAATGTAAATTATTTAAAAAAATGGGTATCGTTTTGACGTTACAGTGCATCTCGCTTTTGAATATTAATTAGAACAAGCTGCAAGTAATGTCTTACAAATTTATTTCAACTTGGTCTACTAGAGGTTTGTAAATAAGATACAACACACCGCAACTCCTAAAATCGAAATTTCGTTATCTCCGTCTCTATTGCTCTTGCATAGTTGAAAGAGAGTGATGCAAATAGACTATCGAATTAACGAAGTGGTTATGGGCATGGCCTTATTTGCCCAAATATTCGTGTTATATTCTGACGCTTTCAAGTCAAGGGTACATCATTGTCAGTTGGTAATAGAGTTTATTTCAAAATGATTTTTATGGCAGTTACGCCTTATTGACAACCGAAAATAATGTACCTTTGACTTGAAAGTGTCACATTTATATCTTTACTATGAAATAAGAAAGAGGCACTACCAATATTCGGACAAATAAGCCAAATGTATTGGTGTCATGAAGTTGCAACATCTAGGCCTTGCACCAACATTGGCCCCACACAGCCAACACGCGTATACCAACGTAATCTCCAGCCATTAAGCGGTGCACGATTTCACCTTTGTCGTCGGTAGCGACATCTGCAAATAGCTCGCATTAATCTGCTACTATCGAGCTTTTAGCTATTCTAACTCCTGAGTACCTAGGTATAGACAGGCGGATAAGGACTTATAGGTGATTGACATAAGAGTAAAAATCGAATAACCCATGCCTATGTATGTAAAAAAGAAAATAATTTATATTATATTAAGTCTTCGTGCAACAATGTAAAGGAGCTACAGACTCAAACAAGATTTAGCGAAAATACTAGATACTACTAGAATAATAAAACCGGCCAAGAGCGTGTCGGGCCACGCTCAGTGTAGGGTTCCGTAGTTTTCCGTCCGTCACAGTAAGTGTCCCCACTTAAGAGTTAATAACACCGCCATGTAGGATATGATATGACAGTTCCACGTACAGCGACATCTATCGGCAAATTAAGTAAACTATTGCGCGCGAGCTTAAAGTATGGAAGATGATTTTTATGGAATAATTCTTTATTGCGTGATTTTCACCGTTTTTACTTTATTTGAAAGCACGTCATTTCATTGTAATTTTGTAGATATTACAGGTACAATAAACACCTGCTTATACGGTTAAATTACAAACTTACTTCAGAAATTATTTTGTAATTTTTTTTCAAAAACTATTCATCCTATCAAGTTCAAAATAATTTTCCTAGAAAGTTTTTATAAAGTTCTACTTTTGAGATTTTTTTCATATTTTTAAAACTTATGGTTCAAAAGTTAGAGGGGGGGGGGGGGGCGCATATTTTTTTACTTCTGGAGCGATTATTTCCGAAAATATTTACATTATCGAAAAATGATTTTAGTAAACCCCTTTTAGTTAGTTAGTTAGTTATACTGGGCGTTTTTCCGCAAGTCGACATCCAGCGTGCCTATTTTGCGTGAAACGGGGGTAGCACTATTATTCCAACCACCCCAGTTCCTCAACGAAGCCCAGCAGAGCTTTCAGGTTGCCTGCCGTCTCGCGCAAGGTGCCTGGGGTCCCTAGGTGTTTATTTCTGTATACTTCTACCTGTTTGCAATCTAGCAGAATGTGTTTTGTTGTTTCATCCGCCTCCATGCATGCTCTGCACATGGGGCTGTCTGTCCTACCTATTGTGAAGAGGTGTTTGTTTAGTGTGTTATGTCCTGTTATCAGTCCCACTAGTTTGCGTAGCTGGGGTCTTCTTGTCCTCAAAAGTGTTTTGGTAAGTTTGTGATTGTATTCAGTTACTATTTCTTTGGTTTGTCTACAAGTGTCCATTTCTTTCCAGTATGTTTGATGTAGTTGTTTGTAGTGTTGGTCAAGTTGGTTGTTTATGTGCGAATATGGTAAGGGTACGATGGGTTCGGGTCCATATGCCGGTGTATCTGAGCCCTTACGGGCTAGCTCATCCGCAGCATCGTTCCCTCTTGAGTTACTGTGTCCCTTGATCCATTGCAGTGTCACCTTATTGCCATCTTCGCATACCTCTGAGAGGCTTTGATGGCATTCGTGTATGAGTCCAGATGTAATTCTGTCGCAACCTAGCGCTTGTAGTACTGACTTGCTGTCTGATAGTATACATATGTTTTCGTGTTTTAGCTGTCGTCGTTTCACTGCATTGCAAGCTTCTATTATTCCCAAACATTCTGCTTGGAATACTGTGTTATGTGCTCCGAGTGGTTTAGAGATGTGAATATTCAGGTCCTCCGAGAAGACACCACAACCTGTTCCTTCGTTGGTTTTTGATCCATCCGTGAAGATTCTTAGTTCTGTTTGATTTAGTGCTTCTTTTGAATCTTCTGTTAGCGATATAGCATACTCTTTCCAGAAGATCGTATTTTTGGGTATTCTGTCGATTACCGCATCCAGCATTGGAAGTTTTGACAGTATGTTATCGTATATCCTCGTGTGCGGTGTTTTATGTTTGGTCCACAAGTTTTGGTTTTTTAGGCGAATAGCCGTTGCGGCTGCTTCTTTTTGTATATATAGGTGTAATGGTAGAAGCCCTAGCATGATTTCCAGCGCCGCTGTCGGAGTTGTTCTCATGCAACCGGTCGCTGCCAAGCATGCTAGCCTTTGCGTTTTCTGTAATTTGTTGATTGAGGTAGTAAGTTGAGTGCGGGGCCACCATACTACAGCTCCGTAGCTTATCATTGGCATTATTATCATTTTGTACAGCCACAGTATTATGTGGGGGGCTAGACCCCATTTCTTGCCCACCATTCTCCGGCATTGCCAGAAGGCGACTGTCGCTTTGTTTAGTTTGTTGTCCAGGTGTTTATTCCAGTTCAGTTTTTCGTCCAAAGTTATTCCTAGGTACTTTACTTCTTTCGAGAGTGTTAGTCTGGATCCAAACAAGGTTGGCATTTCGTATGTACCCAGTTTCCGTTTATGAGTGAAGAGAATTGTGTCGGTCTTTTTTGGGTTTACCGATAGGTCATTCTCCTTGCACCATTTCTCTACTATTTTCAGTGCTGCCTGTGTAAGGTCGCACAGTGTGCTTGTTACTGGTCCATTGATCATTATTACTAGATCATCTGCGTACCCTATTGTCCAGAATAGATTGTTGTTTAGCTTTGTTATCAGGTCATTTACTACCAGGTTCCATAAAAGTGGCGAGAGTACACCTCCTTGAGGGCATCCTCTTATAACGAGCGCCTGGTGATTCTGGTTCTCCGAGAGTCTGATGATTCTCTTTCTTAGCATGTTCATTATCCATTCTGTAATCAATGGTTCGGTTTTATGTAGTAAACCCCTATTCATTTTTAAATACCTATCCAACAATATATCACACGTTAGGGTTGAAATGAAAAAAAAAATCACTCCCCACTTTACGTATAGGGGAGGTACCCTAATAAAAAAAAATCCACTTTTTATTTTACCACTTTGTCGGCGTGATTGATATACATATTAGTACCAAATTTCAGCTTTCTAGTGCTAACGGTCACTGAGATTATCCGCGGACGGACGGACCGGACGGACGGACGGACGGACGGGCAGACATGGCGAAACTATAAGGGTTCCTAGTTGACTACGGAACCCTAAAAATGGCCCCACAATATTACCGCAAGAAGGACTCGGGTGGTAATTTCTTTGAAAGTCTTATACCGTAATAAGACTTTCAAAGAAATTACCACCCGAGTCCTTCTTGCGGTAATATTGTGGGGCCATTTTTTTGGGCTGATTGTGTATCCCTAGTATTATTTGATCGGAGTGTAAGCAAATGAATTTCATTTCAAAAAAAATTGCATAGGTACCTTTCGATAATTTTTGGCCGTCTCTAAGTAAGTATTAACTCTCACCTAAGCCTGAAGAGCAACAAAAAAATCAACTACCTTAAAATTCATTAAAGTATGTACATCTACATGTAGCTTATCGATATAGCTTAATGACAGCCCTATCAGTCACCAACTAGCTCCCTGATTGGCTCGCCTCATTTGTTCCAACCTGTATTCACACGAGCTTCGCGAGCGCTGGTAATTCTACGACCAGTGTAATGCTATTGAAAGATCGATAGTAACTAATAGGTATTCAGAGAACACTTTTATTTTGGTTATTAAGAGACCAACCCGCTCGCAATCTGCTAGCGATTGTGATGACATCTGCTTGCAATACATTACCTGTTCACTGTTTAACCATTCAAACTAAGCACTTAATGCTCTGCACAAATTAAAAGCACGACTCACTTATCTAAACTAGAATTTTAATGCACAAGACGAGTTGCTAAACCCTAGTGCTGGCTCGACTTGAATTTGGGTTTAAAACTCAATTCAATTTCAAAATATTCGTGATCTCGTTTATAATATTGGTGGGGAATTTTGTATTTATCTGACAAACACAAATGTCAAAACGAAGGAGGAACAAACGATTATCAGCAGCAATAGATTTGACAGACGTTTCCGAACAACGCCATTAGGATTTATTTTTGCATTTCTCTGTTTCATTTATTTAATAAGGCTATTATTTAAAGGCACAGCAAAAAATAACCATAACCTAACTACTCTACTGAGTTGTGCAGCAAAAAATCCAAATTAACATCAGAACATCGCTTTGATGTGCATTTAGATTTTTTTGCTGTGCAAGTTAGTATTTTTTATATGCGGAGTAATTACTCCCCTTTAATATCATTTAAAAAAGAAGTTGATTGAACCTCCAATCCTGGATAAAGTTTAAACAACTAAAATCGACACGCTATCAATTATGTCAATACACTCATTTGCCTAATTTATAAGACGTCGCAACTCCAATATTAAGATCGTAATCAGTTCAGATCTAGATTTGGATCTGTTTAAACTTCTTCGAGATAATATCGCAAACTAAAGACAATAAAAACATAAAATAAATATGAAATCCAATTGCTTTACAAAACAAGTTTTCAAAGTTTATCGACACTTCGTAACAGCACTAGCTGATGAAACTGGAAACTAATAAATGGAAGAATGAAATCCATATTGCAAAATTCGACGACATCGCGTTAACCGGTACTAAATCGGAAAACCGGTCGGAAAATACTCGATAAGAAAACCCACCTTCACTTTACGATAATGTTGCCAGGACTAGTGTTTAAAATTGAAAATAGAACATTTTATTACCTTAACGCATCTTATAACTGGCTGGTAATAAAACGCGATTTGTATTTTAAAATGAAAACGCACAGCGAATGGAAGAAAAGCTTAGCCACAATAGGCGTGTCCGATTTTCATTCTCATTGTGCTAGAGAGGAGCGGCAATACACCGTCCTTTTCCAACAAAGACGCCGGCAAGATGGGTAACAGAGATAGTCGTCACAATAGACAATTGTTATCCCCACCGCTTCGGATTGGTGCCCTAGTGAAATTTATGTGCGCGAATTTCGTTTGTGTTTTCACCGTATTAGACGGTGGGAAGGTCGACAATCGCGTGTCACAGGAAGTGGTTTTATGTGGCCAATAATTTGATTCGTGCTTTATCATTGGGAAGACAATAGTATAGGTATTCGGTGTAGTGGGTTAGGCGTAGGCGTTGCCAACAGTCTATTCTTGTGGGATAATTAGAAATGTCATACTCGTCCCTGTCAGTCAGTCGTTTTCATTTTCTTTTTTAAAGTAGCTTAAAAGAAAAATGAGTCATAATTTTGTCATCGCCCAAGAATCGTGAGATTTGTAAAAATATTGCTAGAATAGATTAGTAATTTCAGGAGTAAACAATAATTTTTCTGTGACATTAAATCAGAAAACGGCTGAACTCGTAATTTAAAATTTTACGCGTAGTGACGTGACACGCACGACACTTGCCGGTTTTTTAATATCGCCTTTTTATTTTTTAATCAAAAACGTTGTCAACACATGTCCGCGCGGTCCTCTAGTTTTCTTTCACCAACTAATTGGTCTGACACTAACCCCAGCAGGAAATATTTTTCAAGAGCCGTTTTTTATACGAACTCGTTGACACACGATTTTAGCCGCAGTCGGACGATTAAATTTAATGAAAATGACACCTTTAAAAGATTCCTGTTTGAGCTCGGGGTTAATTATTTGATGTGAATATTGTGAATGTCTTTGACGTTGAAGTTTTACTTGAAACTAGACATTTTACGGTTACATTTATTTTAGTTCCGTGCATCGACGTTAAAATAAAACGTAGGTATAATATCAAAGCGGACTTTTACAAACCGGTAATAAGAACAGTAATCAAGGCAAATAAAAAGTGTCTATGCATTGAAAAAAGATGGCCGCTGTTAATTCGTTTGTTTTAAATTTTTGAAAAGAGAACGCTCAATGAGTCGCGTCCCCTGATTGTCAATTAACGACATCAAACGGGCTTTTTGCGAATTAAGCGTCCGTTTGTGTTTTGTTTTTTTTAGCCAGCATGAGCGTTGGTTGCGTTTCGTTTTCATATTTCCGTTTGTCTGTTGTAGCATTATGGACGTTTGTGTATGGGATCCCTCCCTTTGTCGATATTTTATACGAGTGCTTTCAGATGAAAATTACTTTCTGTTCGCTTTTGTGGAGGGCAGATGAGACTTGCGATTGGTTATGAAATGTTCTGTGATGTTTTGTTTGTGAGTAATTAGTGCTCGTGTATACTTAGGTATTAACCTAGGTGCGTCAGTATAGGTGAATGAAATACAGGTAGCTAAAGCTACCCGTAAAATTATTTTCATATTATTAATTAATTACATGAAATGCCGCACTTACCTAGATTTAATTGCATGTACAGTCACTGGCAATAGTATCTTTCTACACAAAGGCCGCAGAAATATGTGACACGCTCTTATGGCCCAACAAATAAGAGCGTGTCACATATTTCTGCGGCCTTCGTGTAGGAAGATACTATTGCCGGTGACTGTACCTACTTTTAATTGCAGATCTACAAATAATACGCAGATAGATACCATCTATCTTTACTTTATTTTTTAGTTAAAATATCTTAACTACACCTCTTTGAACTATTTTAAGTAATCAAGAAGCAAATCTGAAATTATTTTGTAATTTAAATAAATAGGAAATTAAGTTCCGTTTCTATTAGAGCATGAAACTCATTGATCAAAATTCCAGATCACTAATAAACCATTAAAAACTTCAACAAGGCTTCGAAAAAACAGGTTCGCTATCATTTTCGGCTCAAACCTGGCGTATTGTAGGGCGGCGCAACAAAGACACTCTCATACTAATGAAAGAGATAAAAACCCGGACAACACTCGATCACATGTAGGGTTGTCGATTCCAATTAGATATTGATTACGCTTGTGATTTCCTAACAACTACATGTCTGCATCTGCAAAATATCAGCGATAAAAACCGGTAACTTAGTATAAGATTTTCCATACAATGACAAAGAAAAGTCACTTTATAGGGAAATCTCTCGACGAAGTGACCGGTTTTCTATGCACTTGAGTATAATTGGGTAAATATTTAGGTAGATTATCGCTGTTTTAGGTTTGATACTATATATTAACCTGGGATTGTACCTATGAGTATTTAGAGCGGCCCAACAAAGACACTCATACTAATGAAAGAGAGATAAAAACTGGGAGTACCCGAACAACACTCGATCACGTGTAGGGTTGTCGATTCCAATTGGATGTTGATTATCTTGTGTTATAAAATAATGTCTGCAATGAGTTTACACGATATACTCAAGGATAATGAAAATAGGTCGCTTTGTATAGAAATTGTGGTGTCTTGTATTTAAATCTCTATAAGTCTATACTGACTCGTTTTCTTTCAACTTGAATAAATACAAAGGTATGTTGAATAAATAGTCGAGTAATGACAACTAAATTAGAATCAATCTACATCTAGGTAGATGCCGTAGATGGTAAGTACGTCAGGTACCGTGAAAGGGTATAATATCCTAAATATTTCAGCTTTACAACACACTCCCGAGTGTTTTGATATTTCTTTTAATATGTTTCGGCATTATGCAAGTGACGTTCCTTGAGCCGCAAGCGTTCATAGGCTAGGAATTAGGATAGGCGGAGACCCAGAGCTGCACAGCTGCAGTAAAACACATATACGAAAAAGAGAGTCTACAGTATCGCTTACCAAGCCGGGCTGTATGCTTGTTTACCACCTTGTGGCAACCCTACAATTGTCGACGCTACAGATTGAAGAGGCCGTCCATAGACGCGCTGCAAATGGGAGCGACTAATGGCGGCCCGCGTTTGCATTCGCGCTTTTTTAGGGTTCCGTAAGAGCTCTAGATACTTACAGAACCAACCTTAAGTTCTTAAGAAATAGAGGAGGAGGAAACCAGAATTTATGTATATGGCAAGTATCCTCACCACTAGGAATGGAAGAGTACATACAGTCAGCCGCAGAAATAGCTATACTGGTACATTTTTCAAAATGATCCTAAAACGCTCTCGTTTTCTAAACAATAAAGTCGTATCTACCTCATAATTATGATCTCTGATATTTATCGCGATAATTATCGGATAATTAACCCTTGTATGGATTTTTTCCCTATAATAGTTTAACTACTAAATGTTGAAATTCACGCGCGATATAACTTTTTGTACCTTCCGTCTTTACAAATCAATAATTATCAGACATAAAAATCACGATAATTATCATTGATAATTATCTTTTCGAACCCTGATGGCTAATCCAAGCTTCTGAATGTACTTATAAAGTGTCATTATAGATTTATAGCTGTCATTTTCTGTAAGCTGACCCGTACAAACTTCTGTTTATCTCTCTGCATTCGAGTTATTGTAATTCTGACTGGAGCATTATGATTCTGAATATATATTGACTCTTTTGTCGCAGAAAAAGGAACTTCAAAACCTAATTTTTTTTTAGAAAATTCGCGTAAGTACAGGACAGCGGTGAACTTTTCCGTAGAATCCTCCTAAAACAGCCTAAAACTGCCTTAGTTGGGCTGCTATATTTAAAAAAAATCAGGTGACAATCCGGTGTGCAAACACTTTTCCGAGACCATCGAATACAGTAAAAACCTTTGCACGCGACACAGACTCTCGCTTAACGGTTTTTTCAAACTCGTCCCTTTGTTGATGTTCGAATCCATTCGAAATAGGCGTTCGATACAGCCGGGTAATTCTCTTTTTTCCACTTTGTTTGCTGCCAGACTGTTTTTTGAGAGTGCCATTATGAATTCTGTGTGTTGCCGGTTTTTATTTAAAAATACAGAGGCGAAATTCATCAATAGATACATATCGATATCCATTTTCTTCACCGGGTTCTCTCTCAAATGTCTGGGTTCCAAGCAAAAACCTAATCCTAATAAATCCTAGTGATCTTGACTTTTTCACACATGACATTATGAATAATGCGTTGCCGGTTTTTCCAAAAAAAATACAGTGGCTAATTTGAAAACCGGTATCAATCGTGTTTGTCAAGCTAATTCAAAATACAGAGGCGAAATTCATCAATAGATACATATCGATATCCATTTTCTTCATAGTAGTATTACACAAAAAAAAATGCCTGGGTTCCGCGCTAAAACCTAATCCTAATAAATCCTAGTGATTTTGACTTGACATTATGAATAATGGCGTTGCCGGTTTTTCCAAAAAAAATACAGTGGCTAATTTGAAAACCGGCATCAATCGTATTTGTCAAGCTAGTTAATAATACAGAGGCGAAATTCATCAATAGATACATATCGATATCCATTTTCTTCATCGTAGTATTACACAAAAAAAAATGCCTGGGTTCCGCGCTAAAACTTAATCCTAATAAATCCTAGTGATTTTGACTTTTTTACACATGACATTACGAATTATACGTTGCCGGTTTTTCCTAAAAATAAACAGTGGCTAATTTGAAAAACCGGTATCGATCGTATTTGTCAAGCACTAGCCGAGATGTTGATTTTAGGCACTAGATTTAATATTCGAATTAGATGTTAACGACATTATAATTTGGTGTCGAATGGAAATATATCAAATATTATTTGACTTCTACGCGGATGCATATTCATAGTAACTGCGACTAATGATTTATATTTTAACAGATTAATATATTTCACATATTAGGAGCCCAATGATAAACACTTCGCTAATAATTTCAAGGTAATTATCGATTCACAAATACTTACCTACTTGTACTTTATATTAAACGATGAAAATTCAAAACTACCTACCTACATTCATATATTAAAAAGTGGCAATTACTAAAAAAACTATAAAAAACACATCTAAACACAATCCGTACTTTCTACCGCCAAAAAACACCATTAACTCAAAAACATCCGTTAACACAAAGTCTCTTTAGATTCGAACATCGTTCAAATTATAGATTCCAAATTCGAACACTCGAGACCTTTCGAAGCGTCCGTTGAAAGACTTGAAAGCAACAAAGTCAATTTAAAAAGAGAATTGGCGCGTAACTAACCTAATTTGCTGAAGGGGTAAACAAATGGAGAGGGGACCCTCGGACACTGGCTTTAAATTTAAATCTTTGTCTAGGGTGTTATTGTACATCTCAGCGTTGATTTCGCTCTGGGAATGTCTTGGAGCAAAATAATTCCGGAGGTAAATCGATAGGCGAATTTTGGTTACGGCAAATATGAGAGTCCTTCGCTATTAGAGTAGCTTCTCTTATAAATAAACAAAAAATAAGCGACTTCGCAAATGCCCGAGCTACTGTAAAAATGCTCAAATCACTATAGGTGTGCATTTAGTATTTGAAAAGTTCCCTCGATTTCTCCAAAAGATCCTGATCCGAAGATGACAGTGGGACCAACTGTCAAGTAAGTATACCCTATCAAACTAAAATTAAATTTTCCAAATTGGTTCAGCCGTCTTCGTAATTTGTTAACATACATTAAAAATAGCAAACACAAAGATCATTCGAAAGTCGGTTGAAAACCGTTCAACATTTAGTAAGTTATAACAACATGTAACGCCTTTACCAGTGTCCAGTGTAGTGTCTTAAAGAGATCTATCCCGGTTTGGAGATGTTGAACGGGGTGTGGTCTTGGAAAGAGTAATCAGGTCACGATTCCAGCACTTCACCAGCTAACGCCTGGGTCTTACCTTAGCATGCTGCTGCTGAGCCAGCAGTTGCTCTCTCACCATTTGCAGCTGTAGAATCATCTCTGAGAACTGTCGTTCTTTTCCAGCACTTCACCAGGTAACGCCTGGATCTTACCTTAGCATGCTCCTGCTGTGCCAGCAGTTGCTCTCTCACTATTTGCAGCTGTAGGATCATCTCTGACAACTGCCGTTCCTTCTCCAGCACTTCACCAGCTAACGCCGGGATCTTACCTTAGCATGCTCCTGCTGCGCCAACAGTTGCTCTCTCACCATTTGCAGCTGTAGGATCATCTCTGACAGCTGTCGTTCCTTCTCCAGCACTTCACCAGCTAACGCCGGGATCTTACCTTAGCATGCTGCTGCTGCGCCAACAGTTGCTCTCTCACCATTTGCAGCTGTAGGATCATCTCTGACAGCTGTCGTTTCTTCTCGAGCACTTCACCAACTAAAGCTTGGAAGTTACCTTAGCATGCTCCTGCTGCGCTAGCAGTTGCTTTCTCACCAATTGGAGCTGTAGCATCATCTCTGACAGCTGTCGTTTGTTCTCCAGCACTTCATCAGCTAACACCTGGATCATACCTTAGCATGCTCCTGCTGCGCCAACAGTTGCTCTCTCACCATTTGCAGCTCTAGGATCATCTCTGCCACCTGCAGTTTTTTCTCCAGCACTTCAGCAGCTAACGCCTGGATCTTACCTTAGCATGCTCCTGCTGCGCCAACAGTTGCTCTCTCACCATTTGCAGCTGTAGAATCATCTCTGACAGCTGTCGTTTCTTCTCCAGCACTTCACCAGCTAACGCCTGGATCTTACCTTAGCATGCTCCTGCTGCGCCAACAGTTGCTCTCTCACCATTTGCAGCTGTAGGACCATCTCTGACAGCTGCCGTTCCTTCTCCAGCACTTCACCAGCTAATGCCTGGATCTTACCTTAGCATGCTCCTGCTGCGCCAACAGTTGCTCTCTCACCATTTGCAGCTGTAGTATCATCTCTGACAGCTGCCGTTCCTTCTCCAGCACTTCACCAGCTAACGCCGGGATCTTACCTTAGCATGCTCCTGCTGCGCCAACAGTTTCTCTCTCACCATTTGCAGCTGTAGTATCATCTCTGACAGCTGCCATTCCTTCTCCAGCACTTCACCAGCTAATGCCTGGATCTTACCTTAGCATGCTCCTGCTGCGCCAACAGTTGCTCTCTCACCATTTGCAGCTGTAGTATCATCTCTGACAGCTGCCGTTCCTTCTCCAGCACTTCACCAGCTAACGCCGGGATCTTACCTTAGCATGCTCCTGCTGCGCCAACAGTTTCTCTCTCACCATTTGCAGCTGTAGTATCATCTCTGACAGCTGCCATTCCTTCTCCAGCACTTCACCAGCTAATGCCTGGATCTTACCTTAGCATGCTCCTGCTGCGCCAACAGTTGCTCTCTCACCATTTGCAGCTGTAGGATCATCTCTGACAGCTGCCGTTCCTTCTCCAGCACACTTTCACCAGCTAACGCCTGGATGGCTGCCGCGTCCAGGACTCCTCGTCTGTCGCTGTGGACAAGGAAAATATGAAATAAGCTTTTGTCCAAATATCTAAGTGTATATTTTAGGTCATAAGTTACACTTGAATTACTTGATAGGGATATACCTATAGTTTAAAATGTAATATTATGTCGTCAGTTATCACGTTATCAGTTAAAAACACACGTATTTTTGATGGATACTTACTAGTTATTATAACATCAAATTATTATAATATACCAACAAAATTTATTGCCACCGAGATTACACCTTTTAAAAAAAACATCTATAGATATGCCAATATTTTACAATCAAATACATTAGTGATAACTTTCAGTTTTCCTGTATTACCATTCTGAACTGAATTAGTATGTACGTCATTATATGTCTCCTTGTCAGACAAGTTTCAGGCATATTAACACACATGTAATTATGCATCCAGGCAGCCTGAATTATGCATGACAACTACTTTTCAGCGTTGCCGTAATATCAACAAAGATGTACGATGCATGCAACTTGGGCTGCTAGGATAGTTACTATTGGTACTCGAACACAACTCGAATGTGTTGTAGGTACGTATAAAGTATTTGTAGGAGAGTGATAACAAGGAAGGTGGGAAGACAATTATTTTACGGCCTCTTAGCCTAGTCGGTAGCAGAGTTCCGCACACTTGATTAAAATCGGTGATTGATTACTAATCGTCGCTGATTGAATAACCGCTGATTAAATCATAACACAAACCAATCAAGTGATTTCGCCATGAGTAAATCATTAACGACGGGCGCTGATTGAAACTAAAGTAACGCTAATCAACTAAGGCTAATCATGATTTGTTCAATGTGATTGACGAATATATGATTAGAATGTTCTTAAGCTGATTTATGTTATTACTAGAATAAGGCGGATATTCTGAATTTCACATATTGAATTAGACACCCATAATTAAATACCTAAAAATGAAAATAAAAATAAAAGTAAAAATATAGTCATTTATCCAAAAACCATGTATTCGTACTCGTACTCACTCACTAAGTACATAAAAGTGATGGAGCTAGTAGGTACGCAAAATCTAATCATCTAATCAACTAAATCGTTAGTTAAACTAAGCATTTTGTCTTACTAATGTAATCACTTCAGCTAATCATGATTGAAACTAAAAATCGACATGATTTACTCATGTCGGTGCTCAATCAAGTTGAAAAGCACATGATTGCATTCGTAATCATTACTCAGATTACTCAGAATAACGTTCTCATTTTTAACTTTAGTTTCAATCACGTAAATGTTTGCCCAACTCTGGTCGGTAGTGACCTTGCCTATTAGACGGAGAGCTGGCCACGTGAGATATGACACAATAATGAGAGCAACGAAACCCATGTAGTTAATTTGCTATATTATGCTTATTTCTAGATCCGGACATCTGGCAGCTGTAAAGTGGTGGAGGTCAAAGAATGCAAATAACTTGAAGAAAACAAATCCTAGAGTTCTGGGTTTCATGAAATATTATGGGAAATTATGTAATTAATTAGGTTATATCATATCCAGAAGGGTCTGTTGGGGGAAAGTAGTGCCAAATGATGTAAAATGCAATTTTTAGTTAGCTGCCTACTGTTTTTGTTTCCGCAATAATAGACAATGGTTTTTAATCTAATGTTAAAATAAAGGCCCTGTCCTCTATAAATTACAGAACTTTGGCATTTTTTACTTATTTTGGTATTACTTTTTTCCAACTTAAAAACTTTGTTGATCTGTCACTCTGACATCCACCCATTAAAAGCTGCCAGATGCCCGGATCTAGCAATAACGATGGTAAAGCAGTCTAACTAGACAGGTTTCATTGCTCTCATTATTGTGTCACATCTGACGTGGCCAGCTCTTAGACCATATGAAGCAGGAGGTCCGAATCCTGGTCACAGCATTTATTTCTGTATTTATCACCTAGATATTTGTTTCTGAATTATGGATATTTTCTATGTATTTAAGTATTTATAATATACCGAATACAATACTAATTATGCCTTTAAAAGGATGACCACCATTTTTGTTACAGCCTGTATAACCATTAATATTAAAATAATTTTAAACAAAAAAGAACCGACTTCACTAAGCATGCACCTTTCCAACACCAAATGCTTGATCTGCTGTAAAAAATACTCAAATCACCATAGGTGTGCCTATAGTTGAAGAGTTCCCTCGATTTCTCCAGGATACCATCATCAGATCCTGACATGGTTACAATGGAACCAACTTTAAAGTAAGTATACGCTTTTAAACAAAAAAGGAATTTTCCAAATCGGTCTAGCCGTCTTCTAATAATCGGTGAACATAACATAAAAAAAAATAGCAAAAACAAAGATCCCGACGAATTGATAACCTCCTCCTTCGAAATCTTGAAGTCGGTTGGTAACCATTTTTAACCAATCTCAACCTATGTGAAGACATCTTTCTTTTATACTCTTTCATTGGCAACAGTGTTAAACTGAATAGAAATCCCGAAGTGAAACCGAGAATTCAGTTTTATTTATGATCGAAACGCAAATTCAGGGTTCCGTAGTAAGGGTTCCATACAGCCACGACAAACAGCAAGGACGGCACCGCGGCTGAATTATTTATGTTGCGCCGCGTCTCTGCAGCCGATCGGCTTTGTACAAAATGCGGGTTTTAAGGATTAAAACGAGCAAAATAAGGGTTCCGTGTTTGCCAATTTGGCTATGGAACCCTAAAAATCAGGTAAAAAAAAAATTATAAATATTATAGGACAATCTTACACATATCGACCTACGCCCACAGTAAGGCTTGTGTTGTGGGTACTAGGCGACGATATATAGAATCGTAATAGATAGATATAGATAAATACTTAAATATATAGGAAACATCCATAACTCAGGAACAAATATCTGTGATCAACACACAAATAAATGCCCTGACCGGGATTCGAATCCACGACTTCCTAGGAGGCCTAGGCTAGGAGACCGTTAAATTAAATAAGTAAATTAAAGTGTAAAATTTTAAAGATGACACAAAATAAGATTATCTTTTAATTTTATAGATTTAACGCACGTTTAGTTATCTATAGAAAGAAAGAAAGAAAATAATTTTATTTGCTTTGAAACAATCAAATGAAAAACCTGTATCAATATAAATACTTATCTACAGTAACTTACTAACTTCTAAACGACTCGCTTTGCTTGTGACTCTTTCAAGCATGTTCGGGGTTCAATATCTTTTTTAGCCTACTGTATCCTATTTATTTCATGTATCGTATGGCTACATGTCACTGGATATAGATAGACATTTCTTCTCTGGGATGGTAGTAGTAGTAGCAGATGATGAAGAAAATCCAGTGATGGCTGCGAGGTCCAGATGGGACAGTGCAGCTGGCAAGTTTGTTACTCTTTTAGCACCCGCGGATCACGTTTAGAGTTGTCTAAGGTGTTTCCTACGGACGCAGAGTAACATTGATCCCCTGTATCCTATGAAAACCTGCAACTCCAGAGGTTTCACATCGTTGCCGACCCAAAAAGGAGGATTCACTGTATTGATGGCTAAAGGCTAGCTAATAGGCAACTATAATAATTTTTAAGAAAAAAAAACCGACTTCCATGGGGGTAGCCGGTGAAGCATTATTGTAGATGGTGCACTTAGATTCCATGCAATAAAATAACTTGCTTAACAAACGCAGCGGAGAGGACAAATCGCCAAACGTGAACTATGCGTCGTTGAAGAGTTCCGTTCTGATCATCATCAGCAGTTCCACTTCATCAAATGTCACTGTTTAAAAATATAAAAATCACTATATGTATGCCTTTAAGATTTGAGGAGTTCCCTCGATTCCTCATGGATCCCATCATGAGAACTGCGTTTTGACAAAAACGGGACCAATCTGTATATATATACCTACAATCAAAAAAAGAATTTTCAAAATCGGTTCAGACATGACGGAGTTATGGAGTAACAAACATAAAAAAAAAACATACACGCCGAATTGAGAACCTTCTCTTTTGAAATCTTGAAGTCGGTTAAAAATATAGTCGCTTCTCCGATGTCGTTGTCGCGTTACATACAAGGTGTAAAAAAATGCTGGTGATCTGTTTAATGGCCAAACATTTTTCACGTGAAAAAAAATTGGTTTTGTATGGAGGGTCGGCCGGCTGGGATGACGTGTCCCATACAAAAAAAACTTTTTTTTTCGAGCCCAAAAAATTTTTCTCCTACTTTTTCTTAGTCGCAATACGATACCAGTTATGCCCATACACTAGGGCTGCCATCTCTAAATTCGCCGAACCCGGACAAAGACTTTAAAAAACCCGGACATTTGGCGTAAATCACATTCTTTCCCCGGACGTGTCCGAAAATAATATTAAAAAAACAATTGCTTTGGTGTTTCCTCACATAAAAAGTGGTTTTCCCCGGACACTTTTTTTAAAAGCCTCGCGGACGGCCCCCGGACGGCCACCAAACTAGGACAAATCCGGGGAAACCCGGACGGATGGCATCCCTACCTTAAACGGATCACCAATATTTTTATTACACGCAAACAATATTAACATTCGTGATTCGCCTACAGTATACAGAAATGCTTGAAGAAGTGATCCATACTAATATTATAAATGAGAAAGTGTATGTGTGTGTTTGTTTGTTTGTTTGTCCGTCTTTCACGGCAAAATGGGGCGGAATTGACGTGATTTTTAAGTGGAGATAGTTAAAGGAATGGAGAGTGACATAGGCTACTTTTTGTATCTTTCTAACCCCCCACTTCCCTAAACTGGGGGGTGGAAGTTTGTATGGTTTGTTACCCCGAATTTAACGCGAGCGAAGCCGCGGGCAAAAGCTAGTTTACCATACAGGAAACAAAAGAATTCATAAACGTTTACCTTCACAGAGATATTATCCATTTCGTACTTTACTTAATTGATTTAAACGGAGCCAAATAAGACCTTTCCCAGCCTGGGGCACAATGGGCCTAACCTGTACGGGCCTTTCTCCAAGACTACAGTCGAAACAATACCTTTTTTGCACAGAAATGTCTAAAATTGGGCGTCTGGATTACATACTAATTTAATTCCCACGTTTCGACAAAATCATTGTACAGGGTGTAACAAAATTAGTAGTGATCTGTTTAAAGGCGTAATTGGTATCTTACTGCAAGTAAAATTATTATTTTTGTTTTAACTTTAAGATGAGAGCGAAAAAGACGTCGACGCGTCGGCAGGCGTCGGCCGAGCCGAGCCGAGCCGAGTCGAACCGTGCATTGTTAGCTCTTATTGCGTGGTCATAAAGCTTTTTTCCACCGGATTTTGCCGAATCAGCGTCGATAGGTTTGGGGAGACCCTAAAGGGGTTTAGGGTCTCCCCAAACCTATCGACGCTGATTCGGCAAAATCCGGTGGAAAAAAGCTTTATGACCACGCAATAAGAGCTAACAATGCACGGTTCGACTCGGCTCGGCTCGGCTCGGCCGACGCCTGCCGACGCGTCGACGTCTTTTTCGCTCTTATTGCGTAGACATAAAGCTTTTTTCCACCGAATTTTGCCGTATCCGCGTCGATAGGTTTGGGGAGACCCTTACAATGTCAATTTAGTTTAAGTTATTCTTGTATGCACTATGGGTACTGACTGCCTGAAATAAAAACTTTTTATTTATTTAAAAAACTACTTTTTATTTCAACACAACAACACATAACAGTAAACATAATAAACACTAAACAACTAGAGATAAAAAATTTGGCCCAGATCGCTGTCAACGGGCAGGGTGTCCAGAAGGCTGGCCGTGTTGCCACGTTGAATGGCGATAGCTATACGTTGTGCAAAATAGTAGCAAGCCCTCTGGTCACCAGAGGCTTCTATTAGGCGCGCCGATAGATCTTTGTATAGTCGCGCTTTATTTATTTATTATTTAAACGGATCGTAGTAAATGGAAATCCGTGATCTCTGCCTACCCCTCTGGGAAACAGGCGTGAATATATGTATGTATGTATGTATGTATTTAAACGAAAGAAGAAAAAAATTTTGGTTCCGAAAAAAAATTTTTTTGTATGGGACACGTCATCTCAGCCGGCCGGACCCTCCATACAGAACCATTTTTTTTCTTCCACGTGAAAAACATTTTTTCTTAGTTTTTTATAATTAGAATACGATTCCAATTATGCCCTACGCATCACCACCATTTTTGTTACACCTTGTATATTATAATATGGTACCGTACATAGGTACAGTCAACCAATTTGATTCCTAGGCCACTCTAGAACCTTGTCACAATAGCTAGTTTGGTAGCGAATAGGTTACGTTTATACGTATCCACGGGCAACAGTCATTACGACAAGGTTCTACAGTGGCCTAGGAATCAAATTGGTTGACCGTACCAGTGAACAAGATTTCATAGTCTTTCTTGTAGATGGTAGGTAAAAATGGCTGAGCAAATGTGCATCGTAATGATGACAAACACAGGGAACGTGAGAGGTAGCTACTAGAGTCCGACCACGCGAACATTGGAATTTTTTTATATAAACTTGAAATTTATGCTGCCTCTCCTGTCTTCGTCAGTTCCAGAATCGTTACACTACACAGATTGCATCGCCGCGAGTCGGACTATATCATAAGTCCATATTAGGTATATACCTACTAAAATCTCACCAACTATTATTGTGAAACAATGGAAGAAGTACTTGAATCAATGATAGCTTTAGTATTCGTTGTATGTTTTATTTGTTCACTCACTAGGCTGAAAGTGCGACAGAATCTTTCAATGTGTTCTTTCTGTTGGTTACTACATTTCCTACATATTTCTGTGGAAAAACATTCACCAGAAGTGACCTCTTTTATTGCAAATGGTGCAATTTTTTGTCTATATTTAAAAAAAAAAATTTGAACTGATTAAAGTGCTGTTTCCGGGGAATTAAATACATGCTGCCATAAGTTCTTTGAGATGGGGGTTTCAAAAGAATAGACAACGCGTACACACTACACTTCGAGAGTAACTAGCCCTATCGTTCGAAGCTTTCGATGATTCTTTACCATCAGGCATGCTTATTTGCCACTAAACATAAGGTATGTGTTCTCAAAAAAGCGTAGGAGACTGTACAATCTCAGTACACTTATGCATTGTTTCAACCCGATAAGAACTGACGTTCCAAAAACAAGATCCGACCGGTCAACAACCAAAAACGACTTAACCGCCAACCATCACCATAGCCATTACTCTCTTTCGCGTAGCTTGAGTAATGAGGCTAATTAACTCGGTTAACTGTTTGACTGTCCAGTAACTCATCGGTTCATTGTGTGAGTGCGCAGATTTGCACTTGTTTTTTTGAGTTCGTTTCCTGGTTTTGTGTTCATGACTTTATTTGGGACTTGAGATATGTTCACACTGTTTTTTTAAGTTGCATTTTCAGAAATCGTCTATACACAAATCGAACAGGAATCATCCTAGCGTTTGTCCCGGCTTAATTGAGGTCCTGGGGTCCGCTTGGCAACTTAATTCTATGAGTTGGCGTAGGCACTAATTTTTACGAAAGCGACCGCCATCTGACCCTCCAATGCAGAGAGGAAACTAGGCATTATTGGGATTAGGTCCGGTTTCCTCACGATGTTTTCCTTCACCGAAAAGCGACTGGTAAATATGAAGTGACATTTCATACATACATTCCGAAAAACTCAGCCACGGATTTTTATTGTTGAGTCATTTACGGATCAAGCTATTTTCTTTCGTTTAATACTTTCTCTATGAAATGTCCAGTGTAAAGTGAACCATACAATTAAAGTCCGTGATGTTACAGTCGCCATCAGATATATCGGAGCGGCCAAGGTGATCACAAACATCTGAACAACGCCTCTATTGTCAAGGCGATAAATTTCATGTTCATATATTTAGAAATACCTTGGATGCTTAGATATATTTGATGGCGACTGTACTAGCCAGGGTTTGTACCAGAGTCCTCCGGATTGAAAGTCGGGCGTCTTACCGCTAAGCTACCAGCGCTTCATCAAATGAATCTTAAAAATAAAATGGCGAAGGTTTCGGGACAATCAGCCGTCAACAAAAAGGCGTCATTTCGCCGTTACGTTGAAGTTTATTTTCTTGCTCACTGACGCCGACTGTTTCGATTTGTTGTGATACTTGTTATCGATACGCAGCGTGACATTTAAATAATATATGTGACGTTTTCAAGTCAAAGGTACATCATCGTCGGTTGTTAATAGAGTTTATTTCTTTCTTGGGGATCAATGTTAATCTACGTCCGTAGGAAACATCTTAGACAACCCTACACGTGATCCCTGGGTGGTGCTAAAAGAGTAACAAACTTGGCAGCTGCACTGTCCCATCTGGACCTCGCAGCAATCACTGGATTTCTTTATCATCTGCTTTCCCACTACTACTACCCCAGGGAACAAATGCCTATCTATATCCAGTGACATGTAGCCATACGATAAATTAAAAAAAAATCTATATGAATTTTATGGTAGTAACGCCTTATCGACAACCGACTATGATGTACCTTTGACTTGAAAATGTCACATATTAGAGCATAGTTTGTAGGAAAGAAAAACCTGTAATAAGACTGTCAGAGAAACTGCCGTACGAGTCGTTCTTACAGCTCTATTGTGGGGCCATTTTTTGGGCTTTTGTGTATCCCATTCTTAATTCCATATCGAAGCAGAAATGTAACAATTTTCCTAAAATTTCAATCGATTCTTCGCCTTCATGTCCTATCAAGAAAACAAATGAAACTCAGCTTCCCATACAAAAAAGCAGTATGTGTCTACAAATTCCAGTACCTTTACTACCCCTTTCTAACAGAACAGTAAACCTCTCAAGTCTGGGGTGACGCCATTAAAATGGATGCCATTGCCAAGGGGTTGACACGTTGTTTTGACAATATACAAGGTGGTAAAAGACGACGTTGTTGGGTATTTTAAAATGGGAATGAAAGCCTGTTTTATGACGGAAGACAGTTTGCGAACGTTTTCTAAGAAAACGGAATTTACTTACGTATAATATTGTCGTAATGTACAGTTACCGGCAATAATATATTCCTACACGAAGGCCGCAAAAATATGCGACACGCTCTTATTTGTAGGGCCATAAGAGCGTGTCACATTTTTGCGGCCTTCGTGTAGGAAGATACTATTGCCGGTGATTACTATACCTTGATCTAACCTTCTGGTCAATTATGATTAATAACAATGTGGATTCATTTTACCATTAATTTTAAGCGACCCTCTACTCTACAGTCAGTTTACCGACAGGGATTAGAAAATGAAGATGGTTTTTTCGCTTGAAAAAAAGTGATTTATCAGGACAAGTTCTCGGTATTCCTTTTTATCAAAACATAAATAAAATGATAAAGAAAAACATTAACATCGAAACAGTTTCAAACACTTCACGATTGGGCGTTTAGATCAAAACACTCCAACTTTCATACCCTGTATATCGTATAACTTTTAAACAAAATATTTTCACGAAAACAGCGATCTCGAAAATTACAACCGTCAGTGCCACCTGGCAGGATAATTGTGAATCTTTTTATAACTTCATTCTTTTATAGCAGTCTCATTTTAAAAGAGCGTATGAGACAAGGAAAACTTATTAACAAACGACTTTTTGCATTAACATTGCGTTATATTGGTAATTCTTTGATTTTTTCCTCCCTTCGATTCGATCAAACTTCTTAACATCGCTTTGAAGATTTGGGAAGGTAAATGAGAAAATAATTACTTTCGTATTATTTTCAGTATCTTTTTAAGTATTTCTATTGGGGCATTAATAGGAAATTAATTAGGTATCGTTTTCAATTATATTCTTTGAGTTTGAGATGATTGTTTTCATAGATGCTTTCTTTTTTGACGTGTGTCGTGAAAAGCTTTTGGAAAGATAATTATTATGTCTCAAGACCCTTTGATATTATTCGATAATTATAGCTGAAGATAATGGAAAAATATAATACTTACTCAGAAATAAAGAACTCAATCTCTTCCAGAATTCTACCAATCGATAAGTAGGTACTCTTCATTTGGTATATGTAGTTGATAAAATGTAATTTGCACCAAAATCGTCATACAAGTTTTACGTTATATTTCAAGATGGACTGGAAAGATGGACAGAGGAAATAAAAAAAGTTTGCTAGCGACGACTGGGTAACAATAGCTCAAGACAGCGAAATATGGAGTAAAATGGAAGAGGCCTTTACTCGTCAAGAGGCCCTTAATAATTAAAAAATTTAAACCTAATATATAAAGTTATTAACCGTTTTGAATTTGAATGTGAAATAGCGAAATAGCTTGATAATTTTTTTAAATTAATTTATAAATACAGTCAAACACTTACTAAACCTAAAATTAATAATAATTTATTAATTAATTTAATCTATTAATTTATTACTATTATTTTATTTTATTTTAACAGTGAAATGTATAATGTTATAAAGGGATTAAATGGCTTTAATAAAATAAATAAATTATTTCACTTACATTAAACATTAAACTAACTACATCTTACGTCACAACTTCAATGACGTCACAGACAAGAACTATGAATAATATATAGTTTTTTATGCCCTTCTCTTCCATCATTGCGGCATGTTTTATGCAGAACCACAGTGACACTGTGGTAACAATAAAGAAAGCCCTAGCGCGAGGGGTTACGTCTTAAGGGCTCTCCACGAAAGTTAGAATTGTGTGGACATGCCTTTTCATTTTCTAAGGATGGTACCATTGAGTTAATATATGTAGTAGAGGTACAGTTTCAAACAAAAAGAGAAAATGTGGCTCGTGAAAAATTGTAACCTGGTAGTACAACACTGGCCAGTGTTATATTATACCGTAATAAGACTGTCAGAGAAACTGCTGTACGAGTCGTTTTTACACCACTATTGAGGGGACATTTTTTTGGGCTGATTGTGTATCTCGTTCTTTATTAGATATGGGTGGATGGTACAATTATTCCTCGATGTTAAAGATATAAAAAAGGGAGGTGTTTTTGCAGGAAATTCATTACCCATGTAAATTCATGACTTGAGTATATGCCTTTAAAATTGAACAAATATATTTTAGTTTCAGCCCGAAAAATTGGGTCATATGTAAAAATATTCTTCATCGGCTCCTAAATTTATAGATGAAATCATACTATTAATACCGAACAAAATAATATTAGGAAGTGTAGGTACTATATGCAAATGTTTATATGCAGTGTAATAAAACCACTGTTCGATATACCAAACGTGCCCAACATAGCAGTCTCTCTCTATCGCAGTATATCTATCTATATATTTCGGCCTGGATCCAGACCCAACGGGCTCGTGATTACCGACCGATGGCGTAGGCTGAGTAGGCTCTCCGCTTGTACACACTGCTTGTACACGCCACAAAATCACGCAGTGACCCCTGCTATTTTTTTTATACCATTACGGTGGCAAACAAGCATACGCTCCGCTTGGTGGTAAGCAGCTACCGTAGCCTATGGACCCCTGCAACTCCAGAGGTGTAACATGCGCTTTGCCGACCCATTACAAAAAGGAGGATTCACATTCACTATTTCACAGCGTTGTTAATATCACATGTTAGATTCATATTCAAGTCTCACACAGCGTTCGATATCCGTACACGACCGCAATCCAGGCAGGTGTAATTCGCGACGAACAAGCGCAACAAATTGGATAAAGTTGTGTACTGACAGTTTCATTTGTAGACCTTATCACTTGGGAATAAGGATCACAGTCACACATAAAATTATGTCGTCGATGTACAATGCCGCAGTGGTATCCTTTTATCTCTAATCCGAAATTAATGTTTTTCATGCCTGTCCAGGATTATAAAAAAGGATGGTAACATAATTTAAACGTTTTTAGTGTTAATTAAAACTATTCGGCTGTATTGCAAGTTTATTCTTTTATCGCGGCGCTTAAAACCCTAGAACTTACACGTTTTTCCAAACAGTAACTAATTTACATATGGGTCATAGTTAACATAACTATATACTTAACATGAGGACAAACAGGAGATTATTGCAATATGATTATTAGTTAAATTGCATTTATTCCTAACTAAATGAGAATAATCGCGGTCTTATTGAATAAAATTAAATAATTATTAAACATACTTTTTCCGGAAAATCTTTCTAACTTTAAATTGAGTAAAAAATAATTTATTTTACTTAGTCTTATCAATAGCTTTCTTTCGCCATAGACACACAATGCAGTCATTATTATTTCACGTCAGTCGTCCGTCACCGTGCTCTCGTTTTACCGACGGTCGAAACTCATATCAGCCCCAGAACCGTTGATAGCATTTTAAATCAGGTTAAGGTCGCAGGTTGATCAACGTTTTCTTTCGCTATTCCTTAGAGTAGATATCTTTTCGTACAAGCGAGCGAATCGAAGTTCTTACAGACAACTTCGGACACAACGGAACTGTCAGCTTGCTACCTAATAGGTCTGTGCATTTCGATAGCTTTTTGATTTTGAATATTTGTTCCGCGATAACATTAGTAACGTTTTTCTGATCTTTATGAAATTTGTTGGAGTTGTAGCAGAGACAAATGTACTTTGAGAGTTCTTATATGAGCAGGATCGATCAAGGGGTTATAGAGCTAGAAGGTGCAAATGCGATCTTAATTGTTATATTGGTCAACTCGTTGCAAGTAAATCGCGAGTTCCCAGTTCGAGGCGACTACTAATAATAGAACTGTTGTAAGGCGGCTTTCACACTGGCACCGCGTACCGTTCCGGTGAACGAGACAGCGCTATACGCATGCAGGGCGCTATCTCGCTCACACACCGTCGCCGCATGCGGAAACCATCTCTGCATCAGTGTGATAACCGCCTTAGTCTTATCAATACTTACATTTCTTTCCCCTTAGTCCCACAATGCATTCATTACTATTTCACGTCAGTCATGCGTCGACACGCTAGCGTTTTACCGACGTCCGTCAACTCACCGCGTTTTCATCCGACGGTCGAACTCAGCCCCTGTACCGATACCGGTGTGTTTTAAATCAGGTTAAGTTCGACGCAGTTTTATCGACCGCTTTCTTTTGTTTCACTGATTTTTGAACTGAGAAGATAAAGACAAAATGTTTTTTAAATAGAACAGTTGCAAGTCTTATCAACATATTTCTGTCTTCTTAGTCCCACAATGCATTCATTATTATTTCACGTCACTCGTCCGTCAACTCACCGCGTTTTCATCCGACGGTCGAAACTCAGCCCCTGTACCGATAGCATTTTAAATCAGGTTAAGGTCGAGTCAGGTTCGAACGTTTTCTTTTGTTTTTTTCGGGTTCTCTTTAACTGAATTGGAGAGTGGAGTAATTCGATTTTTGAAAATCGAACTTCGACATCTGCTGTTTCTATTTTTAAATGCGCGTTTTAATAGTAGGTTATATCTCTATTTTTATCGTGTTGAAGGTATGTTACTACAGAGTCATTGTTTATTTCTTATCTGTTGGCTGCGAGTAGCTATGCGTTTTTACGATAGTTGTTCATGTTGTAATTAATTCATACCTATGTTATTTTTAAGGCAATATGTTACTAAAAATTAAAAAACATACCTTCCTTTTAAAATAATAATACCCTTATAAAAATGAGTAAATGCATGTAATTATTACTGTATAATTCATTCATTTTAAGTTAGTAATAAAAAATAATGTAATGCATCACATATTGTTCTCTGAAATAAATGTATATTTTTTTTTTACATCGAAAGCAGTTTAGGGATTTATAGCATGTCTCATGTAAAGGTTAGCTGGAAGAGATCCCTTAAAGGGATAAGTTCGCCTTTGTACACACTCACTATATTTTTGTTGGTCATGTACTTACTTGGTTTGTGCAGTAAAGTGTTTTACTATGTTCTCGTGTATGGGCTACTACTACTTATTGATTTAAATTACAGAGCTCCCTATGATGCAACTCAAATAACTGAAGGTTCGTGTTTCATGCAACTATAAGTTCAGTACCCTTTAAAAACGAAAGCTCTGTTAAAAATATTCACGCATGAAAAAATATTAACTGCTAGAAAAATCATTTCTGCAGAATGGCCCTATAAATGTACGCACCAATATCACCTCAATAAATAAAATGGACGCTGTCCAATACGTTGTGATCAATAAAATCACATCCCAAATGTAAAGCGCTATGAATTCTTCATTCGAAATTGTACTGACCATGTTAGGGTATTATCATTTTTAGTGCTTGCCACACTGGTATATTCAGATGGAATTTTTGATGCACTGGCTACACAGGCGCGCTGCCATTGGCCGATCTGAATATTGTATGAACCAATCACAGTGTTGCGCTTAGCGCTGCATTCCAATTTCAAATGTTGAAGGCGGGAAATCGTTGGCTACATAGTAACGGCTGTTTTGCAATGTAATAGGGTTATTTGTTAGGAAATCAAACGTAATTTCATCGTGTCCAAGTGACATTTGGCTCTTGCGGGCCGCGCGGTGGGTATGCCGATAATTTGATATTCTAGGCCAGAATTTTAATGTGATGAAGTATGCGTCCGCCGTAGTTAATCTGTAGCGTCCGCTGTTCGCTAAAATGGGATATTTGAATGTTAGTTGTGTATTGATACTCGCATTGATGTACGGTTCTTCAAAATAAGAGTGTACAGGTTTATAAGGGTCAGCAATTCGCAAGTAAGGCGATAATCACACTTGCGCTGCAACCGGCTGCGGCGACGGTGAGCAAGCGTGACAGATCTATACGCATGCAGAGCGCTATCTCGCTCGCGCACCGGCGCTGCATGCGGAAACCGCAGCAGCGTGAAAGCGGCCTAACACTCCTTGCAGCGTCCGTAAACTACGGTGACCGATTGACAAAAGGCGGGCTTTATGCTTGTTTGCTACCGGCGTGGTAAAAAATATCTTGATAATTCGTATTGTAAATTCTCTTTTTTCTTTACACGTAAAGATGTCACAATTAGACCACAAGAGGCCATGAAAAGATTAAAATTGAGAAATCAGAATTGAAAGTAGACTAAAACTAAACCTAGGTAACAAGTGTAACTAATGAGGTCAATTTGCAGCATCATTTTATAAGCGATACATTAGTTACCGTATTTAGTGGTTACGTTAGTCACGCCTGAAAATATGGAAACATTTAATGTGACAAAATAGTAGTTTATGTAACTGTTACGTAATAAGGGTCCTTAAAATACGAGTGTGGTTTTATGAAACGAGCCGCAGGTGAGTTTCATAATAAGATCACACGAGTGTTTTAAGGCCTAATTACGTACAGTTGCATACACTGCTTTATCTACACTCATATTATTTATTCTAAATGCCGTATTCGGAAACCATAGAATGGCCGCCATTGCACCGCCATGGCCAACTCGATTGTGCCGGCGGTCGCGCGGGCGCGTGTCGGGCTGTCGGTTGTAGCGCGGGAGGGTGCAAGTGTACATTATGTCATCAAAACTCATAACACATCAATAGTTGAGCATGTAAAGTTAAAATTACGTTACTGCCACAGATAAAAAGCTTATCATAGTAAAATCGGTCTGTAAAATGCCTTCCGTTTTCGAACACGTTTTAGAGAACTCACAATATGAGTGTAGATAAAAATGTTTCTACGACTCTATTACCAAGGCGTAAAGTCTTGGATACATGTTTTTGTCACAATAAATATTGGTAACCTGCGTAATGTTGGTAATAAGCGTTGGTAGGCTGGCGGTAAGACGTCCCACTTTCCAATCCTGGTCTCTGGTTCAAACCCAGGCTCATACCAATGAGTTTTTCGGAAATTACGAAATATCATTTCATATTTACCAATCGCTATCCGGTGAAGGAAAACATCGAGAGGAAACCTGCATACATCTGCGGATTCAAAGGTGTATGTGAAGTCCCCAACCCGCTTTGGGCCAGTTTGGGCCCAATTTCTCTCGTGTATGAGAGCCTGTGCCTAGCAGTGGAACGTATATAGGCTAACATATTATTATAATTATTAAATGTATCCATATTTTCAGATTTGACAGTACAGTATTTTAGTATTATACAAATCATCACAGAATACATCACCTGCTTCTGCCAATTATGCTTAATATAACCAAATTTTTTTTGAATAAAATTTCGATTGGTAGACTCTAGTTTAGAGTCAGGAAAGTTGGTACATGACATGATCAACAGATTATTACCTACAGATTCTACTCTGAATCCAACCAAAACTTATCAAAAATTCTAATAGTGTTTTGTGAACCAAGTTTGGTACGAATCACTATAAAAAAAAGAGCGCAATGCTCATGTACGTAACACCCCTCTATTTGCAGGCGTCCATAGTCTTAGGTGACCGGTTACCACCAGGCTACATGCTTGTTTGCCACCGATGTGGTATAAAAAATATATTACGCAGTCTGTATTATTTTCCGATCAAATCTGAAATCAGGTTTAATAGACAAATAATGTTATTTGTGGCAATCGACATGTTACTGATGATACTAATGATGTTAGTTATGTATTCAAATCAGATAGAGTATGCAATGACCACCGCGGAATTATTTATTAGTATAAGCTAGATAATTTCGTATTACATATTTTAGTTATGCACTAGCCTTTTAAAAATTAATAAACTCTAAACCCCATTATTACCCCCGGAAAGGCTTAATTAAAAAAAAAAAAAACGTTATTGTCTCATATTTCAAGTGTCCTCCTTCAACGGTTATCTGTCAGTCTGATAATTGAATATTATGTCGTCATTTTAAATCGTCCATATGATAAATTGATAATTTAATCATATTGTCACCCTACTCATAGTGTTGTGTTCCTGCTGGTGAGTAAGGTTGCCAAAGAGCTCAAAGAGGACCCAGTGTGTTGACGATGAGGGACCTTCTTGTTCCTTTAGTCGTCAACACAGTGAATCCTCCTTTTTGTAAAGGGTCGGCAACGCGCATGTGACGCCTTTGGAGTTGCAGGCGTCCATAGGTTACGGTAGCTGCTTACCATCAGGCGGGCCGTATGCTTGTTTGCCACCGTCGTGGTATAAAAAAAAAAAAAAAAAAAAAAAAAAAAAAAAAAAAAAAAAAAAAAAAAAAAAAAAAAAAAAAAAAAAAAAAAAAACAAAAAAAAAAGAATCCTACCGATAGTCATACGTGATAATGACAAAACCATTATTGGCCTGCACCGCTAATAGTGGACAATATGACACATTGAGTACGGCAGATATTTACTGCCGCCATTGCCTGCGGGAAACCTAAGGACGTAAGCTGAGTGGATGCTCGAGCGGTAGCGAGGGCGGACGACGTCTATAATAAACAAATGGAAATGTATAGCATGGTCTTCATGCCCGACTCATAGCCCTTGGGGATCAATGTTACTCTGCGTCCGTAGGAAACACCTTAGACAACCCTACACGTGATCCATGGGTGGTGCTAAAAGAGTAACAAACATGGCAGCTGCACTGTCCCATCTGGACCTCGTAGCACTCACTGAATTTTCTTCATCATCTGCTTTCCCACTACTTCTACCCCAGAGAAGAAATGCTTATCTATATCCAGTGATACTCGTATGTGCCCATACGATAAATAAATAAAGCCCTTGGAAGGTCGACGAAACGCTGTCGCGTGGCCGTACAACAGTGAACAATATGAAACATTCCTTAAGGCAAATCTGCTGGCGTCACAAGCATCGATTGTCCATACAGAGCCTCGTTGTGGTCTTGTCGATTGTCTTGCGTTTGCGCATCGCATATTTCATTCTCACGTGCATTGGGCGCTGTTCGAGACATTTTGCATTATCAGTAATAGTTTATGGACGATATTGGTGATTTGTGGCATCATCTTGATCTTCCTAGCGTTAAATTGTCTCAGCTTTTTCGACGCGGCTAATATGAGAATTCTGGGTCTTGCTGGACTGGACCTGCGGTGTTGTACTGTACGGTCTACTCAGCAACCGAATTTCAATAATAGGCACAAATTATAGTTTTTTTATGGAAAAGTGCGATCTGAACTTTCAATCCAAAGAGAGACCCCCTCTTTAGCGGACGCTATATATGACTTCCAGTTTCCTCAAGATATATTATTTTACCAAAAAAAATCACATACGTGAGCCATTATGCTCGAAAATACTGGCAAAGCGATAAAAACAAATGTGGATTTGAGGCTTCAGTCTTTTACAAGTCGTAAGGTAGACGTCCAACTTCCATGTGCTTCAGTGTTTAGAAATAAAAGTAGATAAATCTGCCTCAGGTTCTCAAGACGCATACGAGTATAAAGCATATAAATAGTGACAAAGTTCACAGCCACCAGGTAAATCTCAGTAGTAATGTAGTCTCGCCATAGGCAGTGCATTTTTCTATTATTCCTTTATTTCTGAATGTAGCAGCAGACGTTCTGCTTAATAAAAAATCCGAGTATTTCTCAAGATTCCAGTAAATAACAAATTTTAAACTTAAACCATTCGCAATAAAGGCA
This sequence comes from Pammene aurita, assembly GCA_947086415.1. Taxonomy (NCBI): domain Eukaryota; kingdom Metazoa; phylum Arthropoda; class Insecta; order Lepidoptera; family Tortricidae; genus Pammene; species Pammene aurita. The sequence goes on along the minus strand of OX352295.1, from coordinate 10,540,833 downwards.
ATTAGCGAATCAACTATTAGGTATTAGCTTGTCGAGCACTAGGACCTTACAATGAGGCTTCTTGACTAATGACTAATGTAATTGCTATTAATAACGTTACTGTTATTAGTATGAAGTAAACGCTAATTATGTTCAATAAGTCTTAAGTATTAAAATAGAACAGTCGCAATTTACCTACACAATGCGGTGATGCATTGTGTAGATGCATTGTAATTTCCTTTTGTATTTTATGTATATGTTGGTACAGTAAATATGTAGTTTGTGCATAATATTAATAGTCAATAGAGTTGGTTTATATTTCCAGTTAGTTTTGCTAGACTGTGTTAACAATTCTAGCAACTCAAATTAAATTATTCTGCTGAGATCTTTTTAGAGTCTTTGAAGTATATACAAAGCGAATCAAATTCTGTAATAAGGATTCTGTAGGTAATAAATGGAACTCGTATTTTGATATAATCACTATTATCAAGAGTAAAAATTTTGTTGATGATTAGATTTTATTTTAATTGTACGCCTCTCTTAGGCAGGGCATGATGGCATATAAAAAACACATAAGTTACCTCTCCATATTTTGTTGGAAAAAGAGGGTCCATTCCTTATCTACAATAGAACATTGAAACCCATTATTTCGGGTCGTTGCCACAGTTCAAACAAAACGCTCTAACCTTAATCTCCATTCCTAATTGTTACATCCATCTTTGTTTACACCCACAATAGTTTAACTCTATTAGTCATACAAAATAATCACATACTAACGCGGTACAAATTAATATCAATATGTTAAAAACAAAATGCATTGTTACCTAAACTAAGTACCGCCTTTTAATTACTTTAAAAAGGTCTTAAAAGTACATAATTCCCACTATGCCTTTCCCCAAGATATAATGCCTTAGCGCGATCGGTACTTACGTCGCGCAGGATAAAATTTGTATTGAAGCATTCTAAAAAAGGCCGTAAATAATAGGCGTTAAAGTCTTTTTTATTCAAGTCATATCATATATGACCTATTGGTATTGAGATTATCATCATCACTCAAGACAATCATAAATAAGATATTCACATTAACTAATGTTTCACGTCTCTCATAATTTGGAGCAGTTACAATGTGCTCTCGAAATATATATCACTACAAATCACTGTTGGTCCATTGTTAACGTTTTTAGTGGGGTATGGTGCAAGTTGTAAACGAATGGTAATAGCGTTTGACGCCGCTTGAGATTAAAATTACGTAAAGATGACCATATATTTTTTATGCCTATTTAATGATTAGTTTAGTCTTTATTCGTAAAATAAATAGATTAATAGGCTTGCTTTTATTCTTAGTAACAAACTATTGTTAGAAACATTTAACTTAAATTAGATTTCTGTTAATTAGTCCAAAAATAATAGACAAGTAAGAGACTTATTTCCGAAATAATTTTGCGAAACAGGATTAAATAAAAACAAATATAAACATAGTAAAAATAAGTAATTAGAAGTGCGTATATTGCATTTCATTATTGTTTATAATTGAATGCGTGAAATGTTAAGGTATTTGTATTTTAAATACCTTTGAAAGATAAATAACAGAAGTAAAGAAAGATTATGAGGCCGAGGAGTTCAAGTAGGTAGGTAATAAGTACTATGAAATTGTTAGAAAATTTTGGTAAGTTAAATCTTTCCGCTATCAGCAAGGCCGCAGCCTACGCTTGAAGGAGATGGATGGCCGCATTAAGCCACGTCTTAATCCTCGCGGTGGCGATTAGCTGTTTAATTGCGCCCGCGGGCCGCGGCGTCAGTTTTTATTTTCTGACGGTGGTGGGCCTTAAAAGGTCATACATTTTTTGATTAATGGTTTGGTGACCACTTTTCGTCATATCACATGTTGCCATACTTACTTAAAACAACTAGTTTTCTACTTAAGTTGTGTTATTAACCCCCGAAGCAAAAAGAGGGGTGTTTTAAGTTTGACCGTTATGTGTATCTGTCTGTGTATCTGTTTGTGGCACCATAGCGCTACAACCGTTAAACCCGATTCATATGCGTTTTTTTATATTTCAAAGCAAGTACAATCGGGAGGATTGGAATTTGAAGGGGGAGGCCTTTGCCCAGAAGTGGAACACTTTATAGGCTAAAAAAATCTAACAACTTATTAGCTATGGTATAACATTTACGTCACCTTTAAATCGTTAACTTCTGCTTTTTAGGCCCCCATTTCGGTGCTTCAAGTTCATGGAAAATACGAAGGAATGTTCCTCAGTAGATACAAAATATCAACAAACATTGTATCCCATAGTAACTGCGAATAATCAACACAAAAGCTATTAATTATAAGATAGCTGATAACAGTTGATACAAATATTGACACAGATCTCTTTGACATCGCCTCAACCTTTACAATAATCACCTCTATTACTACTTATCTCAATTTATTGTAAACATCCACCATAATAACTTGAGCCCTAATCGAGTATCAATTGTTTAGAAAATTGGTTCAAATTACGGTGGTTAATTGTTATCTTTTGTTGTGAACTTTATCCGATGAGGATGTTTTAAATTCCGGTTATATCACAAGATATATGCCTATACATGTGACTGGCATTTCTTCCCGATGATTAGAACGTATGAATCACTGTTCATTGCAGTCTCTTCCTATTTGGGAAGTACCTAGTACCTACCCTAAATTAATTGTTTTCGCGGATAATGGCTGGTTCTACCATAGGAAAGAACTAAGTATAAGATCAGTAACTAAGGACTAACGGGGCGGCAGGCAGCGTAGCGACAAGAGTCAAAGCGATATTTGCAGCGTTCAATGAGGTCACTCGCATACATTCGTTTATGTTTGATATAATCGCCGCACGCACGCTTCGCTCGAGCGTCCTCTATGTTTCCATACTAACAGCAATACTAAACTGCACGTAGGTGGACTTTTTGTCATTTACCTTACGAACTAAGGCTTACGAACTGTCAGGTTACAGGTACAGACGATAAAATAAACAGTTAGTACCTAGTTTCTTACCCATCACACTTGCAGTGTTTGTTTCTTGTGATGCATACAATATATTGAACATATTCAACTACTAAGTATTCTGAATTTTTAAGCTTCAACAGAAGACTTAATCGACTGTAAATCTATTTTCGATATAAAAAACATGAGCTTTAACTTAAGCACTGTAATTAAAAATGCCTTAATCGTTATATTATTTTAAAGTGTTCTCTGCCTTTTCGCCGAATAACTATTCCCAGACTGTTTCATGTGACAACTGTGTCATTTGGCATAGGGTAATTGTGCTAGTTTCCCGTCCAGGTCCAGTTTACCGTCCACTTGATTAAACTGCTGCAAATAAAGGGGAAAAACTTGTTAAGGACAATATAGTTTAAATTTAAAGTTTATTCTTAAGTAGATTTTTAATTTTAAGCATTTATTTTGGGATAAACTAGAAGATAAACATATAAATAAGTATGGACGGAAAACTGACAAGAGTGGACGAAAACTAGCACAATCACCCTACTGCATATTTTTCTGAAACTAAAAGAATGTCAGGATTGTTATAAAACAAAACTAACCTAACCTATATGGTCCTACACGAGGATTATAAAACAAACCCTGAAAAGTAAGTTTCAGAAAAAAGTGCAGTATGCCAAATTTGGCATACAGCATTTTTGACACAGTGTCATTTATGACACAGTTGGCAAATGAAACAGTTTGTGAAACGTTATTCGGCCAAAAGGTAGGCTCCCATTTTAAAGTTCATAGATACTAGAAATAAAGAATAAACAATACTATTTTAATTCCGATGTCGGAAATAATAGGTATATTCATAGACCACCGATTTTCATTACTTACGAGTCATAAAAGTACGCTAACCGTTTCTTCCCTAAAGTTATTAAGTGTAACATGTTTCTTGTAAGATGAAATACGTAAAAAGATGTAAGATAACTAATTTCCCACAGCTCCGTGTGACATGAAACACAATTAAGCGTGTAAATTGTAACAATTAAGACAACGTTACACGTTTTTACATTAAATTAACTAAATGGTCCTAATCTCGGCCCGGACTAAGTGTTGTTTCAGGGGATTTAGTGAACAATAAAGTGAGTTGTTTCGTGTGTGCTATTTTAGAAATAACCGTAATGGTGTAAATACTGTAAGAGACGAAAGTTGTAAGAAAGGATATAGCTAGCTTGTTATAGTTTTAATTTCGCCACATTCGGAAAACCCCACTTTATTCCATCGATTTATAATTTACTGGGTATCAATGTTACTCTGCGTCCGTAGGAAACACCTTATACAATCCTACACGTGATCCCTGGGTGGTGCTAAAAAAGTAACAAACTTGGCAGCTGCACTGCATTTGGACCTCGCAGCACTCACTGGATTTTCTTTATCATCTGCTTTCCCACTACTACTACCCCAGAGAAGAAATGCTTATCTGCATCCAGTGACATGTAGAAATACGATAAATAAAATAAATAAATGTATTATTTACTACTAGATGGGCAATCTAGAACAAATGTGCGTCTGCGCCATATTTGGCGGTTGACAGCTGTCATCCAGTGAGAAGAAAGAGTAGCTTAGACTTGTAGTGATTTTCACTGTAACATTTGGCGCAAAAAAATCTTAAGGATGTCATCTCCTGTTACTCAATGCTTTATTCCTTGAAATTAGTGGGGTAAACTCGTAGTTTTTCTACTTGTATGTTTTGACTAGTTTTTGCAATAACCGGTAGGGTAGGATGTCAAAGTTATCGACATAGCTCAACACAGCTTCTTGAGTGGAGACCGCGTCTCGGCAAACGTAGTGTAGGACGCCCTCTGACCAGGTGGGATGACGATCTGCGAAAGACTGCAGGCACATGCTGGATGCGGCAAGCTGAAGACAGGGCGCTATGGCGCTCATTAGGGGAGGCCTATGTCCAGCAGTGGACTAATATAGGCTGATGATGATGATGATGATGAGGATGTAAAATGGCAATAAGTCAATAACGCACGGCAACAGGAATACAGGGTGTAACAAAATTATTGGTGATCCATTAAAGGGCATAATTGGTCGTGTTGCGGTTAAGAAAAAGTCGAAGAATTTTTTTTTTTTACCGGGTTTTTTTTTGTATCGGAAACGTCGTCCCAGGGGGCCAACCCTCCATACAAAACCATTTTTTTTCGCGCAAATATGAATACGATACCAATTATGCCTTTAAACTGATCACCAGATTCGAATGCACGTGAAATGATTGTTTAAATGTTCAGTCACTTGGTAGGTAATTAAGACTGGATAGACAATGCCTATACAAAATCGCGTTCCCTTATTTCAGGCTAAAGCACTAGCGTCATCTATCGGTCACCACAAACACTAAATTCCTACTTAACCTTTCTGTTAAGCCCATTGGTTGACTGGTAGAGAATGCCTTATGGCATTAAGTGCGCCATTTGTACCATCTTATTTTGTGCAATTAAGATTAAATAAATAAATTCTAGTTTCTAATATTTTGTTCGGCGATTAACGCTGACAGAATAACTCGACTCCAGACAACAGACAGAGGCGCTGTGGCACTTAGTATCGAAAACAGACGTATAGCCTGAAGGTTCGAGGAACGCGATTTTGTATAGGCATTGTCAATCCATGTCTTAATCATCCTTGGTGTAGAGTAAGACATTTGAAAACTGAGAATTACCAATCAGCCAACATTATAAGAGTTTCGCCATTTTTGTTGAGATATGTAGCCACAATGTTTGCGCCGCATCTAACCTAATCTTTGTAACTACAGCTATTAAGTTAGGCGGCAACTTTATGCTATAATAGTTGCTTAAGTGAAAGCTTAGGTCTTTTAACTCATTAACCGGCTCATCGAATTTGCATTCAACTTTTTAACGTTTATTTACTTATATACCTATCTGTGTGTCGTAGGGAATTCGCTTTTTTAACGACCCAACAATATACAATGTACCTAAAAGTGTTATAATGGTTATATGTAGCAGGATCAGGTATTCAGGTCATATTTCGATCATGACACTACACGCTTCTTGATAATCAGATATTCACGATATACATATGTTATTTCAGAACATAAGCATATACATATAGTAATAGATTTATCTATACATATTCCTAGTATTTTATTCGTGTATATTTATGTAGTTCATTACCTTCTTTATTTATCTAAGCTTTCAATTATTTTAATTGACTATTCTCTTACTTTTCTTTGCACCTTTTTGTCATGTCTCTGTTTAGCCCAATGATCGGCTGGTAGAGAATGCCTTCGGGCATTAAGTCCGCCATTTGTATTTTTTTCTGTTGTGTACATAAAGTTTAAAGTTTAAATAAATAAATAAACAAATGGCTCACCAAAAATATTATTTTCAACTTTGTCTAAAATAGAAACCTGCCAGTTCCGCCATATTGCATTATCACCAACTATATCCTGTCACCATCACGGCTACTATACGACCATTAACCGACCAAATACCTATAAAAGCCCAGTAAACTGGCGTTTAGCGGTTTTATAGTGAGCTTGCGGTGGTCGCACTCTTAACATTGTTTTTAATGAGTCGTATAATGGTCAATTAAATTCTGTGTAACGACGGCTGAGAATAGTCGCGTACTGTGGCCGGACTTATACGTATTTCTACTGCTAACGATCCTCTCCAACCCCTATATTTTGATCTCTGGTCTTGTATAATTGTTATCTATTTACAGACTTACTTTTATTGGTTTTCTTATAAGCAATGGAAATAATAGTTGTGCTATACGTTAAAATGTAATAATTAAGAAAGTCTTAAGCGCCCTGATGGTTATTGGAATTTCAGTCGTTTTTATCATAAGTTACTAGTTTTAAAAAGGTTATGTTAGTGTTAGTAAAGTGTTTAAGTTCTATACAGGGACACCGTTTTAATATCGCGACAGCAAGTTTCTTCGGAGATTATCCTCAGATATGCGGAAGCTGTTGAGTTTACTTTAACGGCTGTTAAAGATATTTGACCTAAAATTGTTAGGTAGAGTGTGTCCGGAAAGAGAAGTGTCGTGGTTTATATGGGAACCCATACATTCTACGACACTCTTATTTCTGGACAGACTCTACATATGTTGCTAGTGATTTCGTGTTTTATTTTTTGCAATCGTAAACAAAACGCCTTTTTATACGACTTTTTGGTAACCAAAGTTCTTTTCAGTCATGTAACTATCGGTAACTATTTTTTTAATACCACGACGGTGGCAAACAAGCATACAGCCTGCCTGATGATAAGCAGCTACCGTAACCTATGGACGCCTGCAATAAAAAGGACAATTCACTGTGTTGAAGCCAGAGGAACAAGAAGGTCTCTCATCGTCAACACACTGGGTACTGGGTCTGTCGGTATTTTGAACATGCTTCATAAATTGTGCTCGTATAGGTAATTAAAGATCGAGCTTACAATAAAGTACATACGAAACCTCGTTAAAAGTCCTAATTAAACTAAACCCATTGTACTTCCCTTTACGACTAGAATGTATACATTAACAGCCATAAAACAACATGTAATAATCAAGTCATTATTCAACTGCATAACGACTATAAGGCTCATGGACTTAAAATATATCCGGATACCAAGGCTCTAAGGCAACTGTGATTTCTTAACGAGCCCGTCCGTTGATTTCACGCACACGTTGACCATTCATCCCCGTGTTGTGAAGTAAATATGAAATCAGTATTGTCAAGGCCAGTGCGTGATTTCGTCGCGCCCCTACAAGTCTTGCAACATAATAATGTTAATTATTATGTGCAAAGAAAGCGGTAATCGTGTAGAACGGATATATTATATGACAATTAATGCACCCCATACCTCGTAATCTCGTGAAGTACAGGTATGTCGTGTAAAAATGCTAGGAAATCGGCGTTTTATGAAATCAGTGTTGTCTGTGGTGTGGAGTCCTCATAGACTAATAACCCAAGACCTCGCATAGCTGGGCGACCCCCGCTGCCACGCTCGAAGTAATTTCACCCTATAGTGAGACACTAATTTATTGTAAGTGACAGTAAACTTAGTTCGTCTCCATGGCAACCATTAATGTCTGACTCTCTCTTACGCCCCACGGAACAATGGCGCGTTCCCTGTCTAGCATTGCGTGTTCCCCTCCCGCACCCCTTCTTTTGGCAGCTCAGGTTTTAAAGAAATATAAATATAAGGTAAGCTAAGCGGAGTATACAGATATCTTGTATATGGGAGTCCGTGTATATCTTAAGTCCATGATAATAACTTACTTCCTAGATGGCATGTAAACACATTGAGACAAAACACCGGATAACTACATCAGAAACGTGAAGGTGACTGATAATGTGCAATTAATTAGTATATTGTTGGTCGTTAGATAACTGTAACTGCGGAGTAGCCTGGCTTTGTTATTCTATATTGGATCTAGTATATGTGTCTACAGAGAAAAAAATATACTTTTCACACCACCTAGTCGTATACGGGCTTTTTCTTCCCTGCTAGGAGGGAACAAAGTGGCACTTTTCTGTTCTAGGACATTCGTTTTTTTTTTCAGCCAGTCCGTCATCCCAATCAAATTTCTTATTAAATTAATAGATTCATTATAATTAAGAAGCACACTAAGCACATATAAAGTTAAAATTAATATGATTCAATAATAAAAAAAATATTTTCTCTAAGGTGGTGTGAAAGCAGTATGTGTCACATAGGAGCAAAACTATTTTCAACTTGGGCGTTAACACTTGAATCCCTCACTACGCTCAGGAGTCTACTTTAGAATCCCTCGCTACGCTCTGGATTCTATTATAGACTCCATCGCTTCGTTTAGGAATCAATATACGCCCTCGCCGTAAATATTTCATTTTGCTCCCTTGTTACACAATCTACTATTATCGATATGGAGTTATAAGTATTTCCTAAAACTAAATAATACAAAATGTTACAAAAATACTGGTGATCCGTTTAAGGGCAAAATTGGTATCGTATTTTTATTATGAAAACCTAAGAAAAAATTTTTTTGCGCGAAAAAGTAACTTGTTGTGTATGGAGGGTTGGCCGGCTGGGACGACGTGTCGTGTTGCATACAAAAATTTTTTTTCGCGTCGAAAAAGTTTTTTTAATACAATTGCTCAAAAAGTTTACTTTATGTAGCTGCAAATCGTGCGTAAAGTTTGATTTTCTGCACTAGTGCTAAAAAGTAATCTGATCTGCAAATAGTGCGTAAAGTTTGATTTTACGCACGATTTGCAGATCAGAATTTTAAATAAATGAGTATTATGCGAGACCAGCTTATAAATGACCCACCTGAACTACGCGCGATTGGGCATAAAGGAGTATTATGCGAGACCCAATAGTATTACTTGAACAACGCGCGATTGAACGAAGCTGTCTTTCGTACACTGACAGAATATAAATGTATTTTTATTTCATTGTAGTTTTTTCGCAATTGTATTAAAAAACGTTGTTCGACACACGTGCAGAAGTGTCATTTTCAAGTAACCTCGGTACTCGTATAAAATGACATACTTCTCGCACTTGTATCGAAAACTACTTTTCTCCTACTTTTTTCTAGTCGCAATACGATACCAATTATACCCTTAAACGGATCAAGAGTATTTTTGTTACAACCTGTATAAGCGATGTATTTGTAAAAAAATGTAGTGTCCTTGTAAATCAACAAAGTGGGCCATTTTGCGAAACTCGTCCACATATGTATGAGAGCCAAGCTCTAACAAAATGTGTGGTCTGAACCAGAGCATCAAAGTAAGGAACGCTGTCCCTGTCTCATTCTAAAGTGTTAGAATATTATAATATTGTCATTTTAACATTGATCTTTTATCCTGTTGACATTTTTGTCCAGCAGATTCATTACTCCCTTAACTCTCTAAGTCCTATACAAAATGAACCCAACTACGGTTTCCCGACTCATGAGTATTTAGTATAAAAAAGAGCACAATTTTATTGGATTTACAATATTTACTGGGGATCAATGTTACTCTGCGTCCGTAGGAAACACCTTAGACAACCCTACACGTGATCCCTGGGTAGTGCTATAAGAGTAACAAACTTGGCAGCTGCACTGTCCCACCTGGACCTCTCAGCACTCACTGGATTTTCATTATTATCTGCTTTCCCACTACTACTAACCCAGGGAAGAAATGCCTATATATATCCAGTGACATGTAGCCATACGATCAATAACCGAAAGATTTTGCAACGTTGATGTTAATATACTATACTGCATTGACTCCACTACGGTTGAGCAATCTGAATCTCCCAGTCTAGATTTTTGTGCCGAAATAAAGCAAGAATTTGTTTAAATAAACTGAAAATATTCTGTCTGTGTGTGTTTTTGTGTATTTTTATGTCATTCTTTGTTTAAATTCTTAAATTATAAATTAGTTTTAAGTTGACATTTTTTATAAAACATGTAATGACTTTGGTTTCAATAAATTTATTTAACTGAAAATAAAGTGAATTAAACTTACTTGTTCTGCTTAACAGGTGTAGTCGACGGTGTAGGCCTCTTCTCCTCCTTAATAGTACTATTGTTCATTTTAGACGTCAGCCTCTTCAGCACGTCATCCATTGACCGCTTATGCGGATTCCCAAGCGACAGCGCGCTATTATGATTCAGCAATGAATTGTTGTTATTGCAAAGACCCAATTTAGCTTCAGCTCCAGGACTGCTACATTCGGAGGAGCCGCGGCGTCTAGCTTGAAGGTCATTAACCTGATGAAGACTTAAAAAAGAGGAGGGGACTAGAAGATTATTTGTCATTTCTAAGCTTTGCTCAAATCTTTGCTTCTTGCTCGGTCTTTCTTCTTCAAACTGATCTTCCTCGCTTATGGAACTTCTAGTGGAAGAGCTTGGGGAGAACTTGTAGTAGGTCTGGTCGTCCTCCTGGGTGTCTGGAAAGTCCAGGGGCGCCGGGCCGGCTTCGGGCTTCTCCGTGTCGGCAGCACCTTCTTGCAATTTCGACGGAGGTGACTTTCTTTTAGATGACATGTTTCTGGAAAGATAGAGAGGGATTTGATTAGTTTAATATGACATAGTTGTAAAAGGTGCTGTGACAAAACAAATTAAAAATATATGCCCATAATTAGAGCCCTCTGTACAGACGAAGTGACCAAATATATCGCAACACATCTTCATTCCTTTGGTCATAAAAGTGTGTTGCAATATTTATACTAGGCCATTCCATTCCAAGTCGACATATAGAGGCTTTAGACATTTAGTTAGTTATGTCAACCGATGCATTTAATCTCCTTTACACGTCATGTATGCATATGTCAAGACCAGTAAATCCGAATTAGATATTCGCTATCACTTCAAACAGCAAACCAAAGACAATCCACCAAATCTACTTATCCGCAATCAGTCAAGACGGCTTGATTATAAACGCAAGCATATCGTTCAAACGCTTATCCAAAACCCGGGTCAGACGTCAAACGTTTCCCCAGACTATAATCCCCAAAACGCTTTACTTTTGCTCATAGCCGATATACACTTATGGCGTTTGGATTTTGGTTAGTGGCGGTTAGAAAAGGTCGTATAGGTGGTTTGGAATGATGTGGCATAGGATGTTTTGGAGTTGAAGGGTGGAGGAGTCTCAAACTCGCTTCGTTAAAGCATCTAATTGGGCCTTGCTAATTGCAGAGCCTTTGGACTTAAGGTGTCCTCTATATACAAGGCAGGCGGGCGCGACTAGAGTTTAGGTGAGATTGTTTGACGTTTGTTTTAGTGGGGGTAGTATGGGGGTAAACTAACCAGTTTATTTATTTAACTGGTCAAAATACATATTACAAAAATATAGACAAAAGGGTTTATTAATCTCAATTAGCCTGCAGCGATTACTTTCTCAAATCTTGAACAATATCAGCTTCACTTACACCTTAGATGCTATATATACTTGCTTGATTTAAATTAGCGAATTGGTATGTCGAAGTGTTAATGTGTTAACTCATTGTGTCGTATTTACCATTTATTTGTTTCATTTTGTATTAAGCAGAACGTCTGCTAACGATACCACAATGCTTAGAAAAAATGGAAAAGTAGAAAAATCCACTGCCTCAGGCGAGACTCGAACTCGCGACTCTGGGATACATGCATGTGGATTTTTCTACTTTTCCATTTTTTCTAAGCATTATTTGTTTCGTATCATACATCATCATACATGTAATGGATATGTGATTTATTCAATCCAAGCTCAAAAATCTTTGTTTCTATGATCATAAATTAGCAGTTAAATCCATGTTAAAGCCGACATTTTCTATTCTAATTTTCATCTTTCTTTCTACGTCAAACTGTTTCCGAGGAAGAAGCGTTTAACGAATTCCAACGATTTAGGTGATCCCATAACATAAGTGTTTCGTAAACCAAGTTTAAACACTAAACAGTAACTGAGTAAGTATCTACTGTAAGTTTAAGTGCTTAGTTTCATTGTTGTTAAATATCTAATCAACTTTAACAGTTTATTTGTACAAATCAGAACGAGCGTCTGCGAAGTTCCTCCACTTCGCAAATTGGATAAACGAAGAACAAATAACAAGTTTTACTTCGTTTCTTATCTTAAGGCATGCTTAAAGTACTATCTAACTCTTAATATCAAGACCATTCATTGTAAGTGAAAACAAAATTTAGTTTTGAATATGTTGCAAACAATTCGTTACATTTGGGTGGGTCTTCTCAAATAAGTAGTTACGAGTTATCTTCTAGTACAACTGAAGAACAAATCAAATTATTTTTAATAAATATTTTGATTTGTTTATTTTAAGTAGACACACTACTATATAAATTATAAACTTATATAGATGTGTTATTCAATCAAATACAAACACTGAAAACATTGAAAAAATAATCAACCCAGCCGGACTTCGATGTCGATGTAAAAATAAATGCAAAAAGATGATTGAAGGCATTGAGAATTTCGTCAACTCAGTAACTGAACCCATAGCTTAATTAAAGCGATCGAGCCCCGGTAAGGCGTATCGATGCCAGGTTCAAGTCCGGCTGGGTTGATTATTTTTTCAATGTTTTCAGTGTTTGTATTTGATTGAATAACATACTATTGTATGAGTGGAATGCCCCACTTCAAAAATCATGTAAAATAATTATTATATAGATGTCATATACACAGGAAAAAGTGACCTAGGCCTCCGGTGCCCAGGGCTGGGATCGAACCAGCGTCTTCTGCATTCGCGGCAGACGCTTTTACCACTTGGCCACCCGGGTCACCGGAGGCCTAGGTCACTTTTTCCTGTGACATCTATATAAGTTTATCTTCTAGTAGTTTAAAATGTGTTACTTAGGTAAAAACTAAGATTCGATTATTCAGAGCAATCACGCGTAGTTTCAGTGTCCGCGAGGCAACCGGATGGCTCGCGGTATTTAAGCTCCCTACGTGTTGTGGAACCACCCTGTGAAACTCGAACTGACCCACGTTGGACTTTGTTGTTCTTCCTCCCCCACCTCAATTTCCAGTACCTGTATGTGATGATGATGAAGAACGAGCATGCAAATTGCCATTCACACCGGCTGGTCGGTTATCGATCCGTCAGAGTTGGAAGCATCCGGCTTCCAACTCGGGGAGATGAAAAACAAAGTCAAACGCAGGTCAGAATCGGGTTGCAGAGGCTGGTTGCACAACACGGTTGCCGCTTGGAAACTGTAACTGCGCCATTGCTTTAACTAGAATTATTTAAGGTAATTGCTGGCAGTACAATAAAATGCACAAATAAACTACAAGGTTCAGCCACCACAGCCCCCCACTAACACAATTCCGCACATTATATTAGCCGCCGACTAGTCGACCGGCGATTGCGTTAGCAGGGGGCTGTGGGAAAACTATAGCTTGTTGCTTTTTTATCACTTAGGGTTGCAAGGTGTCAGACATTCGATAGACAGGAAATTTGTCTGATTATGTCGTACAAGAAAATATGTTTGTACCATTGATTTATTATGCATTCTACTAGATGTGACATCTAGCCCAAATTTTGTGCGCCATGCTTGGCGGTTGACACCTATGACAGAATCAAAGAGTAGTATAGACTTCTAGTGATTTTCACTACATTTGTACTTAAACGCCTAATGGCCGCATAGAAGTTAAAGTAGATGGTGCTTGATTTAAAAAAATATGTCGCTAGTCGTATGACCGGTTGGACATACATTACTCGGGTGTTTAAAAGGCTGTGATATAACAATTAGTTTACAACTCGATACTAGAGTTTCAACCTAGATTTATCTAAGAAAATTACCGACCGTACAATAAAATGCACTAATAAACTACAACATTCTACCAACACAGCCACACGAATAACACAATTCCTCACATTGCTCAGTCATTGGAGCATTTTGCCTTACAAAAGGTGGTGCAGAAAATGTTTTAATAGGTATTGGTTGGCTATAAAAAATCTAGATTTTAGACCTTGAGGGGGTGGAGCGTTGGCCGCCATCTTGGTTTAAAGGTGCCATTTTCTTTTTTTAACCTTGACTCTTATACCGTTGTCAGTATGACTAAAGTATTTATGGAACTTATAAAGAAAATAAAATTTTCTACAGTTTTACAGATATGTAAGTCTTACAGATCTATTACTTCTTAACCACCCTGTAGATACAAATTAAAACATTTTCTACACCACCTTTTGTAAGGCAATGTATGGAGATGATTACCCGATTATTATATAGTACGTTATTAGTACAATATAATTTATTCTGTGACTATTTTTTTTTCATAAAATGAAAATAGTATCTATCCAACTACTTTGGTATCGCTTTTGTTGCTAACGAACCGTCTATTATAATGATATAACAAAATGCGATAACACACCAGACGATTATAAGGATAATAACAATAACATTAGCCTGTTTACGTCAGTGCATTGAATCAACAATATTCATTGTACCTAACATAGGTACTTAATATTTAGACTCAAGTACCTACCGATCGAACTTGAAATATAAAGTCTGAATTAATGTAGCAAAATTAATTCGAAAGTATTAAAAAAATCATTACCGCCCCACTTTATTTTATTACAACAAAAAAATAACATTGCATCCCAGTTCTTTATATACACATAAAAAATCGATATTAAATTTTTCGGACCATAAATTCAAGAAATAATATTTAGAAATGAAGCGTCGCTACTTCAAACTCAATATTGCTACCAATAAACAAATTTCAAGCGAATTTCAACCTTAACTGTATACTTTGAAGGGTGTAACGAGGTACAAAATTCACTAGTTACTATTAATTTCCGTCCCATTAGGGGTACAATGACGTCACGCGGTGCCAACAATATGGCGTATTGGCGGGAAAATTGACAAGTCTATTATTAAACGAAATTAGAGTTGTGTATTTTCAATGGTTTATTTTGGTAGTTTAGCTTAAATTTTAATGTAAGTAAATAAAACTACATACTTCAGATTGAAATTATTAGGTAACTTTTACTTGAACACTTTAAAATACTATAAGTGTTTTTGAGACTGTTCTAATAGACAGCTACGATCAAATACGTGAATTACGTAATAATTGCTCCACATTTTGTTTGTATTTTTACCAAGACCCACATTAACCACTCAGTAGATACATAAAGAAACAACCATATCGTCTATTAGTCAAGAGACTCTAGCAAGTGCTTAACACTTAGCAACTAGCCAATCAGCAAGAAGCACGTAAGACGGCAATTTCCTTTGCCTAATAGATTGAAGGATCTTCGTTAAGACTGTCCACGGCTTCCATTAATTTTGCCGGATGTTTATATGCTGAATTTAAATGGTTCCGAGATTGGCCAGCTTTCGGATTGGCGTGCCTGAGCGACGAGGATATTTCGCTATAACTCTGTTATACATGGTGTAACAAAAATGCTGGCCTTTTAAGGGCATAATTAGTATCATATTCTTATTATGAAAAAGTAAGAAAAAAAATTTTTGTCGAAAAAAAAATTTTTTGTCGAAAAATATTTTTTCCCACTTTTTCTTACTCGTAGTACGATACGGGTCACCATTATTTTTGTTACATTCTGTATAAAAGTGGAACATTTGTATGGAAAACAAAATCATTTACTTGAGTGTCATATATTTCCACAATGAAAACTTTTATATAAGTCGTATCATCAGCACTACTAAAATCATGAAAAACATATATAACTAAAAAGCTAGTTGTCTATTTGTATAAAAAAATATCATCCGAATCATAGAAATGTCCGTCACAAGTGACTTGAATCAACATAGTTACTGTTACTAAGATTAATTACAATAAGCTCATGTAGCAATATGATCTAAAACAACTATAATTTTACGCCCTTAATCCGTAATCACTGTGGGTAATTAAACCTCATAAACGTTATAAAATAAAGAATAAAATTAATTGACTGCACGGAAAACAATTAAAACTCAATTACAGCAAAAACGTTAACACTACAAGGGGTGAACAATTTGCGTTCTCGCATTGTTACGCCCCTCCAAATTGATCAGCTGTGCCCCATTGAACTCTATACGGGGCGCTGGAATCGAATTATAGGTGAGATTGCACTTGTTTCTATGATGACATTGTTAAGTAAACATTGTATTAATAATTTTAAACAATAAATAACCATAACTTCACTTAGGCTCCATCTTTCCAAAAGCAAATACCCATTTTGCCCAAGCTACTGTAAAATATACTCAAACCACTCTAGGTGTGTGTATATTTGAAAAGTTCCCTCGATTTCTCCAGGATCCCATCATCAAATCCTGACCTGATGACAATGGGATCAACTGTGAGGTATACTCTTTCAAACAAAAAAAGAATTTTCCAAATCGGTCCAGCCGTCTTCGAATAATCGAATATAGCAAAAACAAAGATCCCGACGAGTTGAGAAATCTTGAAGTCGGTTGAAAAGAAAGATTTTTTTATCACGATAAAATATAACGGTTACAGTCACGTCACTTTAGCCACGTCATTTTACAGTGATAGTATGTCTCACGAAAGTTTAAATTTAATAAGATTTTTCTTTATTTACTTTTACGTGAAATATTAGGTTGATCCTTTCACATTATTGACGCTACTTAGACACAGACGAATAGGCATTTTGTCCGAAAACAAAGTCCCACCTCAATAGAAATGTAAGTTCAGACACAAAGAGGTTCGGGGTGCAAGTCCATAATTTGTTCTAAGTCCGGTAAGCCGGTGATTAGAAGAAAGAACAATGTTCTGTCCTCGCCGGTGATTGAGCATTGTCGCGCGATATTAACCGTATTGTTTGCGGAATAATCGTGATGTTGGGGCGAAGGGCGACGTTGTTGAGTGGAGGAGGATTCTATATTATAGTTTTATTACTGGCAATAAGATCAAGGAAACGAATAGAACAAAATACCTAAAACGGCATTCATACTTGAATATTGGTTAGAGAAAGGGGTAATGTTGCTATTAGTCACAAAAGAATACCATGTAGGTTAGGGTGGTCCACGAATGTATGAAAAAAAATTTATTTTTATTTTTTCGGTCTCCACCAGTGTTTTCTTATTCGACTATGAACGAAAATTATTTGTACCAAAATTGAGCTTTCTAGGACAACGTTTAGAGGTTGCTATGATTTGGAAGTAATAAAATTCACTGAAAAGCGTAGTACCCGCAACGGCCAATTTCAATAGTACTTAATCTTATCGAGGTTTACCCTCATTACCCTGTTTCGTTATTTGTTTCATTTCTTATTAATACTTTCGACTTGCGTAAGTGAAATAAGTGTTTTTTTTGTTGTACTTACTTGCGTATATTAGGTATCTGGTATTAAGTTTATGATAAATCTATATGCGTAATTAATTGCATGGACCGTTTAAGAACTAGTGAAATATGGCGTCGACTAGTAGCACCGTATCAACTAGGGCTACAGCGGCAGTGTGGTTAATTGGAAAACCAACAGAATCAATATCTCATGCGAGACTTCCATCAAAAGGTGATGTGCTCAGAAGTTTTCACTTTCATCATTTAGAAGAGAAGAAGTCCGTAAAACAAAGTATTAAAAATACGGTGAAATCTGTTCTAGAAATTTGGGCAAAAGCCAGGATTCCCACGCAACGAATTGACACTGCAGAAAGAACATTTAGAAAGCTCTTAGATGCATACAACCTTTTAAAAAAAAATATTAAAACAGATTTAGAGTCATGTCGTGTTAAAGAGGCACTGTTTAAATCAGATCTTTTAGAGCTTTTTGATATAGCTGCAAAAGACGCTTTAAACATAATGCAAAACGAAGAAGATAGATATTTCTCACCATGCAACGAGAAGATACAACAAGCTGTAGTATGGCTGGCACAGATGTTACACTATTTCAAAAAGAATCTCGAAAGCGGAAGCGGGAAACAGAGGCTGCGGAAAGAATACTGAAAAATAAATCTCAGCCAAGTTCTAATTTAAATGCTGAGCAAAAATCTCTCATTCAAGCCATCGATCTGAGTTTGGGTAGTGATGAATCTCTGTCTTCTACTGATGATTTCCAACTTGACACCATCGCCACGTCCACCACGTCAGATAGGAATGAGAAACACCCACAAAAAAAACCTAAAGTTTTTGGAGAAGATGTTGTTTCTACGTTAGATCGTATTAACGTGTCTGATCGTCAAGCGATGTTTTTGATTGGATCTGTAGCTCAAGCATTGGGAACACCGGTCGCAGAGATATCCTTGTCGAGAAGCACTATTCGCCGTAAAAGAATCCAGCTTCGTGAGCATATTGTGGAATCGGACAAGGCATCATTTTCTCCTTCAAATCCCCTTGTCTTACACTGGGATGGTAAATTGCTTCCTAATATAGTCGGTGGCGTAGAAAAAGTAGACCGAGTAGCCGTCATTGTAAGTGGAGGTACAATAGAAAAGCTTTTGGCTGTTCCAGCTATCAAAAAGGGTACCGGTCAAGAACAAGCTTCCGCGTGTTTAACTGTCCTTGATGAGTGGGAAATAAAACCTCACATCCGCGGTCTCTGCTTTGATACGACAGCTTCTAATACCGGTCTTAACTTAGGTGCATGTTCCTTAATTGAAAAAGCACTAGACAAAGAGCTCGTTTGGATTGCTTGCCGGCACCATGTCTTGGAAGTTATCCTCTCAGATGTTTTTAAAGCGTTATTCGGACCAAGCAGTGGGCCAGATATAAGCTTATTCAAGCGCTTCCAAAAGAAATGGCCTGAAATTGATCAACAAAAGTTTACAGTAAGCAGTGACAATTTGTATACAACAACAGAATTAATTACACTCCGCCAAGAAATGACAGTGTATTACAATGATGCCATAAAAAATCAACAACCCAGAGATGATTACCTCGAACTACTAAACTTATGTCGTATATTCCTTGGAAGCTCTGAATCAATTGCTGAAGCTAAGTTTCGTGCGCCCGGAGCCCTACATCAGGCTAGATGGATGGCAAAAGCTATCTACTGCATAAAGATTTATTTGTTTAAAGACCAATTTAAAGTGACTGCAGCTGAGAAACGGTCCCTCACGGAGTTGTCACTGTTTGTGAGTCTTATTTATGGGCGATTTTGGAACGAAGCCCCGGTAGCAGGAAAGGCTCCTTTGAATAATGCAACCTTCATAACGCAGGCCAAAAATTATCCAAACAAGATTATTAGCACAAGTGTTGTGAAGGCATTTAGGCGCCATCTTTGGTACTTCTCGGAACATTTGGTTGGTCTCTCTTTGTTCGATCCGAAAATTTCTACAGAAACTAAGAGAATTATGGTCCAAAACCTTCAGAAACCGCCAACAAAAAAGGGTTTGAAGAGGCCAGATGGGAAAACCTTTAATTTAAAGGAGCCGTTGCTGTTAGAAAACTTTTTTACACAGCGAACTTCAGTTCTATTTGATTTGATTATTAGCAATGGTCGAGAGAAATCTGAAGCATTTTTAGTAAAAGACCCGTCACACTGGCACACTGATCAAACTTATGTCGATATGCAGAAACAGGTACAACAAATGAAAGTTGTAAATGACTGTGCAGAAAGAGGTATTGCTTTGATCCAAAAATTGAATTCAAGCATTACTAAAAACGAAGAACAGAAGCAATACCTTATCCGCGTCGTCGATCTGCATAGGAAGAAATACCCCGTAGCTTCAAAATCTAATATCCTCAAAATGAGCTCTGGTGATAAGGATCCGAGTGAAGTTAGTAAATAATTAATTAACATACTAGTATAGTTTAATGATATTTCATGTTCATTTTCATATAAAAATGTCTAATTAAAGTGCTCCTTACAAAAATGTCTATTTTTTCTGTACATTCCAAAAAAGCGTCAAATCATAGCAACCCCTAAACATTACCCGATTTCTCTAAATTTTTAAACAACGCCGTTTTAAGTCTAATCAAACGAAAAGAAACTGGTGGAGAAAGGAATTAAAAAAAAATTTTTTTTTGAACCACCCTAATGTAGGTACATACATTACATGTATTAGGTACGAAAATGCCAGTTTCGCAATGCAGTTCTCCAACTGCAATAAGTATTGAGATCTAATATTTTTACGTCTAATGATCCATAGATCTCTGCCACTGGAGTATACTAACAACATGTCACAGTGAGCCTTTGAATATTAGATGTCTATATTTTTATTTAAATTTAACAAATATTAAGTAAATATTTCCTTTAAACAGGCCTATAACCGCGAACCACTTCGTTCATTCGATCATCTATTTGCATCACATTCTTTCGAATACGCAAGACCGATAGAGACGGAGATACCGAAATTTTGATTTTAAAGTTTTTGATGTGCAGAAGCCACCTCTATACTAAGCGCCGCACGCGGCGCACGCCCACTTGCCTTCGCCGATGGGTAATTTTCTCCATTGTTACTCGCAATCACAAGAAAATGTTACCCCCGTCGCTAACAAGAAGGGACTTTCCTATGAAAATTATGTAATATTGTTGGGATACTCGTGTAAAAGTAAAAAGAAATTACGTATTTTATTTAAAACAATAAATATTTATTACATATACTCGTACCATGTAGGTAGTAAATAAGGCCTGATATAAATGAACCATAGCTTTTGAAATCAAATGTACATTGTATTGTACATGGGACTTTACTTGATTAAACAGAAGCCGCCTCTATGCTGAGCGCCACACGCCGACTTGCCTCCTCCGATGGGTAATTTTCTCCATTGTCACTCACAATCGCAAGAAAATGTTACCCCCGTCGCTAACTGGAAGGGACTTTCCTAGGAAAATTATGTAATATTGTTGGGATGCCTGTGTTAAAGTAAAATGAATTAGGTATTTTATTTATAACAACAGTTATTTAGTGTGCCCCGTAGGTAGTAAAAAAGGCCTGATAGAAACGTTACCGTAGCTTTTGACACCGAAAGTACATTGTATTGTACTTGGGGAATTAAGAAAGTAAAGGGGTAAAAAGAAAGATTTTTTTCAAACATACTAAATAACAATATTTAAAAAAAAAACAGAAACGCAGTTATCGGATTTTAGGACCCACGTTGTTTACTTTAGTTGCATCAAATACATTTCAATAACATTTTAACGGTTTAACCACCATATTCACATAATAAGTGTATTTATAGTATTGCACCGTAAAATCCGATCACTGGTTATATAAGTAATTGCTGTTACCTGGTTATAAGTAATTTTACCTGCATATGCATATCCAGTAACCCATATATCTCTGAAATATTTGTAAAGCCTTACTTTTCTTGTAATTCGCTAAGCCCCCAGCCCCCCCGTCAATGAGGCCAATCGGGAAAACGCACATGTCATTTGTAGCTTTGAGATGCTATCGTTCAAGTTATTATTCGGCAGAAACTCCCTAAATTACTTGAAAAAGATCACATTCTGCAGGTGAAGCTTTTGCTTCTGTTAAGGGTGGGAATGGGATCGTATTTAGATTGGTATAATAAAATGGGAAGTAGAAATGATCAGCTAAAAAATATATTTTAGTCAACAGTAAAATTAGATGATTGGCATGGGTTAGATATGGCAGGGTAGGGGCAGAAAGTATCTTCTGCTGACCTGCTGAATATCGTTTGATATTAACCAGTTGCTTTCCGATGAAGGGAAACATCGTGGGAAAACCGGATTTCAATAAGGCCTAATTTCCCTTCAATGTTGGAAGGTCAGATGGCAGTTGCTTTCTTAAAAACTATTGCCTACGCCAATTCATTCACAGGATTAGGTTGCCAAGTGGACCCCATGCTCAAATTGAACCACGGCAAAACACACTTGGAGAATGATGAATAATAAAATTAAGATTCGCAACGACAAACAACAAAACATTTCTAAATACCTATCAAATCAACGCCCATTTCCCTTTTAAACAACAACATACAAAAACCTTTAAATAGCTTTCCTCTCCTTTCAACTTATTGTGAATAAACTTATTATAGAAATAAAAATAATTCAGTTACCCGTCTCGAGAAATTCCTGTTTTTCCAAGGCACGCTCATTCAATTACTTCCTTGCACAATATTTTCTATTTAATTTTTATTTTTCATTGTAGCCTGTCGGATTTTATTGGCTCCATTTGAATTTTTTACGTTCTATTTGTTGCAATCGTTCTTACACTTCTTACTACATTTTACTTTGCTGATTTGTTTCTTATTGAATTTTTGAAAGTGTATTTTTTTGCTGAGTTATGGTGGTGCCACGTTGTCGATATAAAACGTTTATAACTCATTGTAACATCATGTCATAATAACGGTATTCTTATATACCGTGTTTTTACGTTATGCTTATAACAATAGTGTAGAAGTACCGTTAAAAAGTATTCAGGACCTCTTATTTTGAATAGGTTCGTATCTAAAATTTAAACAGAAAAACCGAATTTTGGAAATTTATCTCATTTTGAAATGATTAGCGGTGGAGCTTTCTCTCGCTACTGAAGTACTTTATGCTTAGAGCATTCAATCAACCGGAGTCGTCATTGACAGGCGTTACCCTCTGCCGAAAACATATGACCGGTGGTCATACATTACGTCATTTATTGTAGGATGCCATTTGTACGTTACGTACGAATAGCCATACATTTGCCGTTTCCCTCCCCCGCAAAAATCGGCAGACTTTTTTTGTATAGAAAATGACAGACAAGGCTACTCCGGGTTGAATTCAAGACTTAAAATTAAGAAAATAAAATGTTTCTTATTCTACTACAATTACGTTATTATTAGGTCCGGAATACAGGAGGGATAAGTACTATTGTTTTAAAAATATACATATATGCAAGTTCATTTTCTTCTTCGAAAAGATGCCTAGCTCCATTTAAAACCTTCAGCTGCCCTTTCATTAGTGTTACCGTGACACGGTTCTAAAAATCGGGCTTCGCATAGAGACTTAGCACTCTGTCTAAACAAGAGGGGCTGATGAGAGTGTATTGTAAGCAGTTGAATCGCAGACGAGTTCAGGGAAATTGTAGGGAAATCGTAGTCTAGAATATTGTTCGAGTTAATGATATGGAAACAGGGATGAATGATTTATACTGTGGTGGAAGTAGTAGTCTAGTGGTAAAATGTATGACTTTCAATCTGAAGGTCGCGGGTTTGAACCCCGTTTGTACCACAGAGAAAATTAGTGTCTACGCTAAATCTTGAAGTTAGGTTGCCAAGGTTACGCCCTATTGAGCATAGTTGCCATGCCCTAAGCCGGTATGTGAACGTCGTAGTTTACGAACGCGAGTAACTGTCAAGATGTCACTTAGCACTAATCACAAAACGTTGTCGTCACGCCTACGCGGCATTATAGCTATCGGCTACGACATAGCGTTACGACCGTATAATAGCAGTTGAGTTGAAGATTTTCTTTCTCGTAGCTAGAATATTTTTTAAATTAGACGTACCTAATCCAAATGCAATTAAATTTAAATCCTATTAATCCCGAAATTGATGTAATCATTACCTTACTCTCGCGTTCGTCTTGGCTTATTGCCACGGCTCAAAGGAGCTTGGGGTCCGCTCGACAACATAATCGCAAGAATTGGCGTAGGCGCTTGTTTTTTAGTTTAGAAAATTGACTCTATTAATGATGGATTATGAGTGACTTTTGAGTGATTTTTGGTAATGCAACGTGAATGATAAGAATATTATTGTAAACAAAAGCCAATTGTTTTTATGACACGGATTTCCCTAAAAATTACACATAATGTGTTTCATATTTCAGAATCACTTAAATACACTTGGAACACAGAATAAATAATACTATTTCATACAGAATTGCCACGCTACGCCCCGCCCCGATTGCAATTACCTCACCCCGCGGTGGAAGATTGGTAGGAAACTAGTAGTTATCAGTCAGGTTGAAGGTTTTTGTTTTGTACGAATTGCCAACCAAGTTCAAGTTTACCGAAAAGTCCACCCCGGCTTAACCTTTGAGATTTGCCCAAAGACATATTTTTCAGGACAAACGCTGGCCCAAAAATAATGTTTTTCGCTAAATTATTCACAGGAGCGGCTAGCGGTCTTATAGAGTTGGAACGTTACGAGTTCCCTTTGAAAAAACTGTTTAAGAAACCGTTTTGGAAAACGGTCGCATACGTAGCTAGTTTAATCATGTTTTTTTTTATTAGTATTACGAGTACTATAGGAAAAGTAGTAACAATTCTGATTGTGTATTTATTGGAACAGGCCTTAAAAATTGATGGGAGCTATCCATAAGGTCAGGTATGATAAGAAGAACACTAGGGTTATAGAAAAACTTCTACGAAAATTTCTATAACGTTTAACTCTCCCGGGACAAAATAATCTACGTTTCATTTAGGTGGGGACCTGCCCTTGCACTTTTTCTACTACTAACTACATTTTATTTTATAAAAAAAACTGTTTCTTCGTTACTTAAAAACGGTTTTTCGGAAATGTTGAGCCCTATCTTATGAATAATATATGGAATCGATGTCGATATTGCCTACCGTTCCAAGTCATCTCGTGTGGACTGTCATAATACATGGTATTTTTGTTTCTCTTTGGTGACTAATGAGTGTTTTTGGTAACTTTATCGGGTCTGAATATATTACTTTTATGTTATTTCAACTTATTTAGTTGTACAAAATAATTTTGGTAACTGTAAGGATACCTACTTATACGTAGATATAGTTATTTCTCATTTATCTAAATAGTAGAAAACTATCCAAAAGGCGAAGCCGATGCCTATTTAACAGATTTAATGAAAATAATTAATAAGCAATGAAAATATATTATAGTATATTTGGTTTTAAATTAAAGAAATGGCTCAAAAACCTACTACGATTAGACATTTATTACGAAAAAAAAATCATTGTTAGCACATCAAGACAATATAAACCTATCAAAAACTTGCATAGAAAAAAGGGACAGTCCAAAAGAAAACGTAGCAATTTCCAACCAAGCCGAGTATCTTAAACTAATATACAATACAGCATTAATCCGTGAGCAGTAAGCCACGATGTCAGCAGTCGAGTCCCCGGAGACGCCGTCGTCTCCAATTTCCCCTTAAACATTGCCCGAGATGTAGGAATTATGGACGTCCACAAGGGAGAAGTACATTTACGGTCAAGTTCTTTTATTTAAACAATAGTAGGTAATAGAGAAAAAAACATTTTTGTCTTAAAGAGACTTAAACCATTTATCAACGTAAGGTCAATTAAAGACGAGGTGTTGTAAACGTATTTCCTACGACTAATTTTCATAGAGGAAGTACCTATGGAATTGGCGTAAAGATATGGCAAATATGTATCATCAAACATGACTTATTGTGTACATTGGTTAGATACGCAAAATATAGTTTGATATTTATTCCCTCTTCGTTAATCCGTGTTCCCTCGATCGCAGCGAAATTCTCCAGAGATTTCACAATAATTCTCGATAGCTCTGTCTCAGTGAATACCAAGTTTTAGACCGACCCTCCATGCATCTACACTCAATCGTTTCCAATTTAGACTTACCATCCGCTTACTATTGCAGAAGCTTAAGATATTCCAGCTAAATATAGCTTAAAGGTATCATAGATAAATAATGAAATTGTAATGTATTAATTGATCTCGCAAAATTAACAGAGATAACTCACAAAGGTCCCATTGAAAGCCCCTTTTCACTGATTTCACTCTTTAATCTCCAAAACAAAACTTGGAAGCGTAACAGGATTGTCTGCCCGTTCATTTACTTAACAAATTATTCTTTGTCGAACGGAAGAGAAGGCTTTGAATCCATTAATTCCCTGATGGGGTCACAAAGAGGTGTACGAATTAAAATAATGTATTCTACGACTTCAATGGGAGCCCGTCCGGCGCCGTTATTACAAGAATAATATATTTAAATCAGAGTCTGCTTTCAGAAGATGTCTCGCTTTGTGAGTGGCGAATAAGTGATCACGTACGACGCCATTAGGATGTGTTTTATGTGCAAATTATAGGCTACCATTTTTAAATTCGGATTTCGACGGAGCGCGGGAACAATTTGGCTTCGTTAGAAAAGTTTTAATACGGTCACATTGTGGGCGGGTGGAGAAGCCTACAATGTTCGCGAGCGTCCTCATAATTGCAAAACCAGAGACAACCGTATGCACAAACAGCAAATTAATCCGAAAGGGAACTACCCTCTGTTAACCGATGATTTAGAACATCATGATCACCCCATCCTCCGATATTTCAGGACAAACATTGCGATGTTATTCCCGTGTTTATTTTGAAGCGTAATATGTCCTGTTCCACTTTGATGTCGTGAAATCGCTTCTGTGTTTTGTCAGTGGCCCAAGGACTTACAACTATTTTGTCGCGTGGTGAAATTTGAATTTTATTATGTTGGGATTTAGATTAATAGTAGAGTGTGGGGTGGGGTGTTAAGCGCCATGTGGGTATCATCGTATGGAATTATTGCGTATGGCCGGGCGGATTTTGTTTGGCAGCATGAATGGTTCATTATGCCGGGATACTTTGAGGGCACAGATAATATTTGCAATGTACTGTATTGTTTATGATTTAGACAATTGTTTGTGTTTCGTCAAAGGATGTTCACTTATTCTAAATAGAAGGGGAGGGTATGTAAACAATGTGACATGGTTTGAAATTTTATTGAAAACGAATACAGTCTTCTTTTAATCCATGCTTGTTAATGGCTGCATCTGTTTTAGTTTGTCATCGTTGCTCATAAAGTTTGATTGTTATTTTATGGGCTTTCTTCAAATGTAGTTTACGAAGTACAATTGAAAACAGGATCAGTTTCAGTCTTGCCCCTTGAGCAACGCTACTGGAGCAAATCGGGCAAGCCAAGTGGTCCTACAAACTAAGTTTCTCTGGAGGGTCGAAGCTCGGGCTCAGTCAATTATTGTGCTCAAGTATATCTCGGTTTCCGTTTCCTTTATTCTGTTACATTTGATTTAAGAACTTTGAAGAAAAATAAGTTTGGATTACGACAATGTATATTTAAGTCTATGTTCTTTTATTCATTCTTCGTCCTCCGTTTGTAATCTATCGTAAATCTGATAGTTAGTCATAATTATTGACCTATTAGGGCCGGTTGCATCAGTCTGTTAATCGTCATCGTTCTATGAGTTGACAGCTACCGTCATTAACCGAAGATCTGTTGGTTGATTATGCGTGATGCATTCGCTCTTAGTCTACAAAATAATTTTGTATAAAAAGATGCAAAAAAATATAGCTGTATTGGACACAGAAATATTTTTCCATAAATATTAAATACTTGTATCTTACTCCATTATAAATACGTATCTTTGAACAATTCTGCGAATCTATCGGAATTTATTGATTAGGTTCATCCAGGCTCTTTATAGGATTTTTTAAATGTAAATATCCCCATGTTTCATAATTAACAGTAGCACGTGTAAGCCGTTTATTTTTTTAAGATTACTACCTCAAAAATATCTTTACTCCAATCGTTAATCTTGTTCATGCCTCATATAATTTTCATTTATATTATTTAAAGGACATTTAATGGTAACTTGCAAATTACAGCGTAATAATGCCCATTTAAACATGTTAAAAAACTCTTTTGTTAAGTAACCAAGACTTTAGCCAACACTTTAATCCGACCGTTCAAGCGACCGCAAACACAATCTTAGAGGTCATTACAATAAAATTACGACCACAATTACACATGACATTTTTTTCTTATTTCTAGCGATGGTGTAACGTTCGAGTGAACGTGACCCGAACTACGGCAACTAAGTCATTTTAGGTCGGAATTTTATATTGCATGCGGTTACCGCAGTGAAAGCGGGACATCGCTAGACATGCATAGCTGTCTCGCTCGCAAACCGGCGCTGCGTGCGAAATTAGTATAAAACCCTACAGATAGTAAATTCCCAACTGTCTTTTGTTTATTGGAAACAAATGTGTTTATACTACCATATTATTTGATATTCAATGACATACAATAGAAACTACATATTCTATGCCCTCCTGAGCCTAATGCTATCTCAGAAAAAAAACTTACGCAAATATATACCCTAAATGTTTTACCCCAGAATTATTTTTTCGAAGTCATTTAATTAAGATGGCACTTTTTGGCTTAGCAGGGCAGTATTATACGGCAAACACTGGCTGATAGTGACGCATTACATGTAACAGAATATCATTTTCAGTACTCACTTTCGCACAATATAGGTATTTGTATTTGTATTTCTGTACCATATCCAAAGCATAACCAACAAGATGTTTTTATACGATTGCAGCGCCACGATATACGCATTGCTTTGTGCGTGGATCCAAATTGTAATTTTAAACATAGGTAATCTTACTTATTTCTCTTCATAAAGGCATGCCTGAAGCCATGATTCGCTACTTGACGAGCGATTGGAACACCTGGCCGAAACGACGTGTCGAAACACTAAACATTACCGGTTTGACAAACCACCGCAAATTGTGATGTACTGAAAGGGTTAATAATGGCTGATGGTGTGGGATTGTAACGCCGTCTGCGCGTTGTAGACACAGAAATACAGTAGGTCAAGTCACAGAGATTAGACCAATGGAGCCATTGTCTACTTTACCCGGTTGAAGAATCATTCACCCGGGCTTCGTGGTCTGTTTCTGCAGGTTGATTTTATTGAAACTACGCGATTTTTTCAGAAAAGTTACGACAATAAGTAAGACAATCAAAGTTTATAATTAAATGCTACTATTAATTTAAACTTTAGTATGTAGTGTATGCACCCAACGCAATTTCTTTACACTACTATTTGCTCATTGTACGCACAAATAGAATATTTAACGTAAATTACCCAGTAACGGGTACGGCTCTAATGAAACGTATTGTTACCTTCTTAATCCGCAGCCATAGATGTCAGAGGCTGTAAGCTATTGGAACCGTTGTGAACTATTGAAAATGGTTAAAATATGTAAGTAGGCAAGCCGTACTTGATTAACGATATCTTTATGAGATGTAGACAGTGCCTTTCTTTAAGCGCTGCTGGCCTGGCGGTAAAACGTCAGACTTTCAATCCGAAGGTCTCGGGTTCAAACCCCGGCTCGTACCACTAAGTTTTTCGGAACTTATGTACGAAATATCATTTGATATTTACCCAGTCGCTTTTCGGTAAAGGAAAACATTGTGAGGAAACCGGACCTAATCCCAACATCCCTAGTTCCCCTCTGTATTGGCAGGTCAGATAGCAGTCGCTTTCGTAAAAACTACTGCCTACGCCAATTTCTGGGATTAGGTTGCCAAGCTCAATAGAGCAAAAAACTGGGACAAAACGCTAGGAGGAAGAGAGAGAGACAGTGCCTTTCTGACTGAAAATTAGATAGCCTGTCAAACACTTGTACGTTTACCGTATTATAACATCCTACATTTTACAAGTCTCCAGCCTTCTGTCCCTGTTTCCCTTATTCCTTAATTCAGTTAGGAGTCGCGTCTTGTGATTGAGCCATTGTGGCGCGCGGCCCATACAATTAATGCTAGTTTATTGTACGTATTCAAGTCAACAGGGATTAATGAAAACTATTATTTACACCGAATACTAGTTTGTTGGTTCTAAATTAATTTGGTGGTAGATACAGGCAGGTTTGTCGCACCAGGTATGTTTAAAACTCAAT
Organism: Pammene aurita; assembly: GCA_947086415.1. Taxonomy (NCBI): domain Eukaryota; kingdom Metazoa; phylum Arthropoda; class Insecta; order Lepidoptera; family Tortricidae; genus Pammene; species Pammene aurita. Next base: position 10,510,898 of record OX352295.1, on the reverse strand, counting down.
GTTCTGAAAAGTTAGATCTATCGCGTAGTATTTTCGACATCTTAAGTTATGACTATGACAGATTAACAGGACAAGTACAGTGCAGTCATTAGTCATTACCCAGTTTTTTAATTTATTAATTGGCCTCACCGATAATATAATAATAGGGATACGCAATGAGCCCAAAAAAATGGCCCGACAATAGTACCGCAAGAACGACTCGGGCGATACTTTCTTTGACAGTCTTATTACGGTATAAGACTGGCCGGTTAAAAATTTTCAGGAGTCATATTTTTAGTAAATCTTGTTTGTAACTGTACCTCCTTTACATAGTTCGAAGATTGGTCAGGATTTTTCTATGTTATGTACTTATAGAGCCGAGATAAAGGCTCGGAAAGCCATCTAGCTTTTCTAGCCTTTTTCCCGGTAGCAAACACCTGTTCAAAGTAATCATTTATTTTTCTTTTGACGCACACTTGTTTTTTGGACAGTAGGTAACGTCGTGTAATTTTGAACAAGTCGATTCTACTGCGAACTGTCTACTGCTAAATACTTGTATAGTATTTGTCTACACGTATAAATATTAAATACAGGGTGGCCAACTTGTCATTTTGTTCTGGCGGCAAATATGACAGTTGTTGCATGAAATTACTTTGTGTAGATACGGCCAATTTGTTATTGACCGTTTTACGACTGAACAACGTGTTTTAATTATTAAAACGTTCTACTCAACCCAATCATGTATTGCGGAAAGTCTTAAGAAAATTGCGGCCAATTTTTGATAGAAATCACTTACCTTCGTGGCTAACAATAGCTACTGACTTATTTCTGTGGGGCTATCTAAAGCGACGTGTCTATGCTAACAGGCCAATGTATCTTCAGCAATTAAAACAAAATATTCGAGACACAGTCACTGAGATAACGCAGGAAATGTGATGAAAAACGCGATGAAAAGGGTTCACATCTGCCATGCTGCTAGAGGTGGACATTTTTCTGACATTATTTTCCATATTTAATTGCCGACCCGAAATACTATATTTATCAAGAAATATTCAATAATTTGTATATTTCATAGAATAAAATAACAAAAACCAAAGTGTATACCTGTTATTTGGCCATCCTGTACTAGAATCTATTCCACAACTATTTCTACCTGTATACTCAATCTATTACTCCAACTCCATTCAAGTTAATAATGATCCTTGCTTTGTTCTGCCACTATTGTGGCAATGTGTTGCAAAATTACTTGTCAAGACGAACAATTCTTGACAGCTAATGTATGCTGATGAGAGTGAAGTTGAGAATAATGTTACATGTTAATTCATTATATGGATTGCTGGAGTGTGTGCTTCCGTGAAGGAGTCTATATTGACAGCTAAGATTTTTGTACAGCTATAACATTTTCATATGGTAACTACAACGGAATTACGGTAGGTATTAAGGTGCGACCACACCGATGCTTAAAAAACGGCGACGTTACGGAATCGCAGTGACGCATCGTATTCGCACCGTTTTTATCGCATGCCCCACCGCTGCTCAAAATACGCTGACGGTATGGAATCGCAATGACGTGCCGTAAACGTCACGACTTTAACGCATGCTCTCCACACCGCTGCTCAAAATACGAAGACGCAACCAGGGACCGGAAAACCCCTTCATTTGATTAATCGTTTCGATAGGGTAACCCTATTAAAGTCTTACCCTAATGATAGGGTTACCCTATCATTGGGTTACCCTATCGATATGGAAATCATTTTGAATAGGCTTAACCCTTTTCAATGTGGTTTCCGAGTCGAATGGGGTAAAGATAGCTTTAATATTTACCGCTTACCCTATCATAGGGCTACCCTTTTCCTGTCTCTTTTCCACGCAGGCAGGCGGTTCTATCTTTCTCATTTGAAATGGAACAGCAGAGGTGGCGGCGGAACAAATTGAGTAAATATAAGATTTGCTGTCGTTTATTCATTCTGGAAAAGTCACACTCACAGTCCAGTCCTCTGCTCACGTACACAACTTTAAATTACAGAATTTCTCTTAAAGAAATGTGTCTTACCTTCAGTTTATTTTTGCATAGTTCGCACGTACTGATGAGATGGGCAATAATTATTTTGAATAAGAATAAAAACACAATTTTTATTCATATTCAAATCTATTTGACACAAACCAATATTCATCCTCCTAGAGTTTGTCCCGGCTTTTGCCACGGCTCAGTTGAGCCTGTGGTCCGCTTGGCAACCTAATCCCATGAATTGGCGTAGGGATTGGTAGTCGTTTTCAGCTAATTATGGGATATACGATTTTTTAAGCTCACATGGTCGTTCACATTATAAATATTATTTCAAACGGGGTATTTACCATGTATATTAGCGTTATTGGGCACCCGATATTTCGGGTGCGAGGTAAATACCCCGTTTCAAATAATTAATATTTATAATTAGGGGATGTAATTTCGAAAATTATTTCTGTTTTATAATCCAAGATGGACTGGTTTTTTTATATACTTTTTACTGAAAAATAGTCATGGTAGTTATTTTCTTTCGTTTCGTTTTCGTTTCGTTGCGTTTTCGTTTCCTTTTCCGTTTCGTTTTCGTTTCCGTTTCCGTTTCGTTTTCGTTTCGTTTTCGTTTCGTTTTCGTTTCGTTTTGTTTAGTTTTCGTTTCATTTTTTTATTCCTTTTATTTTAATTTTATTTTCATTTTATTTTCATTTTATTTTCGTTTTATTTTCGTTTTATTTTCGTTTTATTTTCGTTTTATTTTCGTTTTATTTTCGTTTTATTTTCGTGTTATTTTCGTGTTATTTTCGTTTTATTTTCGTTTTATTTTCGTTATATTTTCGTTTTATTTTCGTTTTGTTTTCGTTTTCTTTTCGTTTTATTTTCGTTTTATTTTCGTTTTATTTTCGTTTTATTTTCGTTTTATTTTCGTTTTATTTTCGTTTTATTTTCGTTTTATTTTCGTTTTAGTTTCGTTTTAGTTTCGTTTTATTTTCGTTTTATTTTCGTTTTATTTTCGTTTTTTTTTCATTTTACTTTCATTTTATTTTCATTTTATTTTCATTTTATTTTCATTTTATTTTCATTTTTATTTAATTTTTATTTCATTTTTATTTTATTTTATTTTTATTATATTATAATAGTAGATTGTACAACAAGTGCATAAAACGTACGATTTTACGCGAGGCGTTTAAAAGTCGAGTGTAAAATGGGTTTTATGGACGAGGGTGACACTATAATTTTCACTTCATTTGCGAGGAAATTATTTATCGGTAATCGTAAAACAATTTCAAGTTGTAACAAAAATATTACAATTAAAACAAATATGGTTCCAACCAATTAATTTTTTAATACATTTTTTTGAATTTTTAACATGTGAATTTAGAAATTTTCTGCCAAGTCATCAAAACATTTCGGGGCATTTCTAAACTATTATCAACTCCTATTTTATTTGATTTCAGTTATTTAATTATAGAAAACACGCAATTCAAATAATTATAGCAATACTCAGATAGAATTAGCGGAAAAATCGTAAAAAGTACAGTCAATTCCTATTGGACGAGGAAAAAATTGTTTGTATAGATCAAAGTGTCAGGAATTGATATCAATAAAATTTATAAGTGAATATTGGGCGCTAAGGTGCCAAAAAAATGGTAAAAACCAGTTTTTCGCTTCTAGAGGAAAAACTACGGGTCGGACAAAAAATAGATAAATGTAACAAATGTGCGCAATTATAAAACAAAGAGAATGAGCCCCGGTAGAGCAAAATCGGTCCAGAGAATCGTCCGCAATTCGCAAAAAACACATTTTTTTTGCAAATATTGTAAATTCAATAATTCGCGTTCCGGAAGTACTGGAGAGCTGAAATTTGAATATGATGTTCGTTTTGTGGTCCTCTAACTACAGTTAATTGTTCAAATGTTGTAAACACTTTGCAAACCGTCGACTTTTGCAAAAGTAACCTTTTTTTAAATCTATTGGGAGGGTATTTTAATTTTCGAAAAACGTTATAATTTCGGTTTCTATGCATTAAGGAGGAGTTGAACTACAAATTTCCAAATTTACAGATCATTTGACAAGGAATAAACTTGTTTAAATAATCTATGAAGATCAAACACTTTTTGCGCGCGCGGCAGCGGCGCACTATGGCCCAAACGCCCGATCTAGCTGGACAAAATTATTTTACACTCATAGACTAAAATTGACTATTTTTATTATTATTTTGGTATAATTAATGTGAAAAAAAAAATTAACCAGTGTAAGTTCACCTTTGTATAAGAATAATTACTAGGGCAGAAGAGGTCAGCTAAACATGGTTATTTAATTTTAAGAGAAATGAAGCATTATTGCAAATGGCACCTAAAATATAAGAATAGCAGAATTAAAATACTTAAATATAGTTTAAGTTAATTATTATTTTTTTTAGGTGCCATTTGTAATAATGCTACATTTCTCTTAAAATTTCACAACCAAGTTTGCACTGGTTACTCGTTTTGCTGTTGTACTGTTAACTGTTTGGCTGTTGAGCCACATTCTTGGTCTTAGAAGAAAATTTTACTTTATGCCCTAGAGCTTAAAATGCGATTTTATATCGTCCACGCACGATTTAAAGTCGAACTTTACGAGCATGAGAAGTGAAAAGAGTATATCTGCCTACCGTGGATTTTAAAACAGATATAATTTTTACTGGGCATAAGGGAAACTACGCCTTATTGGGATTAGGTCCAGTTTCCACACGATGTTTTCTTACACCGAAAAACCCAGAATACATTCTTATACGCGGAACATTATTTAAAATAAAAAGCATGATTAAATAATTCTGTTAAGAATCAATTATTTTTATTACATTTTCTCGCATATGAATTAGTCCCGACGAAATCATTTTGAATCATTTTAACGGGAATACAATCAACATAAGTTTATTTTTACGATATTTTTTTCAAATAATCATTTTATTCTTGAGTGTCCAACAATGTCTGATATTGATCGTTTCATTATACTAGAAGTATCGGTGAACGGCGTCACATTTTGCTGGAGCCATTGAAACAAAGTACTACCTATAACTAGAATAACACAAAATTATATATTTTAACACTTCACAATATGCATTTGATTTTGGTTCCTATAAGCCTGGGTCTAAGATTCAATCGACACGAGCCGTCACGCTCGAATGGCAAGAACAAAAACACCGGCACCACACAACGATCTTTTAGCGCACTAACAAGCAATAATAGCGTCTAGATCAAAGGCGTAAGTACGAAAACATACGCAAAAAGATTCTTGTTTGTCTGTAGGCTCGCTCGTGCCGCCATACCGCAGCGCTTAGCTCGTAGGGTGCTAGAATAATAAATAAGCCAAATGTATTGGTCACAGAGTTTAAAATAGCTTAATCGCATTTGAAAAACCCTATCTGATAGGGAAACCATATGCTGGGTTGTAACCACTTATCCGAATTAACTGTATTGACATGGTTAGCCTTTCGTTCGGGTAAGTCAAACGATACGCTTACCGAATTGATAGGGTTTTTAAAAACAACTCTATCAAATACCCAATCTAATACCCCTTTAATGGTTACCGGTTCCGGTCCCTGGACGCAACGTGTACGCAGTGACGTGCCCCATACGAAATATTTTTGACGCGAACCTTCCAAACCGTATTTTGAGCAGCGGTGTGGAGGGCATGCGATAAAAACGGTACGCATACGATGCGTCACTGCGATTTCGTAGCGTCACCGTATTTTGAGCAGCGGTGTGGAGGGCATGCGATTAAAACGGTGCGGATACGATGCGTCACTGCGATTCCGTAACGCAGCCGTATTTTAAGCAGCGGTGTGGTCGCACCTTTACATGTAAAACAGTAGAAGTCATCCCATCACTAGGTGGTGAACTGTACGCATAGGTACACTACTGGAATAAGAGATTATGTTTTAGACAAAAAAATATTCAATCATTAGTCATTCAATCATAAAATGTACCCTAGGCGACTCCAGTGCCCTCTCTGCTCGATAATGCCCCCGTCATAATTTTATTAGCCAAAAGACATCGACTGCTGGGTATAGCCCAAATATCCTTACCTCGACCGAACGTGCACCGCGCTGCTCTCATCTCACAAATTTTAGGGATAATATTCTACCTTGGTGATCTCTGACAGCTTCGTCGGGGTCCCGTTTACAATTTAAGAATCTTTTAGAACCAAAGATCATCACATCTATGAGCAACCCTCAAGACTGACAACTCTCCGGGTTGTCAATGTTAAACAGATCCGTAATATCCGTATACGCTAATTTCGCATCACATTCTATGTCCACCCAGTCATTTGAACTACTTATATTGTCTTAACTTTCGCACTTCAAACCGATTCAACTATAAAATAAATCGAATGCTGGAATCGAATGAGAAAGCCCCCGATTGTCGAATCGATTACACCGCTTCGTCGCTCATACATCGAGCCCTCGGTTATTATAAGCCAATAAACACAATATTGTGCGATTCACGCACTAGCAAGTTTCTAGTAATTAACATATTTATTTATTTTTAGGAGCAGTCTTTACGTTACTGGCGAAAGACCGTGATAAAACCCAAAAACGTTGTTTCATATTTCTAACAGACTTCGTGTATACACTCGGCCATCTCTACACTCGGTAGACAATTTCTCATAGTAAGTAAAACCAAAAATGCCGATTCGGATCTGTATACATATTTGACTCTTTTTCTTTCGACACTGACGTCCTTTTAAAATGATTTGATTTGTACAATCTGACATAAATGTAATTTTTTGAAGAAATATATATTTTAGATATTAAATTGACATATGTATTTTATTTTGCTCAATTTAATTTGCCGTTTATTTTAACTTAAACATGCGCCCCTGTCATTTGGTAATTTCATGACTCAGTTATAAGTATGTAATACTTACTTACTGCATGTTAGTCACTAGATATAAAAATACCAAGTAGCACGTAAGGTTTAGCTGTAAGTGCTTATTGTAGAAATAAATAAATAAACATCGATATAATCTAAAAATATATCTATAAAACTATATAATCATTTAGTTGAAAATTGCTCTTATTCCGTTAATGATTTTTTGACAAAATGTGATCTATGGCACAAGTGGTATATGTATTATTTAATTCATTTCTAATTTTTTTATTTATATTCGCTTGACATTAATTTTAAATTTCTTTTCATTATTTATTATTTGAATTCAACCTGACATTGTAAATTAATTTTAATGCAACATGACACTGTAAATATTTTTTGGACGTAAGAATGCATGAATGTACATATTTTGTTATGCCAGCTATGCTATGTAGTTAGTCAATTATAATTTCATAATATTTGTACGCCATAATTATGGTAAAATAAGGATTGAACTAGAATGTTTGTAACACCCTTTATACCCTTATTTATGCAAATAAATTTATTGAATTTGAATTTGAATAGTTATCGATGATATCGTAGTCTAGAAAATTTTGACCGCGTTAGTAACTAGTGTAGATATTTTTTCAAGTATAGGTACCCACTAAGTATTATTTCACTGCGCTTCCTGCATTGTAAACGTAAACGGCAATAAAACAACAGAAACCACAAGATATAAATAGTCAAAGATATAACAATCCACTTTCAAACAGAAAATCATAAAAACGCATCTACCATCAACTCCAAAAGGACACAAAAGACTTCAACTCTCTAATGACATACGTCTTTACAGAATTGAATTCCAAAAGAACATAAAAGACTGAAACTCCCTAATGACATACGTCTTTATAGAGTTAGGATACCAAATCAATACGTATAAGTTCTTACTCTCGCCACATGGCCCTGCTCCAACACTCAATATCTAGAAAAGCATTATGACTTCACTGACACACAGTTCCATCCAACATCAAAAAGAAGCGTATGTTTACTTCGACGGCCATTGATTAGTACCTTGTCACATCAAAGGCGCTATTGTGTGACCTTCATAATGACGTTTCCATCAATTTTTCTCCCTCGCTACCATTTCTATGAAAGTTTTCTTTGTGGAGAACAATGGTCGCTAATACTAATGTACGTCTGTTTTGTTTAATAAAATCAAAGGTATCATTCAATAAATACATTTGTAATTTAATGAAATGACACTAATAACACAAATTATTATAGTCAGGACGGTCTTAAAACTCGCAAGGCAATTTTAGACGCTGTGTTTTCAACTGACTTCAAGATTTCGAAGGAGGAGGTTATCAATTCGTCGGGATTTTTGTTTTTGCAATTTTTTGAATGTATGTTCACCGATTATTAGAAGGCGGCTGAACCGAATTGAAAAATTATTTTTTTGTTTGAAAGAGTATACTTCACAGTTGGTCCCATTGAAACCAGGTCAGGACCTGATGATGGGATCCTGGAGAAATCGAGGGAACTCTTCAACTATTATAGGCACACCTATAGTGATTTGAGTATTTTTTACTGCACCTCGTGCAATTGCTTTTGGAAAGGTGCAGGCTAAGTGAAGTAGGTTCTTTTTTGTTTAAAATCATTTAACGACATATTTCGATTCCAATTCTGCCATTTATACGTTACGTTACTACGTCAAACGGCAACTTTTTTATATAACACGCTAGTATCAACATCACACAGCTGGATCTGGATATTCATGACAATGATGACAAATCACAATCTAAGGACGTCTGCAACACGCAAAACCAACATTTTGATGCTCTTGCGTAAAGGAGGACATACAAACAACTAGACATAGAAACGTTGGCTTTTGTAATATTAGTAGCAATATTTTGTAATGTTTCATCAAATCCACTGAAACTAAGCCATTTAGCATGGCCATTAAATGCGGGATTACCTAGTTATCTCATAATTTAAACGTTTGTTGAAATGTCTGTACGAGACACTGTATTAACTAAGAAGCACGAGGTCTTTTCGTCATCCACTGTCAAACATAATGCAAGATTATGTACGAAACCATTAAAACCTAGTGTTGTTTTAACAGAGTGACTCTTAAATAGTACAGGAACATCAAAGAGTGCAATCCGACGTTCAATAAGAAAGAGTGCCAAATTGCAGATGAAAAACATAAAAAAAAACAAAAGATAATGTGACATTGTTTATGTCTTCTCTTATTAGTGGAAGATTTATATAACGGCTCTGGGAAGTGAGGAATTTAATTTTTATTTAAAACCTTAACGAACTTCCTAAATTGACAGACTGTAAATGTTGTATGAAATTGGGGAGGATATTTTTGCTTTGAATTTAAAGCTAGTACTTCCATTGTAATCTTATTTACACTAATGAATTTCTTGGATACTATATTTATTGTAATCAAAGCAAATAACTGTATGAGGCGAACTTAATGTTTCAAGGTATTTTAACACAGGTAACCATGACTAGAGTAAAAGAGAAGATTATACGAGGTTATTAGGAACATAATATAAGTAATATCAGTCAGAAATATACATGTTATAGTTAGTTTCATAATACACTTAACCGGTTATAACCGAAACCGAAATAATCGGTTACAACCAGTTATTTTGTCAAAATTTTAAAACCGATTATTGAAAATCGAATAACCGGGTAATGTTACTTTCGGTTATTTATTTAATTTGTACTCTATTTTATAATAATTTCAGGTTTGTCTTCTTTTACTCTATTTCGGCGAACAATTTAATAAGTGTAATAAGTAAGTAATCTGTGCGGCTGACCTTGAATCATAAATTGTCCCGTTCTAGCTTTTCTTATATTATACGATTATCTCATTGATTTTCTAACGTTTAGACAGTTATTTTATTAAATTTTAACTAAAATAACCGAAACCAGATATAACCGAGTATCGGTTATTTTTCGGTCATAACCGATTGCATAACCGGTTATGAAATTTTACCCATTAATGCATACCCTAGTGCTACCCAAATTACTTAGGAATTCTTATGTAGGAAGAATATGTAATGAAATAAGTAATTTGATTTTTTGCTCTAGTTGTAACACTTGTAACAAAAGATTTTAGGAGAATTGATCTTTTTCTGCCTACAGTCAACAAATTTGATATCTGAGCCACTTCGGATGTTGTCATAGTGACAAATGATTATTTAATCATGATTATTAATTATTATGAGTATTAGATCGCAAATGGCGTTGAAACATAGCTTTGCAACGAAGTACGAAGTTGCCCAGAAATCAAATTGTACGTTAGACTGTAAATTTGTAAACAGCTAACAATCGGCATGTGTGTGTCTTCTCTTTGAATAGGTTGTATCGGAAGCTGGAAACCATTTGTCGAATGTGAGAAATAAAATAATGTCCCGATAAACTTAGCAACTAAGTTGCAATGTTCGCGCAGATAGTCGTTGAATAAATTTAGATCTCGAAACAAATTGAATAAACCTATAACGGCGTCGATAAAACAGGGGATTACGGGGAACTTCATAAATATGAAGAACAGGTCCACGAAGTGAATAAAATTGTCGTTAAGCATTGAAGAGAATAGGACTCCTAGTTTTTAGCAAAAATCAATGAATGTATCCTTATTGAAGAGCTTAAATTTACGTTCAAATTTAAGCATTTTTAAGTAGGTTAGGTCTACTGTTGCGATTTGTGAGATTTTATTATGGTCAACTGTGGAATAGTAAGGCTATATGAATCTGATTAACATTAGGTGAAAAAGCAAAAGCTATCAGGACTCAGTACTCTAAAATTGCCAATAATCTCTTTACTAACCGCCTTACTTAAACAGTCGATAAAACAGGGGATTACGGGGAACCTCATAAATATGAAGAACAGGTCCACGAAGTGAATAAAATTGTCGTTAAGCATTGAAGAAAATAGGACTTCTAGTTTTTAGCAAAAATCAATGAATGTACCCGTATTGAAGAGCTTAAATTTACGTTCAAATTTAAGCATTTTTAAGTAGGTTAGGTCTACTGTTGCGATTTGTGAGATTTTGTTATGGTCAACCGTGGAATAGTAAGGCTATATGAATCTGATTAACATTAGGTGAAAAAGCAAAAGCTATCAGGACTCAGTACTCTAAAATTGCCATTAATCTCTTTACTAACCGCCTTACTTAAACAGTAGACTTACACTTACATTACAAAACGATGTTAAAGACCTATATAGCAAGCAAACATATACAAGATTAGCAAATACATACACATACTTACAAGATTAAAATAAAAATTATGGAATTTACAATAGAATTTATTTGTCCGTACTGTAATTGTTTATTACGAAATTTTATCATTCTCTTAAAAAAATATAAAACAGCCGAAGTTTTTCTTCATCCGAAAAATACTTCTAGCACAATTATATTACGTATCTTTTGTACTAAATGTCAAAACAGTGAAGCCGGAATGTAAATCCGCTTAACAAATAGCTGGGATTGTTGGCTGTTACGAACAAAGCAAGTGGCGAATAAGATTATATTGTACAAGTATCTGGGAATGTGTATAATATTGAGAACATATGGGACCGTCAAACAGTGGAACGTCTGTTATTTTGATTTAGTGCGAATTAGCTACAATGAAAGATAAATAGTTTTAGGAGATCTTAAATAAAGAGTGAGATGAAAGAACGATTTTAAATTAATATTGTGGTAAAGTGGGTCTGGGGTGTAAAGTCTAATTTGTTACTAAGAACTATGAGTTTCAGGAGATCCTAAAATGAAGAGAGATGAAAGGAAAATTTTGATAAATGGGTCTAGATAATTATATTTACGTCTGCCAATTAGGCATGGTGGCCTGGGTATCAGAAAAGTGTCCAGTGTTTCGCTCCCCGCATATCTGTCCTCGATAAATAGTTCACTAGGCCTTATGGCTAAAATCCTTAAGTCCTTAATCGACCAGCTAAACTTGCCTTTAATGTCAGAAGCCAGACACGCGTGGAGCGATACCTGCCCAAGCACTGGAAACCCTAGTTCACAGCGTCTTTGGGACGAGCCGCTCTGTAGGCTGGTACGGAATAATCTGTATCAAACGGCAACCAGCCTTCCGGAGCGCGCTCGCCTCCTCGCCGCTTTTGAATGGGAATCCGGGCAGTGGCTTCAAGCCCTACTTTCCATATCGATAGGAACGCTTTTGGACAACTCCACATTCCGCCTCTCCGTCGCCCTCCGCCTGGGAGCGACTTGTGTCGGTTGACCAATTGGGTCATCATGGACTATCCTGCGGCAGAAGTGCAGGGCGTGCCCCTCGCCATGCCAGCCTAAATGATATCATTCGTCGGGCCTTAGCTAGCGCGTGAGCGCCGGCCATTTTGGAACCAACCGGCCTCGTCCGCGTTGACGGTAAGAGGCCCGACGGTATGACTCTCGTGCCATGGAGGATGGGACGGCCGCTGGTTTGGGACGCGACGTGTTCCGATACCCTGGCACTGTCCCATCTTCATGGCACTGCAATAAAGGCTGGCTCGGCTGCCAATTCGGCCGAGCTCCTCAAACGGCGCAAGTATGCAACCATCAATAGTGGTTGCATATTTGAGCCGTTTGGGGTTGAGACCCTGGGACCCTGGGGGGAAAGCGCTCACAGGGTCTTCAGGGAGTGTAGCCGTAGGCTAGTTGCATTGACGCGTGACCAGAAGGCTGGATCTTATTTAGCCCAACGGATCAGCATTGCGATACAACGGGGCAATGCTGCCAGCCTTCTGGGCACGCTGCCAATAGACGGCGGCGATCTGGGTCAAATTTTCTACTTATAATTTATTCTTAAGTTAGTTTATTTTTTATTTATAGTTCTTAATGTTTATTTTAGGTAGGTTATGTTATCTTTCAGAAATAAATGTATATTTACGTTAATATAAAAAAGTAACCAATTACAATAAAATAATATAGTTAACGTTACAATGAACGCTATTTGGTGAAGAATTCAAAAGATTTAAGCAAATTAAGAAATCAAGGTACCTACCTACCAGAAAAATTGTCGCGTCTCACTAAAACAGAAAAATGTATGTGTAAAATTATGAAATTTATGAGGAGTTTGTTATTATAACAATGATATTATTAACATGTGTCACAACAAAAATAATACGCTGCTGCTGGAGCATATAATGTCAGATTCAAATTTATTTATTGCAATTAACGAATAATTTTGAAAACAAATAGTATTGTAGTGAATCTATGAGAAGTTACGTAATGTTTTCGAGTTTTTATCAAAACAATGTTACTGAAATATTTTGTTATTATTCTTAATACTTTTATTACTCTTATTTCAACACTTTTTAATAAACTATAAGCTATTTTTATTATCCATAAAGTTCGAGATTCTGTTATTGAAAATAACAGCGGTTCAGTGTAGTAGGAAACGGATGTTGTTCCATTTGACTTTGTCTGTCTGTTTAAATTTCAATAAAACCCGCCAGACGTTCGCATTCTGTAAAAATCTAATAAACACAGGCCAAGGACTTTGATATTAAGTTCTGGAGAATATTGAAGACAATTGGGGCAGACATTTTTATTTGTTTCCCGCGTACTGTAGCTGACTGTCTCGTTTTTCATATAGGTATAAGAGTAGGTAAGTACGTACGTGACGGGCGGTTATATCCACGTGATAATGATATAGATGTCACATTAAAACCGTCCATTTGAAAGAGACAAACATGTTACATCACAAGGTAATGAGTGCGACCAGTCCGTACAGAGCGACTTTCATATATATTTTGCTATTTTATATATTTCAGAGATTTTTAGTATATACATCATTACTTTTCATCATCATCATTAGTTGTTCCCTCAGAGCTGAGGATCGTGACATCATGTCCTTCTGTAGAAGACCAGATTCCTCCATAGGCTTCTATCCCTCGGTGCAGTGATTTGGGCACACCATCTTGCAGGGGGAGGGCCTCTTACTCTTGTTCCTTCAACCTTTCCTGTCATGATAATTTTCTCCAAGCTACCCAATACCTAATACCTACCTATACCTATGCAATATTCAAATTTTTCTAACATTGTAATTATAAGCTAGACAGGAAACCTAATATTTCTGGCAGATTAAAGTCCACCCGATTACATTACACGTGAACTTAAAACTCGCTCCAAACAAAAGATAACGATTACATAAAGCCACTGTTCAAAACAATGCTTTACACAGTTTACAAACAATGGAATAAAAATATTTCGTACAATCCGATAACCGCATGCCCCCGCCATATTTGTTCGAAGAAACGGGGAAATGACGGTTTGATAATGGTATTAATGATAACCCGGGGTGGGGAAAAGTTTCGCAATTGTTTGGGCTATACATTATTAGTCATTATAATATTTGATGTAATATTTATTACATAATTACGTGCAATCAACAAGCAAAATCTGAATGCATCAGTCGCGTTACCTAGACTGGCAGGAAAGGCACAGCCTAAACCAGTGGTTGGGAATGGTAGCCACTGTGCTGCGATCTAATTCAACTATTGAACTCTACAAACTAATTTAGCCTTGGTGTTCCCTACTACTAATATTTATTCTGTGTTTACTTGCTTATGCCTACAGCGTTGTCGAAGGGAGTTCGTTTTCTGAAAAATACTATTAATTTGCATACTACGTGACATGCTTCTGTAAAGTCTGTACTTAAACCCTTTTTTCAAAGTCTTTGCGGTCATCCGTTAAACATGTTTTAGTGGTTGCCCGAGGCCTTTTTGTAGTCTTTAAATAAACAAGGGTGTACTACAATAATGTTTGTTCCGGGACCTTAATATTAATAACGGTTATTTGAATTATATCAACATGTATTTGAAGTATTCTTGCAACTTTTCATACACTTTCTTATCTATAAAAGGTTGGCAGCGCACATGATATACCTTTGAAGTTGCATGCGTCTATAACGTATGGTGTCAACTGTCCGCTTACCATCAGTTATATAGTCTACCTTTTGCCATAATAGAAAAATAAATAAGTAAAGATACCTTCGATTTGGTTGATCAAATGATTTAAATTATCGACTGAGTTATTGTACAGTGGACGTCAAAGATATGTATACACTTTTTCCCCTTAAGCCTTTGTAATACGGTGCAAAAGTGTATCTTTGTTATCTTTGACGTCGACTGTACTTACTTAATAATATTGAAAATAGTCCAAAACTGTGGAACAGCGTGCTTATAAGGAGAGGAGACTTATACTCTAAGATGGGTGAAAAAAGGTTGAAGAAGAAGAATTATATTGCCAGGTGAAAGACAAATAATCCATTCCCTGCTATCTTGACTTGACTAGATATCGTTTAACCAGAAATCGTAAAACCAGACCATTTAGGCAATTATATATGTACCTACTTATACTCGTATAAATTGAGCACCATCACCGAACTAGCATCTGTATACACAAATGTTTAATAAAATACAAAAGATAAGTACTCGACAAATAATGTCGTCTCTGTCCAATTTAGCAATTTTTACCCTTTGTTTAAAAAAAAGTGCTATTCTTAATGCCAAAGAAGACTAGATAGTTCTTTTCAAAAATGATAATAATGAGCCTTCCTTCCATTTCAATAAAGTGAAGTATTGGTGAATGCAATTGATACAATTAAGTACATAAACAAACAAACTAATTCAGACGATTTCACCTCCAAATTTGTTATTGTGACTGCAGAATTATCACTAACCTAAATTAAACGGACACAATCTTGAAGATAACCAGAATTGGAAACAATAACACAGTTCAACTACAATGAAGTCGGTTAAAAAGTAGAGTTATCTGCAGGTCAGTCATCGACAATTATGTGACCCATATTACTACACGCCAAATCTTGGCTCTCGGAAGACAAAAGACGTAACAATTACTTGTATTAGTTTGTGTGGGCTGACAATAATAGTTAATGTGGTTTTTCTTTGGGAGGCAGGCAACGATTAAAATTATTCAATGAAAATTTTAAAGGTCCTAGATTCGGCCCTTGAGAAACACCCAATATGAGCCTAATTTTTTTTTGAATGAGCAGTTACAGTTTAAGCAACATATAGAATAATAGAGTAAGTAAAATTTTCTTTCTGTTTGTTTTATTTCCTAGTTGAACAGACAGGAAAGTTTTAAGGAAAATTTAACTCCGAGGAAAAGCAAATGAATAATCGCATCGCAGTATTAAAAACTAGGCTGACACCCTGAAACTACATGAAAGATAAAAATATTTAAAAACATTGTTTTGACATTTTATAATATCCAATAATATCACGATATAAGCGTACAGTCAGCATCAAAAATATGTAAACATTTCGGCACTTATGTCTGTGGGATAAGACTCAAATTCGTATACATACATATTATTGATGCTGACTGTACCAGTGTATATTTGAAAACACCTATTAAACCGTTTTCTTGAATTGATTGATACTATGTGTTAAAACCATGTCGATTTCAGCTCCAAGCATCCATTTAAAACTCTCATAGCCCACAACTCCATTTAGGGCTCCGGACTACGGTATTGTGTAAAAATTCCAAGCAGCCTCTGTCCCCATTCTAATAAGAATGCCCGACAAAACCATTGTAAAGAAGATGTAACATTAACGCACGTGTTACCCAACTACCGACGAATTCTTTATATTTGCATACCGGTCTTATTCGATATTAATCAAAGGTTTTATTAGTGAACATCAAAGCATATACACAATGATAAAATCTCTTATAAGGTACCCTCAATAGTATTGTAGCTTTGTGGAGGTTGATTTATGAGCGGCTACTATTGTTGGGGTATTGTGTTGTCAGTTTTTGTTTGGACCTCGCCGACATTGTGCGCTACCCCTTCTTTGGGTCTTTGTGCTTGATCTCACTTTGATGCTTCTAAGCCCAACAATGACCTCAACGTCTGCTCGGATTTTTACTTATAAGATTTTTATTAGAACTGTCCGTGATGGACAATGCTGTGTATAGTTTTGTAGCTTTTGCCAGCAATAAAAAATTTATAGATAATAACTTACTTATTCAATTAGTACATATATATATATTAGATATTAGAAAATCTCCATTGTTTTCTCATCAATTCAATCATCAAATCTTACTTCTGACAAAAATATAACCATTTTTTCTCTAATCCAAGGGAATAGTCAGTCGCATCTCCAATTACTGCATCGGAGCACAGAGTTCGCAAAAAATCCTTAAAAAAAACAAGAAACTGCCAAAATTCCGAAATCCATGGCTGATAAGTAATTATCAGTTCAACATGAAATCCGGCAAAAACTATCTTACTACAATGTGTACCTTTTTAAAATTACCTCCATCCACTTTACATTCCATTCCACAATGCTCTAATATTCAACTACAAAACACGTACCCAAAACATCTCAGCCTCAACCCTTTGTACCAAGTCCTTGACCGTTCTTTGTGCTCAACAAAAGCTAACGCAGACTTGTAAATTTCATGCTTCGCTCCTCGCATTCACGCTCACGTTGCCTCCAACCACTCTCTTCCGAATCATTACGTCTTCTGCTTTGTGATTCTTCATTGTACAATTTTTATTCATTACATTGCTTTGGTGCTTCTTGATTGGCTGTTACTCCATGTTTTGGTAACACGTCATCAATACTAATGATTGCGCCGACAATACGCATTGTTACTTATATTTTTCGGTTGTTTTTTGTCATCGGAATCCACAGCGTCATTACATTTAGTTGGTCCGTATTCTTACTGTTTATTGTCAATAAATCTCGTGCTATATCAAAGCTAGAGTTACTTTATGTAAATATTATTTTAGATCCGTCATAAATACGACAGTAAAAAGAATTTGCATATATTGGAATTAATTGGTGATGTTGATATTTGTGACATTAAAATTATAAGTTTTCACGTTATGAATATGAATTATTTGTTAGAAAAATGGTTGAGATATTAGGAATTCAGGTATCTGATGATCACGCAGAATTATATGTGGACGAGTTTAGTGAAAGGTCTCACTTTGTCGGTAAACATAGAGACTTCATTCTTTCACTAATAGATAGTAGGCCAAGAAAATTAGATTTTTTCGAAGAATTAATTCCCAGCAGGCTGGAAATCGCTTTAATACCTTCATGTGGTCCTAAATGCATGTAATCCGAGTTTGCCCAATCCCAAGAGGTGTGCATAACTTTTTAGCGAAATTTTTGCTCTTTGTCAGGTTTTTGCTTGTAGCTCGAAAACAGTACGTCCGACGGAAAATGTCATGTATATTATATTGAAGAGGGTTAAATTTTGCGTCGAGTGAGTAACTTAACTTCTTATTCGGTTCAGCGGTACAGCCGAACTCAAAAGTTATAAACCGGGAAAATGTCTCATTTAATTTAAAAACTCGTATTTTGACTTCCATACCACATATATTTGAAACAGATGATTCCTGTTGAAAAACCTATAGAATAAAAGTTGTAGAAAATACAATTTCACGTTATATCGACCTAAGTTAAGCTCAGGAATATACCCTTGAAATTACCGGAAATAAAATAAAATACGCTGTATAAATAGTTTTCTGATTGGGTACGTTTTAGAATTTTGCAATTAAATGTTTTTAGTTGTAACGATGCATTAAATGTACGCCTCACACCTCATATTTTATGGAAAATATGCAACTCAGAAGGATTTAGAAAAAACTGATTTTGAATTCATGCCAAATTTAGTCTTTCAAAATGACTCTACTTGAAAATTGAGATGTCGATATAACGTGAAATTGTATTCTCTACAACTTTTATTCTTTAGGTTTTTCAACAGGAATCATCTGTTTCAAAGATATGTGGTATAGAAGTCAAAATACGAGTTTTTCAATTAAATGAGACATTTTCCCGGTTTATAACTTTTGATTTCGGCTGTACCGCTGAACCGAATTAGAAGTTAAGTTACTCATTCGACGCATAATTTAACCCTCTTTAATATTGATAAACATGACATTTTCCGACGGACGTACTGTTTTCGAGCTACAAGCAAAAACTTGACAAAGAGCAAAAATTTCGCTAAAAAGTTATGCACACCTCTTGGGATTGGGCAAACTCGGATTACATGCATTTAGGACCAACATGGAGGTATTAAAGCGATTTCCAGCCTGCTAGGAATTAATTCTTCAAAACACTTTTTATAGATCTTATTTGCTTGGCCTATAGCGTATGTTGCGTAATTGTAGGAAGTACTAATAACTCCATACCGTCAAAATGGGATCTTTTCCCTGCACTGACACAAATAAAATAGAGGAATGTGTACCTCTTTTATGATACTATAAGAGAGACATTGGAACCAGTATTTATAGAACAAATGCGTATGAAAATAATCTCATAAGGTATCTTTGTTTAGCGAACAACGGAATAGTCATAAAAGTTTCATTTATATCAAAGATAGCTGATATGTTATTCCACTGGGTAGCCGAACATAAGACTCGAGGGAAACAGAATATGTGCGCTTTCCGATTTCAGACAGTAATTATTAAACTTTAAACTTTGCCACTCCTGGTTTATACTTACTTAATATTGATTGTTTTCTTATGTTGTGTGTTGCTGTGTTCGAGCGTTGTCACTTTTTATTTAAGTAAAACTTGAATGTAATAATCTGTAGCTATAAGTGTGATCCTGTAATTGGCTTTCCATCTCTTATTAATTAGTGCTATTTTGTTTTGATAGCTGTTGGATCTCCGTAACGTAAATAAATAAATTTATGAGTGATTTGTGATTTCCAAGGGGACATTTTAAACACCTACGAAATATTATTTAATATCTTATATGGTAACTCCTCGGTGAAGAGAAATACAGTAATAAAACCACACTAATCCCGATGGCGGAGCATTCATTAAACTCGATTCCTACCGGCTTGGCTAATGGTTCGAAATATGATCATTGATTTATTATGTATTCTACTAGATGTGACATCTAGACTAGAACAAATTTTGTGCGCCATGTTTGGCGGTTGACAGCTATGACAAAATCAAAGAGTAGTATAGACTTGTAGTGATTTTTACTACAACTTTTAGGACAAAGAATTTCTTAGGGATATCATCTCCTGTTACTCAAGGAATATGGTCAATTCTGCTACAGTTCACAAAGAAAAGGAACGACATAACTAACATGCGAATATTTTTGACTGGCCGCCATTTATAGGTAAGTACCTAATTAATTACTGCCATTTATGTACCAAGTATTACTAAAACTAATGCCTTGCCATACTCGTAGTTTATGTAGCGCTTGCCAATAGTATGATTGTTAGCAAGACACAATATTTTAAGTGGAAAACTTTAAAGTACGACTTTGGTTCCTGCGCTCGCGCAGCGTTTGGAAATACACGTACTGAACAGTTGTATGATTGAGCGGTCGAGTTGAAATGCGCATGACGAAGCCTAGGGTGCCTACAGACGAGCGAATTTAACGCATGTTGCATTTTTTCAAGACAATTAAAAAGTTAAAATTTACATATGGTACTAACTTAATAAAATAGTTACAATTTGTATGTACGCTAGATTTTAGGTGCCTGCCTAATCGGCAAAATCCGTTGTATTTATTTACTGTAGGATACTAAACATTAGGTAAGTAATTAATGATGAAAGCACCAAATCATCATATGCGTAGCGAGGAATATGTTTTTTAAGAACCAATCATAGAGCTGCGCTGTGCGAGGATAAACAAATGAAGTGATTCTATTCGTGCTTAAAAAACACATTCCTCGTAACGCATCCTCGCTCATCTCTGGTGGAAACGCAGCCTTAATCTTTACTTCGAATGGAGTACCACTACCAAAAAGGCAATGAATATTTAACGATTACTTCAAGAATAGCGTGTAAACTTATTCATAATATCACAGGACTCGTAAAACCCTCCGCGTTCGTTATAAATTAATTAAGAACCAGCGTTTAGTTGTCGAGTGTGAAAGCTCTTCATAATATTCTAAATCTGTACACAATCCAGTCGTAAAATATGGCCGTTACCCACCAACAATAAAACGGGAGTGGCCGGGCGAAAGTGCTTCGTTACATTTTATTATTATCTCTAGTTTAATTTGGTCTTAATCCGACACAATTTTGATATATTCTGTTGCTTTTAGATTCTATTTTTGTCGTGGAATGAAGGCATATATTAGACAAATCAGATAGATATATTAAATCAATAGCCAAAGTTGGCAATAACACAAATGTAGTGATCAGACATCGGCATATATGCCCTATAGGGGGTTAAATTTAATGACAGGTATTATATGGAGTTCCTATATCGATGCTTTTACTAGCGATTAATCCATATCTTCTCCGAGGACATCAAGAAGCATGTTATCTAATTCTATGTAATTGTCTAAAGTGGTTTGATAAAAAGATGATAATATTTTTTAAGCACTTGAACTTTATCATCTTCTTTTAAATAACACTTACACAAAATTACATATTTACAGACAAAGCTGACGGCAATCACTAATATATCGGGAAACCATCGATAACTGACTTTATCGATATGGGAATTCCCTACTTGTCATTAAATTTAGCCGTCTATATTCCGATGTCTTATAATGATACTCAATAATACAAATTAGTACATTGAAAACTATTCAATTTGACATTACTTCTAGGGTATCGAGACTTAGTTGTCAAAGGAAAGGTTAAGTAAAATTACCTAGAGTTTCTTTCACGTTAAAATTGATATTTTTATTAAGAAGTATAAATCGTAGATAATTTCGCGTTCACGTTAGCTACGTTTAGGGAATGCAAATCGGTTAAAAAATAAACCGAAATAATTGGTTATAACCGGTAATTTTATCTAAATTAAATAACCGGTTATTGAAAATTCGAAAAACCGGGTTCGGTTATTTTCGGTTATTTATGCAATGCTATTTTTACCTACACAAAGCATCCTTTTGGAGCTCTTCGTCTCTATGAGTTATATACAAGCTAATCGATTTTCATTGTCCTTGTGTGCATTTACGATTTAACTAAAGACATATTTTAAGTCACGGCACATTGCGGGTCGCCCAACGCTCTAACACATGTTTCTTATAAAACATTGGTTTCGTGTTTGCACCAAAAAAACCGACTCCATTATCACTTTTTGTCTCCTCTTTAATTATCTCCGAAAATCGTTGTCATCCCACCTAAACAAAAAAAAGAACTCATTTATTCAAACCTAAGTGCTTAAGTAACCGTTATAGAACATTTATTGGATATGAATAAAGATAAAAGATAAATTTAAAATCACGCTATCACAATTAAACTTAAGAAATTGTTTTTTCATCCCAATTAAGCTATATCTATTCGAATTTTAAATGAACCGTCTCATTTCTCTAATGAGGTGTGAGTTTTCTAGGAACCTCCATACATTTGTGAGATTTATGGGCAAAACTGTGAATAAAAAGAATATGATTGTCGTATCTATTAATACGGCGTGGTTTCCGCTCGGGTTTTCGTTTATTTTGGTGCGGGCGCGAATATGTGGGATCATTGGTCTTTAGATCAGAATAGTAAAGTTGTAAACGTCTTTTCGGTTCATGTTCTGATAAGGCCTTTGTAGGTTGTGACCAGTTCTTCTTCTTTCTTCTTTTTCAGCGAGTATGCGTCCACTGTTGGGCATACGCCTCTTCAATTTTCCTCCAATAAGCTGTTCGCGGTTACTGTCCTCCAGAGTGGGCCTGCAATATTTTTAATATCATCCTCCCATCTGGTTAGAGGTCTATGATATGGCCTTTTTGAACGAGGTCTCCATGCTAGGACATGCAAGCTTCACCTCCCATCATCTCGACGACTAACGTGTCCGGCCCAGGCCCATTTCAGAGTAGCATTCCGATGTCTACTAGGTACTTTGGTCCGTCGCCGGATCTCCTCGTTTCGGATTCTATCGCGAAGAGATTACCAGTTGCCTCGCTTTTAAGAAAACCATCGATGGCAGAGACACAGGTATATTGTACGAGTGTAAACTTTTGCGAGAATTTTACCTATGCACTTACTCTCAAGGGTTTCATATATTCAGACTCGGCCTAGTTTGGGGACCACTATCAAATCTACCTGTGTATTTGATTCTTAATGCTCATTAAACATTTTAATTCTCGTGTATAGAATGGTTTGCAAATTGACCTAACATAGAAACTAAAGCCAAAGGTGTAAGCTGCCTGAGTCCAGCATATATGATGAATGATGATGATATTTAATACCTTTAGTTTTGCTAAGACCATTTTCTTAACTCTACACATTTTTAACTTATCAATAATTTAATAGCTTATGATTTAGTACATGTAATTTTAAACGACCTTGTCATAGACCTTGCCTTTATGTTGCCTATAATAAATTGAATGTACCTATTCTTCAACATGATTACAAAAATAATATTAGGTCCCGGTTGAGTCGTAATCACTATCCCCCTTATTCATAAACTTCTTACCTCATTCAAGTATTCGTTTGTCCTTAACTGTCACTTTGACAGTTGCGTTTGTGAGAAACAGACAAAATATAAATGAACTAAATGAGGCTTGTAAAACGTTTATGAATAAAGGGGTATGATATTGATGTTGTCAACTTCAATGACTAATATCACTTATTTAGTAGATAAAATAATTATTAATGGTAAATAAATGACTTATATTTTAGTAACCTATTCAGGTATATATATGCTTTGTGCTTCCTATGATTATTTCGTCCAAGGCAGCTAACTATAAAAAATACCGGGCAGTTGTCTTTGACAACCTATTCTTAGATATCTTTGCATTGTTTCATAATAAAGCATTAATATTGTCAACGGCTGCCACGGCCGGCCGCTCGTCCCAATTCAACTTCCGTTGAATAAAACAAAAAAACTCCCGATAAATCTCATACCACGCCTCGGAAATCTAAATACACACATGCAAATCTACAGCAAAAACTGAGACAAAAAATCGGAATACACGTGCAACGAAAAGGAAAGCAAAAAGGTCAACAATATGGTTAATCTACAATCCATGTCACAGGCGAAAGGTTACGGAAGGTCGCACAAAAAATCATCACAAAACGCGGTGTTCGAACGAAATCGACCATAAACATTGATAAACTCATTGAGATTTAATTCTTATTCATATCTAGTTAAGGTTTAAGTTGGGTTGTTGAAAGTCAGCATTGTTCGTACCTTGGGGAATTTGTCTTTTTTCTCTTTTCACATGTGGCATCGCAATCTTGGACGATATGTGACACATGTGTCGGTTTTAGGTTACTCTACAATAATGACTGCTCCGTGTCTTCGCCATTATTTTAACATCGTTCTAAATCTAAATCAATACACCTTTTGATCTTTACTAGTATCGCGTTACTCATTAACAGGTGAAATGTGTCCGGGCACTCAAACATTTTAAAACAAATGAAGATCGCTTTATACTTTAAAAAACTTAACGACCGAAAAACAAAAAGCGACCGCAAGTAATCCGAAACCGACTCCTGAAACGTATCTGGCCGATAATACGTAAATAGAACCATAAAAATTATATTACGATACAAGAGATACATTAAGACAATGTTACCGTTTCACAATGAGCACATTATGGGCTAATTGATCGGCCACAATGCGCTTTATGCGCCACTCGTACAAAGATATTATTGTCTATCCCCGCAGACGTCTGGCAACACTCGACCAGAGACAAAATGCCTTTGTAGTGGCAAAGGCGCCATCCGTAATTTAATACTATAACGTCTGATTTTGAAATGATCCAAGTTTTTAATCGGAAATTGTAAACGTTAATTTCTTAGAATTTGTTTCAGCAGACGTGGCTATGTTATTAATCATAATTATGGGCATGCTACCGGTTTTCACTGTTTTCATAACATTTTAGTAATTTAATTTTATATGTCAAGTTTTTAAACAAATTACATTCAAAATCAACTAAGATTTTACCTATTTGTGCCTTTATCATCGGTTAAGTCATTGAGTAACAGGAGATGACATCTCTAAGATTTTTTTGTCCCAAAAGTAGTAGTAAAAATCACTACAAGTCTATACTACTCTTTGATTCTGTCATAGCTGTCAATCGCCAAACATGGCGCACAAAATTTGTTCTAGATGTCACATCTAGTAGAATACATAATAAATCAATGGGATAAGTCCTCAATTTGTAACAAATCATTACTCTAAACTAATTTCAAACCTTAAAGGCTCCAAAGAATCCAGCATATTTACCTGAAAAAAGACAAATCAATCTATAAACCACAAACAAATCAAATCAACACTACAACTACGTAATCTAACACCAAATGAGACAAAGACCTAAAATCAATGCGGGCAACAAAAAATATTCGCAAAAACATTTTTTGGAAACTCGATATTTTTCCCGCCGACCAGATGCGTTAATGCAATGCATATGTTCCATCATCACGTGTGGCAATAATTGAACCTTATTTCCCCGAGATAAGGTCTACCCGTGGTGAGAGTGAGTTAGTTAAACCCACAATGAATGGATGATGCGTTATTTTGAATTTATTTATAGAAAGCTTTTGTTTAGCTGACCAATTGATTTTATTCGTGTTGGGAGGTTGTTTTAAATTTGGAATGTAGCGATTTGTTTTTATTATTTGATTGCTTGCACTTATTGTGGGAATCCTGGGCAGATAATGAAGGGCAGAACGAATGTATATACGAAATATTGTAATTGATAGTCATCCAAACGGTGGAGAAAAACTACATAGAGAGAAAACCGCAACGCAACGCACATGTGACACCTCTGGGGGTTGCAGGCGTCCATAGGCTACGGTAGCTGTTTACCATCAGGCGGGCCGTATGCTTGTTGGCCACCGTCGTGGTATTAAAAAAAAAGATTTAAAACTTTATATTACCCTCTACGTCGGAAGTCGGTCGCATTCGTAAAACGTAGTGTAAATTGGGAGAGTTGAGGAATCTTTTTAGGACTTAAATAATAGTACATTACTTACCTAGGGCTGTAAAAAAAAGAAAGCCCGAAATCGCAGGTATTTGGGACCCGAGCCGCAGGCGAGGGTTGTAAATATGCGATAGAGGGCTTTCTTTTTTACTGCCCGTGGTGAGTACACAATTTTACGTCCCCACCTGGCCATAATGCGAGTTTTACCGTAAGCGTAGCGAGCGGTAAAACTCACATTATGGCCAGGTGTGACGTAAACGTTATTTTACAAATCATTTCGACATGTTTTTTCTTTTCACAGGTTTTTTATATATTTGCTGACGATTCAGCAGTTTCTTTAGAACACGTTTTTAACTTAGATACTCAATTCCAGATATTCAAATAAATTTGGATTAAATTTTATTTATATATCGTACTAGCTTTTGCCCGCGGCTTCGCTCGCGTTAAATTCGGGGTAACACGGTTCCCCTTTCCTGATTGCCCCCGGAATGCTACATACAAACTTCCACCCCCCATTTTAGGGAAATGGGGGGTTAGAAAGAGACAAAAGGTAGCCTATGTCATCTCTCCATCCCTTCAGTTGAGATAGTTATCTCCACTTAAAAAATCACGTCAACTCGTCGCCCAGTAGGCCTAGCACATGAGTGTAGCGACAGTATCTCGCGGTCGAGATAGACATCTGTCACTTTCTGTTAAATACAGTTAGACAGTGACAGATTTCTATCTCGACCGCGAGATACTGTCGCTATACTCATGTGCTAGGCCTACAGTTTTGCCGTGAAAGACCGACAAACAAACAAACACACACATACACTTTCCCATTTATAATATTAGTATGGATGGCTACATATCACTGGATATAGATAGGCATTTCTTCCCTGCGGTAGTTGTAGTGGGAAAGCAGATTAAATATACAGTGTGTAACATCTTACAGCCTGTATACAAGTCGAAAGTTGGGATACCCAAAACTTCGTATGTGTAAACCCCAACCAATAATGAAATCCGTATTCTCACATATTTTCAATACTCAACAAAACACAATTTATCGGAAAACTCAATTCCCAGAAACAACCATTCAGTTTCACTAAACCCATATATCCGTCAACAGATCATAAAAGAGGGGACAATGGCGGCCAAGTCCGGAAAGCTATTTGGAAACATAATAGTAAAGGAACTTTGTTTGCATGCCAAGTCTGTGGGCATAATAAATCTAGTTGGAGATATTTAGTCATAGGCAAGTCAAACGTTAAATGATGGAGTCAGAAGTATTTGTATGATTATTTTGAAGCAAACTATAGTAGTTTATGCAACTGATACATAATGAGGGGGCCTTAAAACACGAGTGGGGTTTAATGAAACGAGCGCAGCGAGAATTATGTACAGTTGCATACATTACTTTATCTACACACATATTGCAAGTACTCAAAGATGGGTTCAGAAGCCGAAGGCAATTGACCTGCATTACTAGGTAGATAGATACAAGTGCTGAAACATACCCACAGGTGTAAGCTTAGTAAAAATAAATAAATTAGAAATGATAAGGAAAGTATATTTATTTATTATAATATAGTTCATAGTAAACATTTACATTTTCGCAATTAAAAATGTTTCAACAAACAATAACTGACAAATTGATAACAGAAATGGCGGCCGTACAAACTTCTGTCGCGAGTTTTTTTTTATATTAGCCAACGAACGAAGTCCTTATTCTCATGTCATCCGAGATCAAAATGTCGTCGTGCGGTTTATGGCAAAAAATATATCGTACTGACGTTTCGTATCGACAACATTTTAAAATCTATGGATACTAGAATTGTGTTGGTTTTGACAGCCGTTCCAAATTTGAAACTCATAACTTAACAATATTTGAGCATGTAAAGTTAAAATTACATTACTGCCACAGATAAGAAACTTATCATAGTGAAATCGTTTGTTGTAATGCTGGTCATTGCCTACGGTTTTTGAACGCATTTTAGAGGACTTACAATATGAGTGTAGATAAACTATTTAAGCTTAGCGATCCAAAAGGGTTGTCCTCCTAAACTAAGGAAGTTAGTCCATCAATTTAGAGTAATTCATTGCAATGATTAGTTTTGGATCAAGTGTAATTAATTTCGATAGCACATCCGAAACAGTTTTGACAGGTAATTTTGTTTTCTATGATTAGTCAAAGAAAAACGCCAATTTATAAATGAAAATGTGTTGGTGGATAAAGTGCGTTTTTAATTGTATAATGATGAATATATTGCACTCATTTTATCAATAAAGATCAATACAAAATTATTTGCTTTCCAAGTCTGAAAGACCACGACAGGTATACTTCTAAACTATTTAGCTACATTGCGTTTTATTTAATTGGTAGGTTAAATTGCTTTTTATGATCTACCTAAACGACGTATAACTATCTATTCTCAAGAAAATTAGTAAATATTCGCTTGCAAACACAACGGAAGTCTCCTACAGACGAGATATTATGATAACCGTTCCTACAGTCAAAACTATTTTTCTTAACCAAAAATCTATACAAATATCGACCTTTTCATCAAGAGCAGAAAACCCAAATTTTAATAACAGCTCTGATATTCCCAAATAATTTAAACTGTACCCATCCAAACTGCCGCTCACTTTTATAGGTATTTATAATAAAAAAAGATTTATGGGTTAACGCATCGATTCTAATTTTATTCACAGGATGCAGGACTAACTTTGTTGTTAGAACAATGTGTTTGTGTTATATTTTAATGTCGTAAAATATGTTTTGTTGTGTACCAGTTGGCGACGCAGCGCGGACGGAGTTCTAAAACACGTACAAGTACAGGCGCCATCAAATATATCACAGCGGCCAGGGTACTAAGAAATATCTGTATCACTTTGTCGCCTTGACAATAGGCATGGTGAATTTTTTTCATGTATGGTATCAATCGATTCGTTTTGTTGTGAGGATCAAATGTCTATATGCGGCCAACTGCGTTAAAGCAACCCAAAAGTCAGAAATTAGACTTAAAATCTGAGATTTGCATTATTACGTTCGTAACAAAGTGACGTGCAAAAGTGACGTCACGATCATATAGTCGCCCTGTTTAAAGTATGGAAAAATTATGAAATTGCTATTTTTACAGTGAAATGTTGCGTTTATGTATAGGTTACATCCATACAATTTATTTAACAGTAAAATGTTAAAAATCGAATGGTATCACTGTTTTTTAGGGTTCCGTAGTCAACTAGGAACCCTTATAGTTTCGCCATGTCTGCCCGTCCGTCCGTCCGTCCGCGGATAATCTCAGTGACCGTTAGCACTAGAAAGCTGAAATTTGGTATTAATATGTATATCAATCACGCCGACAAAGTGGTAAAATAAAAAGTGAAAAAAAAATGTTTTATTAGGGTACCCCTATACGTAAAGTGGGGAGTGTTTTTTTTTTTCATTTCAACCCTAACGTGTGATATATTGTTGGATAGGTATTTAAAAATGAATAGGGGTTTACTAAAATCATTTTTTGATATTGTAAATATTTTCGGAAATAATCGCTCCAGAAGTTAAAAAAAAATGTGTGCCCCCCCCCCCCCCCCCCCTCTAACTTTTGAACCATAAGTTTTAAAAATATGAAAAAAATCTCAAAAGTAGATCTTTATAAAAACTTTCTAGGAAAATTATTTTGAACTTGATACGTTGAATAGTTTTTGAAATAAGTTACAAAATAATTTCTGAACTAAGTTTGTAATTTAACCGTATAAGCAGGTGATTATTGTACCTGTAATTTCTACAAAATCACAATGAAATGACGTGCTTTGAAATAAAGTAAAAACGGTGAAAATCGGTTCACGCAATAAAGAATTATCCCATAAAAATCATCTTCCATACTTTAAGCTCGCGCGCAATAGTTTACTTAATTTGCCGATCATCCCTATAGAGGCGTTGTTGTAATGAACTTTACACGTTCTTATTATATTAAAGTCATGCCAAGATAATAATGAACGAACATCTCAGCAGCTTAGATACTTAAATTCTGCTGCTACAACATTTAAGTAGTGTAATGCAAGCCGGTCTATTTTTTGCAAATTTCATATAGAATGGCTTGTGCAAAATTTGTACGTTTTGGACCCGGGTACTGTCTTTAAACTACGTCCAAAAGAGAGATATGGGTACTGGGAATGTCATCTCACTATGTGTGGTAGGGCACAGCACAGCGAATGTCATCTCGCTCAAATCTGGAGCAGAGCCCGACGAGGGGAAGTACCTACCACTACAGAAAACCACAGCCAAATAGCACTAGACCCTACTTATAGCGTTGTGTACCTGCTGGTGAGTAAGGTTGCCAAAAAGCTCAAAGAGGACCCAGTGTGTTGACGATCAGGGACCCTCTTGTTCCTTTACCCATCAACACAGTGAATCCTACTTTTTGTAAAGGGCAACGCACATGTGACACCCATCAGGCGGGCCGTATGCTTGTTTGCCACCGTCGTGGTATTAAAAAAAATGTTCTTTACTGGTTTGTACCTTCTGATATCGATTTTTAATGAATTTTCGCTATATAAAGCTTGTCTGGATGAGATATCGCTTTTTAGGTATAAGACTGCTAGGTAGTATACGTCTACTTTAAATCGTTTCATTTTCTGTACCTACTGGTTTCCTGTTTGAGGTGAACACGGAGTACCTATTTTTATAAATTTTTATTGTATGTACAGTCAAGTCTGCAGTATCGAGCGATTTGATTAAGCTATTATCTTTCAAGCGTTTTTCAATAAGTAATTCTGATAAAAGCGACTGTTTTTATTTTGTTTTTTATTTATTCGTTCTAAACAATAGATATTGTGTTGAACATAGTAACGTTATCTGTTATCTGTGCTTCCAAGGAGGCGGGGTCAGAGAGGGGGGGGGGGGGGGTCACATGGGACATGACCCCCCCCCCCCCCCAATCGTACACGTGAAATAGAAAAATTCATTACTGACCCCCTCAAAAAATCATTTCTGCATTAATGACCCCCCCTCCCCCCCCCCCAATCCAACCCTGAAGAGAAACTAACTTGTTTTTTTGTATCGTATCAATATTAATTATTTCATACATAAGCTCCGAAATAATCCATAGGACTGATAGTCAGATGTTTTACCTTACCAACCACGCTACCAACGCGTTTTAATCTACTACAATCACAATTTTTCAATTAAGCCCACCAAGACAGGGGAAAACAAACATGTGTGTCCGTCTGTGTGTTTGTTTATGTCTCGGCCGATTGACATATCGCATTGTGATCTGAATAATTATATCAGGTCAGTGACCTGTCTATTCTCGTAATTTCTTTGGAAAATCATTTCAGTACGTTTTTCCTCGGAATCACTTAACGAAAAATACTTTAGGTAGAAATGCTTTTTCGTATTTAAGAGCATTTATTTTTCAACCGACTTCAAGATTTCGAAGGAGGAGGTTATCAATTCGTCGGGATCTTTGTTTTTGCTATTTTTTTTTATTTTTTTTATATGTATGTTCGCCGATTATTCGAAGACGGCTGGACCGATTTGGAAAATTATTTTTTTGTTTGAAAGCGTATACTTCACAGTTGGTCCCATTGTAACCATGTCAGGATCTGATGATGGGATCCTGGAGAAATCGAGGGAACTCTTCAACTATTATAGGCACACCTATGGTGATTTGAGTAATTTTTACATCAGATCGAGCATTTGGTGTTGGAAAGGTGGATGCTTAGTGAAGTCGGTTCTTTTTTGTTTAAAATTATTAATATTCAAATAGTCCTTGAGAGTTTAAACCATTCAGACTTTATAAAGATGCAGAAGAAAGACAGCGCTGTGGTGACCTGGCGGTAAGACGTCAGACTTTCAATCCGAAGGTCGCGGGTTCAAACCCCGGCTCGTAGCACTGTTTTTTCGGAACTTATGTACGAAATATCATTTGATATTTACTAGTCGCTTTTCGGCGATGGAAAACATCGTGAGGAAACCGGATCAATTTGAAATAAGGCCCAATTTCCCCTCTGGGTTAAAAGGTCACTTTCCGAAGCCAAAATGGCAAAAACGGAACCTTTATAGTTTCGTTATGTCCGTCAGTCTGTCCATCCGTTCGTATGTCACAGCCATTTTACTCGGAAACTCTATAAGATATATCTTAATAAAATTTAGACATAAGGTGTATTTTGTATGCCGCTGTTTAGTTATGTAGTAAAATTTTTAATTGCAGAAAAAAATATTTTTAGGGTGGGCGCTACATACTAAATGTAACTACAAAATTTATTTTTTTTACCAAATATCGATACGTATTTAAAAATAAGATCGAGGTTTCTTTGAACATTTTCTGATTAAGTGAATATTTTCAGAAAAAGTCGCCTCAAAAGTCAGAGAAATTGATCCCAGCAACTTTTGAAAAAATTTAGAAGATGGCTTATCACATACTTTCTATCAAAATTGTTTTGAACATTATCGATTCAGCTATTTATGAGTTATATCCAAATAACTTCTACCACAGGCATCAGATATGACCTTTTGGTATTAGTTTGGTTATGCCATTGAAGGTACCCCAAAGGTGCGGAATCCTCCATTCTGCGTGGTCCGACACGCATTTGGCCGGTTTTTGAAGTAGGACGGACTTTTGTAAAGCCATTTAGGGTCCACTTTACAGTGGACATATCATAGAGTAAGTAAACAAAACAAAATACCTTGAACCGTAGATGACTCAACATTTAAAGCCCGTGATTTTCATCAGTCCACCTTAGGAGTCCGGTAACAATTTGAAAACGAAAATCGCTAAAAATGAAATTACGCACATGAATCACATTTAATAAGATATTTTGAAGTCTTGTTATTGCAAAAATGTTCTTTGGGTCTATATACATTAATATTGAATACCCTAAAACTGAATTCTTACAGAGCTTGTTAAGTGAGGACGTTGATTCGTGCAATCTTGTCGCTTGATTATTATTTATTATTTTCTATGGCCCCTAACCCTAACCCTAATGGATCATGAAGTACAGTTTATTTCTGATTTAAATTTTTGTGAAATGCTTTAACACCTTCCCAAAATTATCACCTAAACTTCGGCAATTTTTCATAAAATTGCTCTAGCTAAACAGACTCTATTAAAAAATATGTATGAAAATGAAAAAAACTGTTTCACTTATTCCTCAGAAAACTTATTTTCCAACGTATTTATGTATTTTACGTACAAGTATAACTTAGTTTTAATCAATAAAAAGCTTACTCTTTTCACTTCTCCAAGCAAAAATCGAGAAACAGGTGTTAGATTAGGGTAAATCTAAATATATATGTATGTCTGACTGACTGACATAGTGATCTATCAACGCACAGTCCAAACCGCTGGTTCTAGAGATTCCAAATTTGGCACGTAGGTTCCTTATAAGGTCTAGGGGTGCACTAAGAAAGGATTTTTCAAAATTCATCCCCTAAGGGGGTGAAATGGGGGTCCAAAGTTTGTATGGGGAAACAAGATTAGTTAGACTATCTTATTCAAAACTTCACAGGAGTATACCTAACGATAAATGAGTAAATACGTGTTTCAGATTTTTTTAAAATTCAACCCCTAAAAGGGGGAAATGTGGTCAAAAAGTCTGAAAATCAACATGGGTATTGTTTCTATGGTTTATCAGCTCGTTGATTACGAAAACGACAACGATTTTAAAATCCAACGTGGCGGACGTGAAATACCATCTCCCCTGTTGGGGTACAATGGTGTTGAAATGTCTAAATATCAATATAGATGTCGTTTTTGTGTTTTTGAACGTTAATTACAAAAATGGCATCGATTTAGAAATTTAATACTGTGGACATGAAAAGTATTGACTGTATTTGTGCCAAATTGCAATCTTCTTCAAAATATATAAAAGAAGAAACTGACTGACATATCAATGCACAGCCCAAACCGCTGTTCTAAAGATATTAGTTCGACTATTTTATTCGAAACTTTACAGGAGTATTCCAAACGATAAATAACCCATAGTAGGGGGAAATATGGTGACAAAATTTAAATATCAACATGAATATTGTTTCTATGGTTTATCGGGTCACTGATTACGAAATCAATCCTTCAGGGGGTGAGATGGGGGTTAGAGGTGTGTATGGAGTTTTTTTTACAGCAAACCGATTTAGATAAAATTTGTTGTGGATATAGTTTGAGTCCTGGGAAACAATATTGTTTATCCCGAAAATCAATCTTAGAGGGGTAGAAAAGATTTTGGTAGTTTGTATGGCGAATTATTAACCGGTGAGCAGACGATTGAAATGAAACTTGGTACATATTATATAGATAGAGTCGCGGGAAACAATATATAATAGGTTTTATCTCGAAAATCAACCCTTTAGGGGGTGAAACGGGGGTTGAAAGTTTGTATGGGAAATTAATAACCGCTGAACCTATTTAGATGATTTGGTATGGAGATAGTTTGAGTTCTGGGGAAGGATATATAATAGTTGTTATCCCAGAAGTCATTCCTTAAGCGGGTAAAAGCTTCTATTCAAGAGTAGAAATCTGTATTAATCATAATCTCTTATCGTCGTTGCTGCCGTAACAATTAAACAATTATTGCAATCATTTCTTTAAAAAAAATAAGGGAACCGCCTTCACCAAAACGTGGTATACCGAAACCTCCAGAATGTAACGAATACCTTTCCGAAAACTGCATCTAAATCAGTTCAGCGAAACGCGAGATGATCGCGGACAAACATACATTCCTACATACGTACATACAAACATACGAGTCTAACTGAGAACCTCCTTTTTTAGTACTTTTAGTACGCGGGCGAAGCCGCGGGAATAAGCTAGTTACTTATAAATGAGAAATGAAAATAAAAAATCGTTCCACTTATACAACTTAAAAAGAAACGTACTTTCAAAATATGTATACAAACTGATATAAGTTTCGTTAGTTATTGCAGAATAGTATCACAGTGTTGAGCGAACTCGAAAT
The DNA here is from genome assembly GCA_947086415.1 of Pammene aurita. Lineage (NCBI taxonomy): Eukaryota > Metazoa > Arthropoda > Insecta > Lepidoptera > Tortricidae > Pammene > Pammene aurita. The sequence goes on along the minus strand of OX352295.1, from coordinate 10,476,295 downwards.
AAAAGTTTACCGGACTCTTAGCTTAGCTTCGTACGTATCACCCTAAACCACATGATACGATTACCCTACATACGCGGACCCATTGTGCTCTATTGTACCAATTGTCATGCCCGGTTCACACGTGCGGGACAAAACGCTTCCTCAGGAAGCACATTATTTTCTAGATCCTTCCACTGTGCGCTAGCGCACGTTTCTGTTCCATGTAAACCTGGTAGACTAAGAGCTAGTCTCGTAAAATTACACACAATAAGGACAAGGAAACCTCTGGTTAGTTTTGTACCTGCTTACAGTTTTTACCTATCAATTTAATCTAGAAATAAAGGTTTATTAAAGCAACGGCTTACAATTTTTTTTCGCATCAGATACTTCTTTAAGTATCTGTCCTTCGAAATTGCTATGTACACTATATGGCAGGTTTTTTTAAAAGTTTTAACCGTACCTACGGTGTTCTTTGAAAAGGTATAATACCTTTTTAGAGTTCCGTAGCCAAATGGCAAAAAACGGAACCCTTATGGATTCGTCATGTCTGTAAGTCCGTCCGTATTTCACAGCCATTTTACTTGGAAACTATACGACGTATCTGAATAAAATTAACACATGAGGTGTATTTGGTATGCCGCTACTTAGTTATGTAGTTAAATTTGAAAAAAAAAAATTTAAGGGGGGCGCTCCATACATGTAACTAAATTTCAAATTTTTATTTTTTATTAAATATCAACATGTGATACATAAATCGATAGGTCTTTAAAAATAACACTGAGGTTTCTTTGACCATTTTGTGATTAAGTGAATATTTTCTGAAATAATCGCTTCGAAAGTCAGGAATTTCCCCCCCCCCCCCCCCCCTGTAACTTTTGAACCGTAAGTTCATAAAATATGAAAAAAATTGAGGAGATGCGCCTTATACTTTCTACGAAAATTGTTTTGAACACTATCGGTTCAGCCATTTTTGAGTTATCTCCAAAAAACTTCTTCCATAGGCATCAGATACGACCTTTTTGTATTAGTTTGGTTCTTATTCCATTGAAGGTACGGAACCCTCCTATGCGTGGTCAGACACGCACTTGTCCGGTTTTTTTAGTTACTCTTCAGCCTAGAAGTTGACTTATATTATAATATACAACATTTCAAGTTTTATAATCACTCCGGTATTAAACAACAATTAAAAACTTCCATTTGGTTCCGAAATGCATTCTTAGCGGGTGCGAAACAAAAACCCAATCTGCAGGAAACGTAACAATATTCTCACGAACCCCGACCATCATACGGTCGTCTTGGGAATAATCACAAGTGGGCGAGACCAATTTCATAGTATGGAAACACTTCAACAGATTTTTTTGGTTCCCTTAAGTGGAAATGGACTTGATAATGTTACTATGAAAGTTAAACAAGAGAAACATATAGATAAGCCGGACAACAATGATAAAAAAAACCCGGCCAAGTGCGAGTCGGTCTCGCGCACCGAGGTCCGTACAAACCTGTAGGTATAGGGGTAGTAACTTATAAAATTATTAAAAAAAAAATTATATGACATAAGTAACTATTACGGTTTTCGCAATTTTTCCTTTATTTGTGCTATAAGACGTTGCTTCGTACCAAATTTCAAGATTCTGAGTTCACGGGAAGTACCCTGTAGGTTTTGATTCCCTTGCGATTTTCGAAAATTTGCGGCATAAACAGCTGTATCTTTTGATTGCGTTGGCTTAGAAGTTTGTTTTTTTCACAGCTCCAAGGGACAGTAGACCTGAGTATTTGGTATAAATTTCAGCTTGATACACGCGTTCCTGAGAAAAATGGTCTTGACAGACAGACAGACAGACGAACAACAAAGTGATCCTATAAGGGTTCAGTTTTTTCCTTTCGAGGTACGGAACCCTAAAAACTGAATAGGGAACCTTCTATAACTAAGAGCGGTTTTAAAATCGTGTACCGGCTCACCCAAAATAGATAATTATACCTCTTCGAGCAACAATTTAAAGTAGGTACAGACTCAAACAAGAAAATATGGCTCGTGAAAATTTGTAACCGGCCAGTCTTACACCGTAAATTACTGTCAAAGAAAGTAACGCACGAGTCGTTCTTGCGGTACTATTGTGGGGCTATTTTTTGGGCTGATTGTGTATCCCTAGTATTATTTGATCGGTGATATGCCTACATAAAGCCATTGCGGCCTGGTTGCCAAGGTTTTTGTTGATTTAAAAAAATAAAAGAGCAAAAAACTAATGACCAGTGATCGGATTTTAGGGTGCAACACAGCGGAATACATACACTTATTATGCGAATATAGTGGTTAAAATGTTAAAATTTTATTGATATGTATTTGATGTAACTAAAGTAAATAACGTGGGTCCTAAAATCCCGAAGATTATCCTGACCAGGTCAGGATCTGATGATGGGATCCTGGAGAAATCGAGGGAACTCTTCAACTATTATAGGCACACCGATAGTGATTTGAGTATTTTTTACAGCAGCACGAGCATTTGCTTTTGGAAAGGTGGATGCTAAGTGAAGTTGGTTCGTTTTTGTTTAAAATTATATCATTAACATTTTGAGAAAAAAAAACCGTGTGAAATTACCATTATGAAACAATAAAATTAGTCTGGATAAAATATAGATTATTATGAACATCTGAAGTCACACACACAATTTCACATCCACTCTCGTAACTTGACCTTGAAAAGACAATCCATCAACATCTCATTTGAATACCTCCCCCAAATTAAGTTATCAAGTGAACCCTCACAATGGCACTTCCTTGTCATTGTACTGGGCAATGCCAACAATGCCAATGCCAACAATGCCAAATGCCGACAATGCTACACGTGCGAACGGAAGGGTTGCGTTAAACAATGATAGCGTATGTCAAATGCTAGTGAGTGTCAAATTGGACGACGATTGATAATTTTAGGGGTAAAAAAAAAGCAGGCGCTCCTAGTGTACAGTCGCCATCAGATATATCTTAGCAGCCAAGGTGGTCACAAATATCTGAACAACGCCTCTATTAGTACAGTACGCGAACAGTTTTGAGAATTCACAAGTGCAATTTTCTTTTTTAGTTAGAGAATATGAATGCCGACAATGCTACACGTGCGAACGGAAGGGTTGCGTTAAACAATGATAGCGTATGTCAAATTCAAATGCTAGTGAGTGTCAAGTTGGGCGACGATTGATAAATTTTAGGGGTAAAAAAAAGCAGGCGCTCCTAGTGTACAGTCGCCATCAGATATATCGGAGCGGCTAAGGTGGTCACAAATATCTGAACAACGCCTCTATTGTCAAGGCGATAAAGTGCATGTTCAGATATTTTTTAGTACCTTGGCCGCTCCGATATATTTGATGGCGACTGTACCTTTAATGCCAGTTTTGCCACCGACCCTTAGGCGTCTTTCACAATGCTGCAATTTCCGCATGCAACGGCGGTGCGCGAGCGAGATAGCGCTCTGCATGTGTATAGCTCTGTCAAGCTTGCTCACCGTCGCCGGATCCGGTTGCGGTGCCAGTGTGATAATCGCCTTAATCAACAGCTCCTGGTGGTAAACCAGTTCTGTCAAGCTGGTCTAATGTAGGTAATAAATACTTTTTGAGTAATAACAATGGAAACTCTCACAACAAACATTAATCGATCGCCTATGATATACGTATATCAAAGAGAATGTATGTAGCCGGGGACAGTCGTAGAAATGTTTGTGCTCTAAATTTGATAGCATTACTAGATGACGCTGTACGGCCCACGGACCAAGAGAGAAACCGGATATAACTCTTACCATATTTCCCTAACCCCAGTTGAACCTTATTACCGAGCAACACAGTCGTTTATAGGTGACTAGTAAAAAGGAGTAAAACGGTCCGATAGAGAGCATAATGTAGGGGGCGGTGTCTCACTCACACTCATTACACAATTGTCACATTTGACACATAATGACACTTTAATTATCTTATGACGTCATTACCTCCTTAGTCAAAACGAGACACAGTCCCCTAGAAAACCCTCTCTTTCGGTCTCACTTTGTGACCGAAGAGTATACTCCAGTTTATAATAATAAGTTCATGGTACGGCCCCATATATGCGGTAATTCTGGTTTGCTATGTTGATACATAGCAAACGATGGCGCTTCAGAGTTACCGCATAATGTATGAGGCCGTACAGCGCCATCTAGTAGCTATTGGAGCACATACAATCTTATACTGTGCGCCTCTATTCCTATATGAAGAGAGAATCTCTTTGCCTATATAAAGGTTTAATTAATGAATCAATCTTAATAAATATGCTTCAAGCAAAGGTATGAGAATGTTAGACTAAAGTTTAATCCTGCTGAAACCTTAATCCTAGTTCAGTCTTGCCTCCGATGATTCCAAGTAACGGCGTGCCGTTTTACCCAAATCCGTCCAGCCGTTTTTGCGTAATTTCACTATAAAAACCCAGTATTTTTTTTCACAAGAAGTTAAATTACAAAGTACCTATTTATTATCGCAATTAAAACCAGGAAAATACTTCAAGTCGCATGATTATTGTAAGCACTTCAAAAACTTATTAAGATTTTCGATTCACCTGATTCTAAGTCCCCAGTGGGTTCACCGTACAAAATACCGGGACAAAAATACAAAAAGCCCCAAAATTCCCCTAGCGTTATTCAATATTTTTATTACACATGTACTTACAATAGGACGAACAAAGACGATTCGTCGAGACGCGAAGGGAATTAATAAAAAAGAAGGGCAAATCCACTCCTCACCCGCTCAATACCCTATCTTGTTATTCAGCTCCAATAAAAAAAGGACTTTATCTCGAACTTAATACGGTTGGTATTCTAAATGTAAAAGCATGAAAGATACGAGCTTTGGTGGATAATTGATCAAAATGTAGGGTGACGATAATGCCACCGAATTACAAGAATTGCCTGTCACAATGGTAAGCGTTACGTGACCTAGCTGCGCAATTCGGACGGGTAGGATTTTGTCTCCAACAGATAATAAGGTAATGTCAAATTTGAATTTGTAGATTCGCTGCCTTTTTTTAGATTTCCAAAAATATTTTTTAAGTAATATCCACGTCACGTTTTTACACTTAAATACTTACTTTTTCCCAGAGCATTTCTATAATATATCTCATTGCGATGCGTATTACCTAGAATCATCCCTATTATTATAATCATTACGTCTAGACATTGAATATTAAACCATTTGTATTAAGGAATTGTAATATAGTTATTTATTTGAAATGCAGACTCAATAACAATTTACTTATTGATAATGTTTAGCGTTTATTCTTTATCTATTAATGTAACGATCTCCACAAACATTAAACCTTACTAAACTGCAGTTTTATACACATAGCAAATTGCCAACACGAAACCATATAAAATTTGCGAAACGCTCATAAACCCACTTAACGCCGTCATGCTTCTAAGGATCAAATTAAATATACCATTAGCTAGTAAACTTTAAATAACCACAATGTTTGAGTTACACGTTAAGGTAACCACATCCTATAGATTTTTTAAAACTAATAAATGCACCATAAGCAACCGCATCTTTCGTTTATGGCCGCCTGTAGTTTGAAGGTATTTAGTATATCTGTTTAGTTAAATAGTTACATTTTTTTTAATAACTCTCGCATCCGGCTCGGTTTATATTCGATTGAATTTACGACTGTTTTCATTGCGGGCACTGTTTTATATAAATACGTAGACGTTTCCTGTGAAACTGAAATAGTGTTTATTAAAAACAATTGCCCGGTGTTACCGGCAAATGCATCCTAAATCATTCTATCAGCTAAATTCAGCTTACTGCGGCGTTTTAGGAGCTTATTTAATTATTGGATTCAAACATAAACTTAAATTAGATCAAACGTCATTACCAAATTGATCGGTTATTTATTTATAACTTATGAAACATAACATAACATAAATAGTCCTTATTGCACATACACAAGTCACAGACAGAAAAGCAGAGGCAAAACGATTGGCGGTCTTATCGCTAAAGAGCGATCTCTTCCAGACAACCTTACCACCAAACGTATCTAACCTGCGGTAAAAATTTATTTGCTAACCTGTAATCTACAATAACCATTTTCATATTTTATCAAATAATATAACTTTCCAGACAAGCAAATTAAACCTTGCGGATTGAAAAATTATGGATTACCTCAAACAATCAGTGTTTCAGCTATAGAATTGATTGAACTCTCAATACCGAGCAACATTTTAATTCAAGCTTCTATGTAAATATCCATGCAAAACCTGGACAGTGGGCTCTTTCGTAATCCTGTGTTTACAAAATGTATACGTTCACGCATTAATGGCAGTAATTCCTTTTTGAGCTTCGAATGAAATTAAACAAATGGCAAAATGGGAACGGATTTCCTGGAAATGCACGTAATTTTACTGTCATAAAATGTCTCTGCGCCGAGCGAATGAGCCCGTACGGCCGCGGTAACGCACAAATCTTGTAATCTACAAATTAATAAAACCCATATCGAGCTTCATTTAATGCTCAACTTAATGTGCTAGTTCAATTATGAGTATGTGTGTGTGTATAATTTAAAAAGAATATTATTAATACAACATTCTTTTTATCATGTAAAAAAATAATTTACATAATAAGAAGAACGTTGCACTTCCCGTAAAAACCTAAACCAGAACCGTATGGGCGTAACGTCTTTAGTTTCACATGTTTTACTTTATTGATAAGGTCATCGTCATTTCAATATAATGGGTATAAATATAGCGTAAAGAAAACATATAGGTACTTAACCTGAAATCAAAAATCTAAACTTTAAATCTTCAATTTTATTAAACCCTTCTAATTATCAAGCGTAATAAAACTCCAGTTCCCAAAACCTGTAACCATTAACAAAAACATATCAGCACTTTGCCGGCCGAGGCCATTTAATGCGAAAAAAGCCCGCAATTTGGAAACAAGAGATCAATTCGCGTTAATTTACCACCTACTTAAGTTTAAATTTTAAACGCGGTCGTCAACGCGACACGGACAATACGGCAAGTTTGCGTTTTTCCCGTTAAAAGGGCAATTAACGATTGTCACCCTTTTTGTGTCCAAGTCCGTAAAAGCGGGCAATTTGTAAGGGTATTAATATGCCTTGTTACGAGTATGCTCTGAATATGAATTACTTTGTAACAGATCGCCTGTTTTAAAAAAGTTATGTTTATTTTTTTTCCGGTGTAGGTACATTTTTCTACTCTAAGCTCTTCGTCTACTCTTAAGTAAAAATAATCCCTGCGGGTAATATGTATAACTAACATTGTAATATTGTAAAAAAAATGTTTTTTTTTCTTTCATTTTAATGACACATTTACCGTTATTCATAAACGTCTCTCAGGCCTCAATTAGTTGATTTATGTTTTGTACTTATCTGTCACTTTGACAGTTGTGTTTGTTAGAAACAGAAAAAACATTAATTAATTAATTGAGGCCTCAGATACGTTTATCAATAAGGGGGTTAAAATCAGGGGGTTAAATCCCAGCCCTGGGCACCGGAGGCCGAGGTCACTTTTTCCTTTGTATATGACATATATATAAGTTTATAGTTCTTATTTGCTTTGAATCTTTTTTAAACTTTTTAACTAATAGTAGAGACACCAAAATTAGTATAAAGTAATTCTTGATGCATATAAAAGTAATAAGTGTGGCAAAGTATATGAAGCTGTCTTTCATAATCACTAAAATAATGGATCAGTATTAAAAAACAATTACAAAGGCTTTCAAAAACAAACACAACAGGTCTAAATAATAATTACTACCATTATCACGAAATATCGTTTGTTCCAACGCCTATATATTTCGCATTATCTCCACAGCCATTAAAGATGAATCAACTCCAGCAAAAATAAAAACATGTTCAGTAAGCTTTTGAAAGGCTACCGCGGGCGACAGGCTAAAAGGGTATTTAAGGATAAGTGGCAAGTAGGTATTTCTTTTGTAAATGTAAATTATAGACTAGTCATTATGCAATTTACAATAGCTTCTGTATTTTTTTCATTGGCGACTGTCCTCCTGAATCGGCCTGCAATAGTAATTGACATTATTGTATATTGCGAATCGACTATTAATTTATAATTTATAAATGAATATCGGTATCGATTTTGATTGAGGCATATTTACGCAAAATTATAAATAACAAGACGAAGGACTATGAAAATAAATGTAATTTTAATTCATATAAAGTACATACGCAGTAATTACGGCCGTAAATGACATTTAATATAAGTTTTTCTGGATCAGTTGCATATTCCCATATTTTGACAGAAAGTATAGGTAGGTATTGTTAAAGCAAGTCTTGGAAGCTGCATAATCAACTCAAAAATTTATTTTGCAAAAATCTACTAAACTCTCTGTCACACACTTTATAATTTACGAGATAACTTTTAGAACCAATCAGATTGTCTTTTGTCACTTATTTTACTTGAATTGGTGTTCATCCCCACACCCTGGAGCCCAATGGGTCGCGCACAGTACGATTTAAGAGGAATTTCCTCCCACGAACGCTGCGGCTGTGGAATGAACTCCCTGCCGAGGTTTTCCCAGTGGGCTACAGTATGAGGTTCTTCAAAAAAGGAGTGTATAGGTTCCTAAAGGGTAGGCAACGCGCATGTAAATCCTCTGGGGTTGCAGGCGTCCATAGGCTACGGTAACTGCTTACCACCAGGCGGGCCGTATGCTTGTTTGCCACCGTCGTGGTATAAAAAAAAAAAAAAAAATTGACACCTTATACTACTAACCCATTTTATATCACAAATTATGCCACACCTTGATCTTTATTGGATTCCTACCTTTTATAACACCTTGATTAATTGAAACAGTAGCTAAATTTATTTATCAACATGTATTGAATTAAGCATACATTAGGTATACGAATATTACTTACATGTAAGTTAATTACAAAATAAGAACCTAATTATAGGGTACAATGTCTTATAAAATATATCACCACAGACAAACTACTAATTTTAGAGTCATAATAATTTCAACACTAATTTAGGTTTTCTGACAAAGTACTACATACATTTGAAGTCTTTTAAAAATAATAAATATGCAGACTTACTGCGCTAAAATGACATGCAAAAAGAGAAGATTAAATGTTTTTTTCTTGCATGTTAGTATCTTAGTCTGATATTTTTGATAACCTTGATAAGTATGTAATTGGTATAAGAATAGCTGACGCCATTATAATTTTCTCCAAGATCCTACCTACTGTCTCTTAATTTCCTTATAATTCAAGAAACATAATTGAAACGTTGAATTACTGCGCAAAATGCAAAAAGGTGCTGGGCGTGTGTGATTAAATTAAAATTCAGATACACTTGACGACTTAGCAACCTATACAAAGCAACTATAACACAGTTCATCATCAAATTCCAAAACACGAAATACTACAAAAAAAATTAATTGCAATACCTATAATTTATTTAATTGCATTCAATTATTAAAAACCACCGTAATTCGAGTTATTTTTACATTCAATCAATAATAATCCCTTTTATACAATGTCGAGATCAAAAAGTCAGACTTTCATCCATCATCTGAGCATGTCAAATGTCAAGCGAGTTGAATGGGAAACTGGTTCTTTTCTCACTGGCAAAACTGCCAGGTATTTCGCAACCTTTTGCCACAATAAGGGATTTTATTCAAATAAGAATACAAAAGGAGAGAAGAATTAACTTATTAGAGACTTTTGTTAAGATTTTTGACCGTTTTGGACCACTGTGCAAGTTACAACATGAATGAATTTGGTTTTAGAGATTTTTGTTATATGTCAAAGATCATCTAGGATTATTATATTGTTTTGACTGATTATTTTTAAATGTAATTTTACATACCTTCAACAGTGTTACCATTGTTCCTTTCTGTTTTCGAGACATCAGAGAAAACCGGCCAGCATTCAACAGAAAAAAAAACAAACACGTCTAAACAGTCTCACTCTTTGGCATTATAACACAGTTCAAAACTTTAAAAACACAACACAAAAAAACGAACGCTCAAACTCGTACACGATCGAACGCGGTTCGAAATTCGAAAATCGACGTACGTCCGCTCGATGCGACGCGCCGCCACACAATGAAGCAGATCGAAGCGACAATACGCGCGCGCTACAATGCCTGCCCCCCGCCCCGCGAGTGCGACAAGGACGCACCTACCTAATGTCAGTGCCCTACGAACAATACCTCGCTTACACACCATTAAGTTGCACTACGTTAATAAAAGGTGCCTTTTTATTAATACGTACTGCTGTAGTATGTTGTATATGAGGGTTTGGTAACAAAATTGGGCTAAGTTTCATTTAGAAATTGCTAAATAATCAATTGTCTATGCGGAATAACACAAGAATCTATACAAAGCGGACGCCCATCCTTTTCTAGCGCAGTGTGACCGAGCGGGGCGCGCTGTCCCGCTCCCCCCCATTATTTATCAAATAGGTGCGCCGCGCTCTCTCTCTAGACTCCGCCCTACGATCGTCTTAGTCCGGCGCATAGTGGTTTCGAGGTATTGTCGACGTGCACACAATGAGACCCAGTGGGTGTGTTGGGCGTTTAAAAAGTCAATACAATCGGTCAGGTTTGCCGAGAAATTTTTCTTTCTTGTCTGGGCGTTCACAATGCAAGGCGTGGCTTCAAGAAAACGCTCTATTGTTGGATTGGTGCTATTGTGCGGACAACGGACTTTCCCACCGATCCTAAACGAGTTATTTTTACATCGAAATCGAATGTCCTATTAAAAGGACGTGCTATATGAGCGGTGTCTTATATGTATTTTAATCTCAATGCCAAGGTTGTGCTAAATATAGAACGTTGCTAAAATTAAATTTTTTACGTAATTTCGTAAGGAACGCCTAATTAGAGAATGTAACGGAGCGTTCAGCACGTGTTACACCATTTGTATTTTTTTTATTTTATTATAGCGGTCTGTACAAAATTGAGGTAATATAATTTTATAAAAGACTTACATTATAATTATTTTCACTTTTCAGTAAGCATAGGTTTAAAATGCTGGAAATCATATGTCAGATAAAAAAACTAAATGAATAGTCATTTCTTAAAAAAGTACATTAAGTTTTAATCTTAAATACTAATTGATTTAATCGTAAATGACAGTAAATAAACAAAATAAAATAAGTTTTTTGCACTACCTATATAGTAGAAAGGGGTATTAGGTACGACATAAGCCGAATAGGATTTTACCACACAAGATCAAAAAAAAATCTTTAGTTAATTTCAATAAAAAATTATAAAATAACACTTTTAGACAACATGAGTTTTTTCCGTGTCGATTCACAATACAGTTTTTCATTTTTTTTAACTGACAAACGTAAAATGACAACGTCACTAATAATAATAATTACTTACCTACTTTGCGACTAAATACTTGACCTTATACACACGTTTACGTCCTTTAAATAGGACATTGTGTTACGTACTGGCCGGGGGAGGCATGACCCACATCCCCCTGGATATCTCCCGCGGGGTGGCTCTTTATTACTTCAGTATTGCCTCATGGTTCCGCAAGCTTCCGCTTACAGTGAAGCCTTTATGTAGGTATGCTGTTTAAATTACTCATCTATCTTATGTTACACGTACCTATGATTATTAAGCAGGGGAATGATATTAAGCATATATTGATTTGTGTAAGATTGTCCCATAATATTTATTTATTTATTTATATATCAAAAAAAGTATTTTCAAAAAAAGTCAGTAGACTTGCAGTAAAAATACGAATGTACATCAAAGCGTTGTTTTGATGTGATTTTAAATATTATTTTTGGTAATTTTTTTGTTGTGCCTTTAAATTTAAATAAATTAAGCTGATCAATTCTTTGAAAGTTTTTGACTGAAATGCGTTTTTTTTTGTTTGTTTTGGAAATATTTTTCCTGATCTATAGCTTTTGCTATAAACTGGTCTTCTTTTCATTATTTAGTAACAAACGATATTCACATGAAATAAGTTAAAGCCTTCTAAAAGGACATTGTTTTATTGTGTTAAGTAAACTGACTCACCTCCCCCCCTCTGGGAGGAGGGCGGCTCTTTATTACCTATTTCAGAATTGGCTCATGGTTTCGTATTTAGGCTTTTATGTGTGCTGTATAAATTACTCTTGCGTTATGTTTAGTAGGTATTTACTTATGATTATTGAGAAGTACCGAGTGTCAATAATAAAAGGTCAACTTTATAGAAACTATGCAAAAAGAAAATATAACGTATCTAGAAACGGTATTTTCATCGCTCGCCATCAATCGCCATCAAATATGTCGGAGCGTCCAAGGTGCTCAAAAATATCTGAGCACATCCTGTATCGCCTTGAAAATAGAGGCGATGTTCAGATATTTGCGACCACCTTGGCCGCTCTGATATATCTGATGGCGACTGTATTACATTTTCCTTGATAGATGAATATCGGTAGGATCTTCCTTTCGTTATTTAGTGGCCAAAAATAGCCATTTGAAAGTAAACAAAAGCCTTTAAAAAGGACATTGTTTTACGTATGCGCGGGGTAGACATGACCCCACCTGGAAATCTCCCGGAGGGTGGCTTTATTCCTTCAGTATTGCCTCATGGTTCCGCTTAGAAGGCTTGTATGTGCTATTTTGGGTAAGTAGAACTTCCTCTTATGTTGCACGTATGATTTATAACAAATACACTGTGTCAGTCAAAATTGGTCACTAAGTCACTAACTATGGAAATTTGTGTAAAAAATGCTTTTCTTTGTTGTTCAGTATTTTTACTAGATTAATAAATATAGCCACCGATGGGTTCTTTTATTCTCTAGTGACAAAATATACTTCGTAAAAAAAGGCCTTTATAAAGGACATTGTTTTATGTAAGCCCGGGGTAGGCATGAACCACATCCCCCTGAATATCTCCCGGAGGGTGGCTCTTTATTACTTCAGTTGCCTCATGGTTCCGTTTACTGAAGGCTTTTATGTATAAGGTTTTGGAATAGGAAGTTACTCTTGTGTTTTACGTATGATTATTAAGCAAGATATATATTGTTCATTTTTTTACTCTGAAAATATACAAGATGTGACAAAAATGCTGTGTATCTGTTTAATATATATCGTATTCTAATTATAAAAAATTTAGAAAAAATATTTCGCGCGAAAAAAAATTTATTTAACAAAATTTGTGTCCACAATATTGTACTATTTTCCAATAGTCACCTAAAGTACCTTTCATGTTGTAAATTCTATACTTACAGGGTGCCAATATCGGCACAACCAATAGCTTATTCAAAAAACAATAGCCATATCTTGATCTCCAACCTTTCGAAGCCAACTTAAATTCCCGGCCCCTAGGTAACGATCGATTTCCATTACTAGATTGCTTCGGTTTTGTCCATCTTACTTAGTTTCAAAGAGATTGTTTTCAATGTCTTTGATTTTCTTAATTGGGGCCTTTACTTATGCAGATTAGAAATCTATGAAATGTGCCTTTAAAAAGGCATAAGAGCCAAAGAGTTGCGTGTTAAGTATGAGGTTTTGTGTTGAGACGGTAGTGATAGGGTATGGTTGAATACATTGGAGCCGGGGCATATTGTTTGGATATATTTTATAGTAATGACGACCTCCTAGAGTACCCATATTGAATACAGCTTAGATAGGTAAGTATGGAGGTAAATGTGTTTAATGATCACTTTAAGCAATTAACATTTTACCTAGGTGGACAGTGAGATGGGCACCACCAAAATAAATTCATATTAGTAATTATAATTAACAATGTCATATATGTAATATGTACTAACCAATGACCTATTTATAGGAAAATATATTTTACTCAAAAGATTTGTATATAAAACATTACCGTTTTTTTCAGGCCCTCAACGAAAAAAAAAATTGGTACTTACCTACAGGCCTACTTACCTATTGTTTGCTTCATAATAATATTTATTGCAAAAGTACTACTACTTACACTTAGAAATCTAAATTAAAATTATTCTTACGTACAAATTATTAAGGCATTCCCTTAGCCAAGCGGCCATCAATGCGCTGAATGCTCTTAAGATTTATTTATAATTGATTGTTTTCTGTTTTGTACTATTAAAAACAACAAACAAATGAAAAAAGCCTGTAAAAAGGCCAAAAGCCTATAAAAAGGTCACGCGACAGGACTAGTCTCGACGAAGGAACCTCGCTCCGAAATAGCCGACGGACGAAGCTAATTGGCCGTATCGGATTCAGCATTGTGGTGTTTCCGGCGTTTCATGCGGGCCCAGTGTGCAGGCGCACTCGGTAATTGATAGTGTATGGCAAGAAATGTATACACTATAATATAACACTAACGGCAAGAAATATTCCTCATTAAAAAAAATGCAAAAGCTCAAAGGGGACCCAGGGTGTTGACGATGAGAGACCCTCTTTAGACCGTAAGCCAGGAACAAATTTCGTTGGTCATCGCGTCCCAGGCGATAACTTGTGAATTGGTTAAGGGCGATTTTAACTATAAAACTTTCGTGAGACTCTAACCTATTAAAAATATTTATAACCCGTTATTTCATTATCACCCATTATCACGTAATTTAAGTCGATTTTTGCTCGACATGTTTCGATCAATTTACGATGATCATTTTCACGAGCGGCCTTCCGCGACGATATAAAAAAATCATCAGTTGGCTGTATCGCAGTGAAAAGACCGTCAGCTGGTCACGTGAACACACGATCTTCCGGGCATCAGCTGACGGTCTTTCCACCTCGATAGAACCGGCTGACGATTTTTTACGTTTGTAAGAGCATATTATAAATTATCATTTGACAAATTTTCAATCGGGACGCGATTACCGTTATTTTAAAGTGATTAAATGGCTGCCGTTCCTCAACCCACCAACGGAGCGGCAGCTGACCTTCACGACGCTTCGTTATACATCACCCTTAACCACTTCGCAAGTTATCGCCTGGGACGCGATTGGTCATGAAATTTGTTCCTGGCTTACGGTCCACTTGTTCCTTTAGCCGTCAACACAGTGAATCCTCCTTTTTGCAAAGGGTCGGTAACGCGCATGTGACACTTCTGGAGTTGCAGGCGTCCATAGGCTGCGATAGCTGCTTACCATCAGGCGGGCCGTATGCTTTATTCCCACCGTCGAGGTATAAGAAAGTGCATGGGTGTCTGGTTTTATTAAAATTCTTACCTATTAAGAAAAATCATGGTACAGTACAGCTTAATATGACCTATATAATGCCTTTTAGGTACTGATTGGCATTATCTCAGGCATCAGATTGCATTGAATAGGTACTTATAGGTTATCAAATCATCTAGGATTATAGATATCTATTAGGTAAGTAAGTAATTGGTGAAAGGTAAAAGTTTGCCATTAGGAATTTTCTTTGAAAAAGTAATTTGAGAAGGGATTTTAATACAGAATAATTTACCTAGGTATATTGCCTATAATATAGTGGTAAAACACGAAACGGGTCATCTGTAGGTATAAAAATTTCCATTGTCCTCAAGTTTAGTTCCTTAGCCCTAAAATTACAGGTACTAATACGACAAACTGTGAATCTGTATAAAGCAATTCATATGCCCGTTATGTGACGAGTTCTCAATAAACACAGTCGAATACACCCTTTCTGGATGACTTCATAAATGCTCACATAACGCAAGGTAACATATTCCAAACATATATCAAAGTATTATTAAAGCACCACTAAAATTAATAATCGCCGAATTAAAGACACAACTGACAGATCAAAAGGCTGAAAACCTCCTAATATCATATTATCTCTACAATATTAACAGGTATATATTTCCAACATTCTCTTAAACTATTTCAAAATCCTATCTCACACAAAAAATCATTTGAAAGGCAACCTTATTTGAAGCCGCTAAGATGTCATTTGCAATGAATTTGTACAGCTTTGTACGATTTTACGAAAGTAACTTTTGAATGTGTGCCAGCCAACTACACACATACTTATTGTGTTGATTATGAATTAATATTTGATACTAACGACAAGCTAATGTAGACTCTAAGGTGTAAATAATAGGGTTCAGTTTAGATTGATGAGATTAGGGGTTTGGGGCTAAAACGCATTATCAAAAGTTCCAAGTGTGAGTGAAGGGTTGAAATGAATCCGTTATCTCAAAGGGGAGGGTGGGGAATCCTTAACTTGGGGAGGATTCAGTTTAATGTATCTTAAGGTTAGTTCCAAGTTGAAGTTAAAATGAACTTGTTAATTTCGTTAGGATCGGAGGTTAAATAATAAATTGAGATTTTAAGTTGGACGTTTTAGGAATTTCCTTTCTTTACAAGTAACATAACGGACTTCCGTTCGAGACGCAAGGTGGCGCAGACGACGTCATAGGAGTAGTTTTTTTGGTTTTTGGTCACCTGCTTAACATTTTCATATTTTTAGGGTTTTTCATACTAAAGTGGCAAACAAAAGTATACGGCTCGCCTGATGGTAAGCGGCTGCCGTAGCCTATGGACGCCTCCATAGGCTACGGCAGCCTCCAGAGGTGTTACATGCGCGTTGCCGATCCTTTAATGTGTGACAATGCCAATACCAACAAACATCTTCTAACAGGTACCGATAATTGAATTTAGAACATGCATGAAAAATATTTAATTGAATTAGTTCAATAAACACGTTCAGCAACACCAAATTAATATAAAAACGTGGAAATCCGTAATAATTTTCTAACATTTTTGGTTTCTAATTTTATTTTATTAAATCTTTAATTTTAGGTTTAAAAACGTAAAATTAGAGATTTTTTTTTAATACCCCGAATGTATTTTCAATACCACAATTTCATAACTTGTATTCAACAAGAAAAAAAATGTATGACAACTATATAGGTAAACGCATTTTTTGGTGCCTAAAATTACAAAAATCTTCTAAAAACTTGTTCCTTCCAAACAGTTTTCCTGCAACTTTGAGGTCGGTGACGTCACAAACCTCACGCTTTTTCTATGGGTCGTTTTGACGCGCGGCGCAGACGCCTAACGTATTTTCGCATTTTTGACGTTTCAAGGCTACAATAGATAGTAGGTTTATTAGAGACATGTGAATCTAACGGGAAATAGAATTGATCGACGTCATCCAAAAAATTCATGCTGTTGCTAATTACCTAATCATAGCCTGGCCTACTGGCCTAGAATAGATTTTCCTAAATAGGAAATGACGTTGCATGACGTCCATACATAAAACCACGGTTACTTTAATTTGTCCTTTAAGGGGCTGGCATCAGCTAAATTCCATCCCTATCCTTTTCAGCGCAAGTGAAAGATAAATACTGTGTTACGATTAGTATGGGAGCTCATTCCAAATTCTCCAAAATGATGAATTAAAAATAACGACGAATTAATTGAGAAATATAAAATAACTATTTTTTGCCCGCGGCTTCGCTCGCGTTAAATTCGGGGTAGCACGGTTCCCCTTTCCTGATTGCCTCCCGGAATGCTCCATACAAACTTCCACCCCCCATGTTAGGGAAGTGGGGGGTTAGTAAGAGACAAAAAGTAGCTTATGTCACTCTTCATCCCTTCAACTATCTCCCCTTAAAAAATCACGTCTATTCGTCGCCCCGTTTTGCCGTGAAAGATAAACAAACAAACAAACAGACACACACATACACTTTCCCATTTATAATATTAGTATGGATGAAGTTTTAGTTACAGTGTGGAGGAATTTTGTCTTTAATTTAATTACAGACGTACATATAAGTCAAGAAACTAAAGACATATAACTGTTTAAACCTAATTTTGAAATGTAATTTTGGAATTATTTTCTATTGAGCCGATTTCGAGCAAATGTGTATCGGAATTAACAAAGTTCTTCCAAATATAATGAATATTAACATCTCTTTTTTTACTTTTTAAAAACAAGTAAAAACTGTTTAAGTAAAATCAATTTGAAGGTCATCGGGTGTTGTCAGCCTCTTAAACTTCAAATTTAGAGTCTTATAAGACTATCTTCTTATTACTGAATCCTGAATTTCAGATAAAAACCTCTTACCGTTCAAGAGATTTTGACTTTAGAATATCGCTATTTTTACCATTGCTCCTAATATCCGTTGATTACTTCGTCCATTAAAAACCCGAAAAAGCCCAAAAGCATTAAAAAACATTAATGGCCATGTTAGAAAAAATGGCTACAGTTAAGTGGCCCAATGAAGCTCATTTTTTCCGTAAAAGCTCCGTTTAAAAAACTAAGTGAAATGTCCATCTATTACTGAAAACACGTAATACCGCAAGTAACTTTTCCAAACTCGTATCTGTCTGTAAAATTCAAACTATTCTGAACCTTATCGTGTTAAATTTAGGGTTTATTTTACAATGGTAGAAATTCTAAAGATACGAAGTTGTAGAATTGATTGTGTTTCATAGGGGACGCTACAAATGAAGATTAAAGTAACTAATGGTTCCATTAAGGTGAGTTAGCGATATTTTTAAGGCGAAATGTGTAAAAATGTTTTCCCTTAAGTTAAGTTATTTAAATCTACATTTAGGCATAGTCAATGTTAGCTAATCTATGTATAGGTAATCCAAGGAGGTCCTCAATTCGTCGGGATCTTTGTTTTTGCTATTTTTTTATGTATGTTCACCGATTATTCGAAGACGGCTGGACCGATTTGGAAAGATCTTTTTTTGTTTGAAAGAGTATACTTCACAGTTGCTCCCATTGTCATCAAGTCAGGATCTAATTAATGATGGGATCCTGGAGAAATCGAGGGAAGCTAAGTGAAGTCGGTTCTTTTTTGTTTTACCATATCATTTAGTCCATATTATGCTCATTAAAGTACTTAGGTAGGTATGGCTATTTTTTTAAGTACTTGGATTCTGCAAATCATTTCGTGCTTAACAGATACTCAAATAAAAAAACCTAGTAAAATGATGGAAGTCAACCGATTTAAAGCCGATTGAAAAGTAATGGCGTTATAAGTGTGTATGTGTGTCTATCTGTGGGCTCGTAGCTCTCAAACCGCTACACCGCTTCTAGCGCCCTCATTAGTAAGTCTTGTATGACGGTGAGGTTTTTCAAACCACTAGGTTTGAAGTTTCTACTAAATGGCACTATGAATTTTTTTCTTAATTTTGTCGGTGATTTTTATTAAATGACTACTATTTTAATTAATCAATTAATCATGTAAGGTAAGTTGTACAGAATTCATTTATTATGACTCCGCATACAATGACCAACCGCTTAATATGACGTAGGTAATTACGGTAAGTGCAAAGTTTAGTTTTCATAGAATATTCTTTATAATTAAATCGGTTCTAGGTACTCCGCTTATATTGACATATCGGTTATTATGTCATATTTTTAGGAAATTATGAGAATTATGTCCGGTCTCAATTTATTTTTGTTAGTTTCGTGACCCTTTTCACTCGCGTGATTATACCTATTTCGTTTTGATTATTATTGACGAATGGAATGTATTAAGATTACGCATTGTCCGTGAGTTTTTAAAATCACCATAGGACAATCAAAATTATTTCTGAGACTACGTTTTGTATCACGTCCGCTTAGTGTGACCTGTTTTGCATTTCCCTTCGATGTCATTATAAGCGGATTGTACTGTACTGTAACATACTTAGCTGTCACTTAGATGCCTACCTATGCAGAAATGGAACGAAAGGGCTCAGTACCAAATCAAACATTTCAAATACCGAACTCCAATCCCAAACGGTTTTTCCTAATAAATTGAAAACCGTTGGGCGTCGTTCGGACGACAATAGGGCATTGTTGTGGGCGTTACCCATTGTGCCCCTCGACCAATCAGAGCCCGCCGTTCAACAATAGCGCACCGAATTGGAACGCTGAGCCAACTCTATTGTGATTGGTGTGGAATGCGTTCTAAATTCGAATTTGGCGGGATATGGAATGGCCAATTATAGGTTGTAACGGTTTTAATTGCTGTTGGCTAGCAGAATAAGGGTTTGGGCAAATAAAGTTGATAAAAAATACACAATTAAAAAACTTAAAAAAATATGGTGGTGGGGGAAGGTATCTGAATAGACTTGTCTTTTAACCCTTTAACCGCCATCGTCTGATATATAAGACAAAGTGACAACATAAATGACACTTGCGTAAATTATGACAGAGTTCAAAATTAAAAGTTCGATTTTTGCCGTATGGCGGTTAAAAGGTCAATAAACAGGAAACCAACTTTATAAATTTAATCCTCTCCAAATAAATTACCTACTACCTACCTATGCAATTTTTAGTTAGGTAGAGCCGAAAATAAAGTCACTTTACAAGGCAAATCATTACAATTTATTAGGTGTGTGTGTGACAAAAAAAACATGTCTTATCAGTTATCACACATTATCCTTTCTTTAGGTATCTATAGATGTACTCTACAAATCCTATAATATCTAGTATAATTGTAACATTCATTGCACACGACAATAGTTTGAAAAGTCAACGTGAAGCGCAAACCTGTCATCCATACTTGTCTAAAAGCGAAGTTGAAAAGACAACCTTAAGTCCGTACAAATTAAGTAGAAAATACAAATAAAGCTGAACGCGATGTGAGCTTGCTAAAATTACACACTATGCGTTCGCTCGCTTGACACAGGTTAAAAATGTAATATGTCACTTCCATTGACCATTCCAAAATGAATCTTCACACGTAAGGAATAGGGTAAAAAATCCAATGACGGTTTTAACAAAGGCGAGCTTGCGTTAGTTATCGTTTCGTTCATTAAAGGCCGGATGCCGAACAGGTGGCGAGCCGAGCCACCTCTGTACCAAGAGATATAAAACGATAGATTAACGATCTGTCGATTCAGTTTCTTTGGTAAGGGTGAGGAAAAAAAAATCTTGTAAGTTGCGTGTTGTAGTCTGAGTTTTAAAAAGCAGAAATTATTGATGACTTACACCTATAAGTAAGTAGTTAAATTAAAATCAATTACTAATCAGTTAAGTAATAGGTAGTTAGGTCTACCTCCCTACTACTCTTAACTTGAGTATATAAGTATCAATCTTATTAAAAAGTTACATGTGTAGAAAGAATCCACAATATTCCATAGACGCAGAGTTTAACGATTTTTCGCTCGCTTACGGGGCCACAGAGTATACAGATATGTTGTATAACGTGCGGCTGCCACAGAGTAACAAAGAACCAGAGGGTGAACGTTATTTTTATCCAGTTTTTTTTACAGGGGTCGTTCTCTTTTCTAGCGACAGTGACCTTTCCTTTTCGCTACGCGAGCGCTGGTGGCCTGGCAGTAAGACGTCCGACTTTCAATCCGGAGGTCTCGGGTTCGAGCCCCGGCTTGGAACACTGAGTTTTTCGGAACTTATATACGAAATATCATTTGATATACCAGTCGATTTTCGGTGAAGGAAAACATCGTGATGAAACCGGACCTAATCTTAAAAGGCCTAGTTTCCCCTCTGGGTTGGAAGGTCAGATGGCAGTCGCTTTCGTAAAAACTAGTGCCTACGTCAATTCACGGGATTAGGTTGTCAAGCGGACCCCAGGCTAAATTTAGCCGTGGCATAAAAGCCGGGACCAACGCTAGGAGAATTAGTGACTTTTCCCTTTATCCCAATATGGGTCCGATTTGGAAATTTATACAAATGTTTTGTTATAGGAATTATAGGCAACAAAGGTGTCCAAAATCTATTTTACCAAATTAACACAAATCTATCTGTCAATTCCTCTTGCTAGTAAGTATACGTGTATTATTTAAAATGAACATTTATTTTCAAAACACCGTGACAGAGTGGTAAACTCGACCCCCGCTGCCTCGCTCGAAGTAATTTCACCCTATAGTGAGACACTAATTTCTTGTAAGTGACAGTAAACTTAGTACGTCTACATGGCAACCATTAACGTATGACTCTCTCTTACGCCCCACGGAACAATGGCGCGTTCCCTGTCTAACATTGCGTGTTCCCCTCCCGCACCCCTTCTTTTTGGCAGCTTAGGTTTCAAAGAAATAACGTGCTAAGCGGAGTATAGAGATTATCTTGTATATGTCTTGCATAGTTTCCAACTTTATAATAAATAACCAAGCTTCCAACTGTCCCATCTATCTCACTGCTCTCTCCCCCCAACACACCCCCACCGTCTTGGCAATGTTTAGATGCCTGTATAGACATTTTGTTCAGCGTCTTTCTACTGTGTGTGTGCCTTTATGCCAGTCTTTGACAGTGTCGTCTTTTGTGCCGCGAGATTTAGGAGTGACGGCACAGTTTGTCTTTGATGGTTTGGATATTGAGGTTGTTTTTCAGGATAACAAAAGGCTTCTGGGATGTTTGTGTAAAGTTATACAAAATGTAACAAAAATTCTGGTTTATTATTTAAGGGGTGTTGTATTAAGACAAAGACCCTCCTCCTGTGGAGTTACAGGCGTCCATAGGTTACGGTAGCTGCTTACCATCAGGCAGGCCGTATGCTTGTTTGCCACCGTCGTAGTATAAAAAAAAAAAAAAAAAAAAAAGAACAAGTAGGAGAATTTTTTTTTATACGCGGAAAATTATTCAATATCATCATCACCAGTCTAGACACGCTCTAGGACAATGAAAACGGATAATTTTTAAGTCTTTAGGGCCACCGGCCTAGGCTAGTTCTTTAAAATTTCTTATTATGAGGCTGACAACACCCGATGACCTTCAAATTGACTTTACTCAAACAGTGTTTTAGCTATAACTACTTGTTTTGAGAAAGTAAAATAAATATATGTTATTATTCGTTATATTTGGAAGAACTTCGTTGATTCCGATACACGATTAAACGAAATCGGCTCGATAGAAAATAATTCCAAAGTTACATCTTAAAATTTGCTTTAAACAGTCGTATGTCTTTAGTTTCTTGACTTAAATACGTCTGTAACTAAGGACAAAATTCCACCGCACTAATACTAAAAACTTCGTTGTTTTATATTTCTCAATTAATGCGTAGTTTTTTTTTAATTCATCATTTTGCAAAATTTGCAATGAGCTCCCATACTAATCGTAACACAGTGTTGCTCTTTCACTCGCGCTGAAAAAGATAGGGAGGGAATTTAGCTGTTGTCAGCCCCTTATGTAGGTTTCCTCACGTAATTTTTCTACTTATTCTTCGATTTTCAGTATGTTTCTTTATTAATAAAACTTATTTACTTAATAAAGCTTATAACTGATTTACATAAACTTTTTTCAGCAGTTATTGTTTTAAAATCTCGCCCTGAATCATCTGGGTCATCCAACTACCTTCTTAAAATTTATTTGTAAAAATACTTTGATCACCTCGATATTATTTATGAAGCGTAACAAAATGATAGCTAAGGTAGAATTCATAATTCAGTGGAGTGATTTGACAGCTCTTGGCATACAAAGCGGTTGTCAAATGTATGTAAAGGGCTGTCAAATCACTCCGCTGAATTATAGATTCTACCTTAACTCACATCTGATCATTGCACAGACTACACAGACTACTCATCATTAAGCCTTTACAAGGAGCACGAGGTCACCAAACAATAACCGGAATTTTATTCGTAAATTTCTACGATTCGAACAGCACATCTCAATAGTATTCTACACCATTTTGTAGTATAACAATCCAGATTAACCCCTTTAACTTGATTTTTGTGGATATTTTTAATTCACATGAGTAATGATCAAAACGTTAACTCAAATAAAATAAGCGGTCGCGCTCTCATACAAAATTAGTACGGGAGCGCTGATGTCTGGGGATCTCGATGTACTTATTGTCAGGTAGATAAAATTTAACCTAGAACTATGCCACAGCTTACTTTTCCTGAACACAATTAAATAAATTATTATTAAATCACTAAATCAAATGTTGATGTCGCAAGGGTCTTGCTCTATGCAGGGCTGGTGCGAAATTAAACAAGTGGATACTGTACTAAATCTTTATTTCCTATTCTTGCTTTTGAAAATAACTTGTTAAAATCGAAACACTGGATAAATCTCTCTTTTCGTTTAAGCTCGACACCAACTAAAATTTCTAGGAGCTCAGCGGTTAAGCTAGGTCGTTAACAAGGTTCAAAGGTTGAGATTTATTCAGGTTTCTATCTAAATTCTTAACTACTTAGGTTAGTCCCTATGGTTTTATATATCAGAGATTTCTAAATTTAAGTACTTAATGTTGGTTCTCAAAACTGATGATATTTACTTTTCCACAGAATTCCTACTGCCATTTAAAATTAATAAAGGACTGAACCGACCTCAGAAGCTGTTCTTCGCCAGTCGCTGATGTGCAAGAAGCTTGCCACGTCGCAAGGCTACAGGACGCTGTCCGGAAACTGCTCACACAGACTTTGCAGCGGGGCACCGACTTCCGAGAAGCTCAGACCGCTTGGCCGGAACATGTGGTGATGAAACGCATGGAGGAGCAGCTGCTCGATCCATAATGATATGAGAGTACAATTTAAGTCTTCAGAATTTGGAACTATAACTTATTTGTACTACATTGTACAATGGTTGAAAAATACAACACCATGGTTGAAAATACAACACCCGACTCCTGCAAGGAACAATAAATTATCTGCATTAGTCGACTGAACTACAGCCCTGATAAATTGACAAAACTGAAGAAAGAAACCTTACCGGAGACTGGAAAATATTCCTATAACATCTCTACAGAGCACGCCCTCCCTCAGGCAAGTTCAAATCTGAAAACCAAAAGCATGGTCAAAATAGCTAGAACACGTTTCACGCCGTGATAGCCAAAAACCCTATTAATCTTTACTTACGATTCTCCTTTGCAGATAACCGAGGATTATTGAACCGCCACCTTCGCTGCCACCAAGGGCAAAACTTCAGAAGGCTGCTTGAGCCCGCCCTTGCACAAGGCCGCAAATCAAATGACCGAGTCATTCTCAGTGACTCCCAAGATGGAGGAACCAGAGGACAGAGGACCCAATTCAGGGTGGCAATTAAATAAATATAAATCCCTCTAATTATTGTTGATTGATTTCAGCCAAACAACTTTCCTATCAATAGGTCAAAGACATGATACTAAATAACCAAATACTTTACTTCAGAACCCGCTTTCAGAATTTTCAGATACATTTTCTTTGACTACATTTTATTTACTAATTTTCCAAAATACCTATTTATGAAACGCCAATGCTATTAAAAATGACACAAGAAAAAACCCATAATTTAGGCTAAATTTATTAGATGATAACCCCATACAGATAAACACAAGGTGCATTCGAACGGCGCTGTTTGAAGCATTGTTATAACCGATCGAATCGAAGGTGTTAAAATTGATTGATAAGAAACTAATTTAATTAGAACAAAACACAATGTAACAACGTTACATTATGAAAGGTTATGATTTATCTAGTGCATGGTTGAGGTTATCTGTGGATCATTGTTACTAATCTCATCACATCAATAATAAAACCATCTCCCATGTTCATGATCATGTCACCGTTATTTTAACGAGACAGATCACATAATATCCGACACCCCAGGGGTGACTTGGAGCGAATAATTACGAAACAAGAAAGCAGGGGATCCATGTGTTAATGCGGTGATTGAGGGCGTCGATTTTGTCGTCTAAGATAGCTGTTCCAATATATTTATATACATAAGTGTAGTATAAAACCTGTCCAGTGTAATTTAGAGTCGGTACCTACCTATACCCCTACGTCTTACTTCTTGGTATATATCTTATGGGGACAAAATTGGTGGTTAAGTAATACTTTTATAAAGAACCCATAACATTTGTATGTCACGAACCCGGATTGTTGAGCCACTTGCCATTGTTCGTAATTTAGCCGTGTTATAAATGACCGATGTAACTGACAGTTGACAGCTAGTCAGTAACATCGGTTATTCATAACAGCAAGTGGCTCAACAATCCGGGTTCGTGAGTTCGTGACTATACATAACGTATCTACAGTACGTCAGCTAAGCTATGTCTGTTTTTAAGATACAGACAGTGATATTAAAACCAACCATTCTCGTGTAGACTACATTAAAAACAGCAAAACTGAAACAACAAACATTGAGCTGTAGGGATGGCGGGGGCTAAAAAGTAAAAAGTAAGAAACGGGGCGAAAGAGCAGTCGCTTTGTGTGCCACCCCTAGTATCGTCAGCAAATAAACTGCGTACCGTACCGCACTTAGGGGACTAGCCTGTTTGTGCTTTTGGAAGATCCCAGTAGGAAGCCCTTTCAGAGCTATTTATGATTATGACAACTAGGTAACGTACCGTAGGGAGGGGGGGTCGTCAAAATACTACTCTTGGTCACAAGGGGGAGGGGGGGGGGGGTTTAGGTTTTCATCACGTAATCAATTATTATTATAATTATGCTCTAGGGAAATCTCGCGCAATTTTTATTTTCACTTCAACAGCCGTTTTAATAAATACAAATATGCGCCAAATTATATTTCTTGTACTTTCTGTTTGCAAAAACACAATATTAAGAATTACTTCGTAACAACCAGGGGAGGGGGGGATCTTGGCATATACTACGCTTGGTCACCGAGGGGCAGAGGGGGGGGGGGGAGAGGGGGTGAAAATTGTAAAAAAAAATTGGTCACGTATTATGGGTACGTTCCGCTGTTTACAATCAGTACCAAATACAACGGTTGTTGGACGGCGGATGGACGACTAGTATAAAACTCTATGAACGAAGTTATCCATGTGACAGCTCAGCCGTCACTTTTTAACGTGCGGGGCATGAGTTTTTACAGAAACAGTCACTGTCATTTTCACGCAGTCACGTCGCTAAGTCCGTCTATCCTATCCTATCCTATCGACGCAAGGCATTGTGGCACTTTCAAATACTTTAATTTTCACCCTTTTTAGGGTTACGTATCAGGTGCGGATCCAGGATTTCGTTCAGGGGGGGCAATTTCTTTCACAAAAAATCTCGCGGTTCTCACCTATGACCCCCGTAGTATACGAGGTTTGCGTTTCAGAGAGGGGGGGGGGGGGGGGGGGGGCTGTATCATGAAATTTCCACAGTTGATGTATTTCTATTGATTAGATACAACAGACAGGATTTATTAAATCGCCTGCGTCGATTATTAAAGATGATTATGTCAGTATTTTAATTTGGATATGGTGGATAAATTCACAACCATCAGGATAGTCTTGTGGATTTTTCTACTTTTCTTTTATTTCTTAGCTTTATGGTAACGTTAACAGACGTTCTGCTTAATAGGTATATGACATTCTGCTTGATTAATAATTCTAATTTTATGTTTAATATTATATAAATATAATTACAATGTATCATATGTATGCCATGAAACCTTTTGACATGTGATATTTAAAATATAATGAAAAAATGAGTATGAGTATAAAGCTCAAAGCTCAAACAGGACCCAGTGTGTTGACGATGAGGGACCTTCTTGTTCCTTTAGCCATCAACACAGTGAATCCTCCTTTTTGTAAAGGGTCGGCAACGCGCATGCGACTCCTTTGGAGTTGCAGGCGTCCATAGGTTACGGTAGCTGCTTACCATCAGGCGGACCGTATGCTTGTTTGCCACCGACGTAGTATAAAAAAAAATTAAAAAAACTTTGTTTCCTGATTACTTAATTTGTTATGCTTGTCATGCTGTCGCTACATAACAGATAGAACTTTGTAAAGCTGGCAGTGGGGGCGAAATTAAGAGACACTTTGTGCCGATTCATAAAGGAATGTGTAGACGGCAGGGGCGTGTAGCGGAGCCTTAATAAATAGGGCTTTGATACGCCTGTTACCAGAGTAATTATAAAGACGTTGTGCTAATATATTTATGATGATATCGGTTTTTCTTCAAAGTATCAGATTGGATTATGTGGATCGGTTTCTTTAAAATATAGGTGCGTAAAGCTTGTCGTTGGAATTTAAAAAAATGATTGATTTTAAGACTGAGCTTACTGAGAACTTTTGCGACATAAAAACTACATATTGCCGGCTGATTTATTGGTTATACCGGGTGTTTCCTGTAATAGGGGCAATAAATTAAACCGTAGATCCTACTCCTCAAACTGGACAATATTAGTTCAGCGACTTTTAAAAATAACTTATAATTTGATTTTTATTTCACTTTAATTTTTATTAGAACACGCAATGTATTGCGAAATTGATTATTTCTGTGACAAGAGTGACAAGCAATGTACATAATTTCAACGTACATTGAAAATACTATTTAGTATGTATGAAAAAGAGGCAATATAAAAACTTAATTTTTTTTAAATTGTAGAACAAACGTTTCATTGTTTGAGGAGTAGAATCTACGTTTTAATTTATTGCTCTTATTATAGGAAACACCCGGTATAAAATAATATTACTTATATAAAAGTTACAATAATGTACTTAAATGAAATCAGCATTCGGGAATTAAAAACTTGAACAGATGCTGTATTCAAATTTTAAAATACATTAACAATACATTAAAACACAATCTTTCTCAAACATAACTCCAACATACAACGAATATTCAACCAATATTGAAGTTGTATTGGAGTTGATGATTTTCAAGCTAATTCTGATATTTCTGATTCAAACGTTTCGATGTTAGCTTTATTATTACGTGTTTATATCATTGGAATTGTATTGAAGTTGGATCGTGTCGAATGAAACGTGTTTTAAAGTTAGAATACGGCCCCAGGATTTTATATTACTAACCAGTGAAACTTCCCCTCACCTAATAGTAACTCGAACTTTACTGTTTAGTAAATCTTGAAGCAAATCAAATTATTTTGTTCAATATTTTTTGATTTGCAATTTTGAAGTAGTTACACTACTATATATAAACTGAAAATAGATGTCATATACTTCAGAAAAAGTGACCAAATCCTCCGGTGTCCGAGGCCAGATTTGAACTGGCGTCTTCAGCTCGCGGCTGTCGTCCTGACCACTAAACCACCCGGTCACGGCGGAACTTCACAAATTTTCTCATGTATATGCAATCTCTGAATTTGAAACGGCTAGGTGTCGTTGACCATACTCTAAGGGCATGCGCAGTACGTGCTTGCACCTCCTATCCGAATCACTTACGTGATTCTGGTATAGCGAGAGAGATGGTGCTGCCCTCTATAAATCTTGAAGCAAATCAAATTATTTTTTTCAATATTTTTTGATTTGCAATTTTTAAGTAGTTAGGAGGGTTTGGTCACTTTTTCTGAAGTATATGACATCTATTTTCAGTCACTGTTTAGTACTTAATAAGTACTTTACGTAGGTACCTTACGTCACAATTCTAATAGGAGAATAATTAGGTACTGTCTCAGTACACAAAAAAAATTACTTGTATTAGAGTGAAACCGTTTAGTATCTACTCGTATGATATAAAACTCAATCTAAATCGTAGTAGGTAGGTATAGCCTAATTTTGAATACTACAAAGTACAAACTAAACACTAAGCACTAAGCAGAGACAATTCTCATTGGCTTTCTCGGAACGCGACAATGGGCCTCAGTCAGATTTACGGTCACTTCCTTGTCACATGATTTACAACAGTCAGTTAAACTGGCCACACCCTTTACATGTTCGGTAAGAGAATAGATATGCGAAAAACGTTAGGAGTGGAAAAATTACTTAAGAAAAAGTTGTCGTTCATTCAATATTAATAACTCAATCAGGCCAAAAATAGATTACGAAGCATATGTTTGTTACCGTAGGCTTTGGCCTTTCTTATAAGTGATAAACAAACGACATTTCTTTGTGTACGTTTTATCTAGGAATAACATGAGGACTTATGTCTCGCAGGGTGGCCGAGTCGGAGTTATTTAATTAAGTATTTATTATATAAGAATTTAGAAACTGTATTAGACAGGTGAGGGAGGTCTGGTACTTAGGAAGCTTGGAATACCTTTGTCATTATCGTGAACATACCTATACTCGTAGTTCGGTTAATGTAACATTAGAAAGAACTCCGCAGAATACAGTCCGAGGTTTTTTATTCGGCACATTTTGCGTGTAAGTTGTCATTTTATACTTTTTTTAGAAGGTAACTGTTCATATTATTATTTTACAAACGAAAAATGATTAAATAATTTCCAGAATTTACATAATAGAACGAATATTTAATAGTAATGCATTTTATTTATCGTTCTGATTGCATACATTGCATTGCTGTTAATACCAGGCGCGGATCCAGGATTTCGTTCATGGGGGGGGCACTTTCCTTCACAAAACGTCTCGCGGTCCTCGCAATTGCCCCTGTTGCCCCTCCCCCTTGCTACAGAGGCAGACATCATGAAACAAAGGTTCGGTTTTTAAACGTACAGTCGCCACTCGTCATAAAATATATCGGAGCGGCCAAGGCACTTAGGGGCTAGGGTTAGAGGCTTTGTTCAGATATTTGTGACCACCTTGGCCGCTCCGATATATCTAATGGCGACGGTACGTACAGTCGCCATAAGGAAATCCTACCTTCTATTTGCCTTATTATAAGTTCTTGTATGATCATAAACATTATACCCTTCCTTTTTCAGTTGAGTAAATGCAAGTGAAAGTAGCCATCGAATCTCTTTGTTCAATGCGTCCACTCATATCGTTATGAATTATTATGATCTATTCTGAGCGCTCTGCGAATGGCACTGCGCCGAGTGCAGAGATCAGTATTGGCATTGTTGGTTATAGAGGTATTGTGATGATTGAACTTTATAGATCGTTATGCTTGGTGTTGGTTTCAGCTTTCAGAGATTTTATTTTTACTCCAGTGAACTGTTCGACACAATTCAAGTTCCCAATTACCTAGATATCACTTAACCTACCTACCTACACCTAGGTAC
The DNA here is from genome assembly GCA_947086415.1 of Pammene aurita. Taxonomy (NCBI): domain Eukaryota; kingdom Metazoa; phylum Arthropoda; class Insecta; order Lepidoptera; family Tortricidae; genus Pammene; species Pammene aurita. The sequence goes on along the minus strand of OX352295.1, from coordinate 10,445,645 downwards.
TAACATGTCCTATCAATGTGAAGTACTCTCTTAAAGTAATAAAAACATTTTTTTAGTTTATTTATTAAATCAAATAAAAAATAATTGTTACTATGACTCTAGAAAGTAGAGCTTATTATTATTAAACTCCTTATTTTTTATAAAATTACAACGTTTTTCAGATCCCATACAAAAAGAAATGATAAAAGGGCCGGGAATGCACATGTGATACCCTTGGAGTTGGAGGCCTTTGGCAGCTTATGGTGCTCCCACACCAGCTGTTATAAATGTTATATAACAAAGTGTAACAAGGATAAGGCTAAGTAGCACTATGTTGTTAAAGAAAGATAGTTGCTGTTATATAACGTTATAACAGCTAGTGTGGGACCACTATTAGCATCAGACGGGCTTTAAGTATGTCTGTTTGCCATGCTATAAAAAAATCTTCGGCCCGACATGACATAAGTTTTCTTCCAATTTATAATTTAATTGATATTTAGGTACATCCTCAAATCAAAAAGGAAAATTTGCAAACCTCAGACTACTTACAATACTCGTATATCAAAGCGTAAATCTCCAACCGATAAAACATATATCCACCGGAAGTGTCCATTAACAAACGTATGACAAAACAATATTTTTCATCGCTAATGGCGGATTTGCGCAAGATGGGCGCTTCCGTTGCGCTCGCGCATCCATAACGACACTTTTAGCCGCTACGGAAATATCTAATACTTCAGTTCATTTGTACTTTTTGTAGGCTATACTTGTCCGATTCATTGTGGATCATGAATGAAAGCTTAAGCTCAATGGCAGACGAGAATATGAATATACCGTAATAATATGAGGTGTATAATTGTTAATTTAACTGTGCGCTTTTGCTTTGATATATAATATGTAATAAAGTTTTGCTCAACGTGTTCCTTTTGATCAGTGAAATAAACAGTAGGTTGGTATATTAGTAAATAGTACAGTCGAGTTCCCCAATATCTATACGATTCTCATAATGTAACATTAATCAAAATAAACATTTCAGTGCTTTATTTAACACGAAACAAAAAACAAAAAAAGAAATATAATACTCTAAACGTCGAATATCTATTTTTAAAATAATTAAGAATTATCGAGCTGATTCCAAAGAATGTTTGCTAAGCCCAAAAGCCCCAAATGTAATTTAAATGCAGGTCTTAAAAGGCTTTTTCCTAAATTGGTTGTAGTCAGTTTTTCCACCCGCGTTATACGCCGGCCTTATGATAAAGGCTTTGGCCAAATTATCTAGGGTGTCTTTTACGCGTAGTAGTACATAGTGGAATTCCTCAATAAAACATATAATTGATAAACAAACGACATTCTATTGTGCACGTTTTATCTAAGAATAACATGAGGACATATGTCTCGCAGGGTGGCCGAGTCGGAGTTATCCAGTATCTGTGTCACACGGCACTTCCTAATCCATTGTAATTAACTCGGCGTTGACAATGCGCTGCACAATCAGGGGACGGCTGTTGTATCTGTGACTTACGACTGGGGCAATTGTGTGCAAAACAAAAGGTTAATCGTGGCACAGTGAAAGATGAGAAAAATATGTAGACGTCATTCTTATAGCAGCTGGATCATTCATCAAATCTAACATATTTTTTTGTTATTTGAACTTTAGTGCACAATGTAGATGTAAAGTATAAACGACGGAATCAATGCCTTTATTAGGCAGTAAAGACATTAAGGCATATGTTTTGTTTCAGACAAAAACCACGAGAACGTTCATCTTTTGCAGGATGGCCAAGTCGGAGTGTCAATTATACACTGGTACAGTATCTGTGTCACACGGCATTTCCTAATCCATTGTAATTAACTCTGCGTTGACAATGCGCGGCACAATCAGGCCGACGGCCGTTTCATCTGTGACTTACGGCCGGAGCAATTGTGTTGGCTAAATCTGAACACAAAAAGGATAAAATGTAAATCGTAGCACAGTGAAAGATAAGTGCAAAATATGTAGATATCATTCTCATACCAACAGCAAGACATTATCGAATCCAGAATACATTTTTTTATTTAAACTTTATTGCGCAATACAGATATAAAGTATTAATGACGGAATTAATGCCTAAGGTATATGTTTAGTTCCAGACAAAAGTACGACGTCGTTCATCTTTTGCAGTACTATGGCTGAGTCGGAGTGTCAGTGAAATACTGGTACAGTATCTGTGTCACACGGCGCTTCCTAATCCACTGTAATTAACTCTGCGTTGACAATACGCGGCACAATCAGGCCGACGGCCGTTTCATCTGTGACTTACGCCCGGAGCAATTGTGTTGGCTAAATCCGAACGCAAAAAGGACAAGAGGTTAACCGTGGCACAGTGAAAGATAAGATGCAAAATATGTAGATGGCATTCTTGTCAAAGCTGACAAAAGACACAACGTTTTGTTCTACACTAAAACACGAGGACATAATTACACGTTATGCTGGCCGATCTGAAGCGTTAATAATACACTGGTAAAGTATCTGTGTCACCTATGAAGACAATAATAACAGCTTAAATTCACTTTATTGTCCTATGTTATGATCCAGAAATAAAGACGAGGGCGTACATTTTTGCAGGATGGCCGAACGGAATATAAAATAGCCAAATAAACGGAATTCCAAAAACAAATATATGTACTTACGTGTATCCTAAGTATTTTTAAGTAGCAATAGCACTGCATTGACTATGTTTCAAGCCTAATTCAAGGCTAAAAGAGAGCTTAGTTCAAGGTAGGACAGTGCATAAATTGTACAAGCTGTAACAATGTCGTCTGTCGGTTTATGAGACAGCATTGTTGCTTAGACATTGATTTTGTGTTTCCTTAACACCTTATTACTATTTCGTGAAAGTCTAATTTTGAATGCACTTGAAAGCTACGGATTGTAGTGTTAACTATAACTTATATTGTGTCCGACACGAGTACCGGGCTGTATAATGAAATTCATTTGACAGGGCGGCAACCAAGTGTCGACCGGAAAACGGTGACAACAACTGTACTAACTAACCCTATGATTCAAACAACGAAATTCTTGAGTATCCGTTATAATATAATAGTAATGTTTCTGCTTAGGGTGGGTTGCACCACGCATAACTTACGAACTGATCAACGTTAAATATGGCAACGGAGTTGTCATCCCATAGAAATCTGACGAACTTTTCATACAAGATTTTTTTTAACGATGACGTTGACCTTAACATTTTTTTTCGGTTTGGCGCAACTGGCCCTTAATCATACTTTACTAGTCTATTTTATGATACCTATTTCTATTATACAAAGTAAAAACACGTGCATCAGAAATGATAAAAAAATTATTGAGTATATTTTTTTGTACTCAAGAATGCACAAATTAACTGTCAAAGTTTAAGTTATTGATAGAACACATATTCGGATACCGTGCTTAATTTATCTAAAGATAATAAAGACTCAAGTTCTAAAAAGAAAAAGACTAATAATTTTAAACAAAAAAGAACCGACTTCACTTAGCCTCCACCTTTACAAAAGCAAATGCCCGAGCTACTATAAAAAAATCTCAAATTACTATAGGTGGTACCTACAATAGTTGAAGAGTACCCTCGATTTCTCCAGGTCGAAACCCACCACCACCACGAACTACCATCACCACCACCAACGGTGACCAAGAACCTTTCATAGTATTCGACACATCGGGACGAAAAAATTCAGTATACGCGATATAGCCCGTTTAAAGTTATTTTATTATTCCATTCTAAGCATAACCAGTTATAGATGTTACAGATTAAATAAAACAAGAAACGAAGGACGTACAACTCAATAAGTGAAGCAAACGTAATTAAAACATGTAATTAGTTTTCCAATCGATTTGCTCTACAAACAAACAAACTGCAATTGCTATCTATTGTTAAACAACTGCTGCAGTCTTAGCCATTGATTAATATTTACGCAATTTATTGGTTTCATACAACGTTAACTTTAAAAAAATCTTCTAGCATAGCGAACGATTCTTTGTCTGTTTATCTTATAATGCCTTTGTCCTGACTGACTGACTGACTCACTGATTCACGCAGAGACGGAACTACTGAAGCTGGAAAGTTGAAAAATTTCAGATCTGGTTACATTAATAATGTGTACAAGTAATAAGAAGCGATTTTGAAAAATTTAACCCCTTAGTAGGTAAAAAGGGGGTTGAAAGTTTGTGTGGATGGGGTTTAAATTTTAAAGATGGAGATTTGAAACTTCGTACTGACTGTTATAAAAATAATAATGAAAGTAATTTCAGCGTTTTTCGAAATTCAACCTCTAATGGGGTAAAAAAGGGGTAGAAAGTTTGTATAGAGGTTACATTTTTTTTTGTAACAGACTTCAATTTTCATTTGCAAGCTAATATAAACTTAAAATTAAAAAAACTAATTTAACGTTTTTCAAAATTTCACCCCAGAAGAGTTGAAACGAGGTTGAAAAGTTTGTACTAAAGGGAGGCCGCGACCAACGTATTCTAATTACGAAAAACTAAGAAATAAAATTTTTCACCCAAAAAAAATATTGGTTTTGTACGGAGTGGACGGCTGGGATAGAAAAATATTTTTTTCTCTAATTTTTTCTTAGTCCCAATACGATACCAATTATGCCCTTAAACGGATCACCAGTATTTTTGTTACACGCTGTATGTGCTGCACTGCTGTGAATTTGAGTAACCCGACAGATTTTAACCATAAATTCCTGATCATAATTGGAGACTAAAATGTCCTATAAACTTTTCTGGAATACGCCTAGTTTCAGAGTTAATACCGATTTTAAAAAAATACACTTTTTATCATAACTCATCACAAAATGCCTTTCTAATGGGGTTGTTGCCACTATTGGACATAGTTTACACGTCCTTATTGACAGATATCACAGTGACAAGGAAAACTTTGCAGTAACTAAATTTTTTCAAAAAAAAAGTACCAATATGTTTTAGGCGATAATTTTATTAATAACATTTGCTTTTCATGTGCAATAAACATTCAAAAAATGAAAAAAAAAAAAGAAAAAAAAAATTTTTTTTGGCGAAATTGACCTAAAGTCACATAACATTTTTTACTTCTTTTGGTCTTAGAAATTCGTGGTTAAGATCTGTCGGGTTATTCCAGCCCACGGTGTATATGTTATGTCAAGATTTATATAATTATACTGGATGTTTTTCCAATAACTATCCAAATTGTGAGAGGTTATTATGTAAGTCATACTAAACAACTTTTTCTATGGAACCAACCGTCGGCGTCTTATCGGCCGAAATGTATGAAACAGTCAAAAATATTTTTGTGATTTCGGAGTTGGTTCCATAGTAAATCGCACAATATGGCTAGTTATTTAAAAACACCTTGTATATCTAATTACTTATCTATCTAAAATAATAATTCGTATATCACTATCTAGCCAAAAATTAAGATTATCTTATTCTATTACACGGCTCATGCATGACAAACACTATCCATCACAAAAACAGGTGGGTTACATATTATTATAATTTATAATATATTATTATAATTTACAGCCAATTAAGCCGGGATGGGCTCCGAAACGACTGAAATTGTCGTCTAATGGGCAGTATTTCAGTTTCAGGATTTTTAAATTACCCTTATTGTGTAATTAATATTTAGGTCATTGTTGTTTCAGTGATGTTAAATGTTTATTGGATAATTAGTTATTATGACAAATGCCTGGCAATTTTAAAAGTGTTTAAGAAAACAATAACATTGAGATTGTATCGACTTATGTACAAAATACAAATGTCTGCGTCCGACACTATGTCTGACTAATATGTCGATAATGCTAAGACACAAAAATGTACACTTGTCAAGATATCAAGTCAATTGTGTCTTGCTTGAACCATAAAGATAAAAAAAAACCATATTCAACCAATAATCTATGCACTTTAAGTAATATTTATCATTCGACTACTTCCTATATATATTTTATGTATTTTTAGAGTTAGTTATCTACGCTTTCCTGGCCAGGATAGTTTGCGCTACCGTGTCACCGTCACCAATGCTGCACGACGGGCATACCGTGGATGGTTAAGTTGGTAGTGTCGGTCCGTGCTGACGAGTCCAACATACCCGTCCTAGTTCTCCGGCTAGGCATATGCCTAAATGCATTCCTCCACGTTAAAAAGGATATTAAACATAGCTATAAACCAGGGGTCGGCAACAGACAACCGACAAAGTGCAACCTTTTGCCCGACAAAGTGCAACCTTTTGCCCGACAAAGTGCATCCTTTTGCACGACAAAGTGCAACCTTTTGCACGTCAAAGTGCAACCTTTTGCCCGACAAAGTGCAACCTTTTGCCGGACAAAGTGCAACCTTTTGCCCGACAAAGTGCAACCTTTTGCCCGACAAAGTGCAACCTTTTGCTTGATAAAGTCACAAATTATTAACAAAGTGCGGCTCGTGTCAATTTCATTAGGTACTTATGTTTTTTAACCTATTTATCACACAGAAGTTTACATAAGAAAAAAAACATGCCAGCAATCAAAGTTCTGTGGTTTAACTGCCGCTGGGTTCGCTCTAAAGAGTATAAAGTAGGCATAGTGATGAAGATTTGTCATGACTCCTCCGCAAGTACTGCAAGTTTTTTTTTTATGATGAGAGAGACTGACCAGCGACCTTAGTTTCAAGTGAAGACAGAGCCTAAGATGGACCTCACCGGTTCAGTAATAGCCTGTTCACTCTTGCTTTAAAGAGACCGAGATGTAAGGGAATACAGATGGATGATATTGATGCCGGTCTAACTTGGTCTTCCTCACTTCGTCTACCGATGCCCCCTTACAGCTTACTTGGTTACCTCTTGAACCAAGTGTAGTACCTACCACTATTTATTGTTAAGACATCATCATCATCATCATTGGCCACAGCATCTGTTTGTTGCGGCGCTTGTGGGTTTACGGGTTCCCGCATCTCCGTTGATGGCTATAGAGTCCTATAGCAGCACGGCATTTCTTGCCACATCGATCGCACACAAAACGCGAGTCCACAGGAGGTGGTAGAGCACGACGAAGACTTTTCTGCTTAAGGTTCTCCATCCAGTCATCGTCATGCTTTGAAGTTCCGACTGTAATGTCGTGACGCCATTCGGGTCTCACCTCGGCGCGTTTCTCCCAACCATCGATCCGAATGCCAAAACTATTCATGTCCCGCTTACATGAGTCTTTAAACCTTAGAGTTGGACGACCAACAGTTGTTAAGTATGGCACAAGAAAGTCGTACACTATAGCATAGAACATAACACCTAGTTGTAAAAGGACACGTATTTAGTCAACCTGTGGTTAACAGCGGCTAACCAGACGTTAAACTATAGTTAACGCACGCAGCTGTTGGTGTATTGTTATTAATAACGACCCAGTATACCTTGAACTTTCAGAGTAATAACAACAAGTATATTTAAAAGCTATCGTGTATTACATGTTGATTCATGAAGCTGGTGCGAGATTTGTGTTGAACTTTCAGCATTTTATTAAATTTAAACTTTCGTGACACATACTAACACTATAAAATATAACGGTTACACTCACGTCACTTTAGTCACTTCGCGACGTGCAACAGTGCGCTACGGGCCGGTTCAAATAGCACTTGTAGTGCTTGAAGATATCCATCTTCACCTAGGCTCTCCGAAACATGTCGCGCGAAGTGACTAAAGTTACGTGACTGTAACCGCTATATTTTATAGTGTCAGCATTTTCATAGACATTCGTAAATTTCTCTTGTGAATTTACCTGGGGGCTTAACCAAGATGACAATCGTTTGTAGAAAACGAATCGAAACGCTATCCGTCTATATCGCACTAATATGGAAGAGTGAGCGTGAGCGCGTAGCGTTTCGTTTCGTTTTCTGCAAACAATTGTCATCTTGGCTAAGCCCCCTGTACAACTAGAAAACATTTCAACATCTTCTATGGTACCAATAATATGTTATCCTACATACGTCCCACTGCTGGGCACAGGCCTTTTGCACGAAGGATCAGGCTATAGTCCCCGCGCTGGCTCTAAGTGGGTTGGAGACCTCGCAATGTCCACATTGTTCACATACACCTTTGAATTTCTTCGTGGATGTGTGCAGGTTTTCTTACGATATTTTCCTTCACCGAAAAGCGACTGGTAAATATCCGGTGGTATGGCCCGACACGCACTTGGACGGGTTTTTCTAAATCTTTAACAGCGAACTGTTTTTACATGTTTTTTTTAGGTTAAGAGATTAGGGTACCTAATTACTGAAATTTACTGAAATAACCTAGGTCATTTAGGATCATATACAAGATATCTCTATACTCCGCTTAGCGCGTTATTTCTTTGAAACCTAAAGCTGCCAAAAAGAAGGGGAGCGGGAGGGGAACTCGCAATGCTAGACAGGGAACGCGCAATTCTTCCGTGGGAGGTAAGAGAGTCGGACATTAATGGTTGCCTTGGAGACGTACTATATTTACTGTCACTTCCAATATTAGTGTCTCACTATAGAGTGAAATTACTTCGAGCGTGGCAGCGGGGGTCGCCCGGCTATGCGGGGTCTTGGGTTAATTAGTCTATGTTTAGGATTAATGTGCAAATATTCGGTATTCTACGGTCAGAAGATAAAACGCGTGTTATGAATGAAACAAAAGTGTCTCGGCCCATCGCAAATGTCATGCGCGCGCGCAGGCCACAATGAGCGCGGTATTTCGGGACGAGTGGGACATCCAGCCCTCCTAGCATGACTTGACGCGACTCAGTAGTTCAACCGTGACTTGCCTGACACAAGTTTGCAATGCTAAGGGATGGTGTTAAATCATGGCAAAAGTAGGTACAGTCGCCATCAGATATATCGGAGCGGCCGAGGTGGTCACAAATATCTAGCCTTTATTGTCAAAGCGATAAAGTGCTTGTTCAGATATTTGTGAGTACCTTGGCCGCTCCGATACATTTGACAGCGACTGTACTATAAGATTGAAATTATTAGGCGTGTATATAATAATTTCTTTTTTTAAATAACGTAAATTCTGCGCTTTAAACGGGTTAAATTGTAAAGTGTTCGTGTTGTAGAATAGTTTCGAAATTATTTATAATAAAAATTGCTCTAATCAGAGGCGTATTTTGAGATTTGGCGCCCTGGCCAGAAGGGCCTTATGGTCCGGTACCTGACTGACCGGCGCCCTGAAACCAGTGCGTGGGGAACTCACGCTGACCCTGGCGGTCTGCCGCCCCGGACCTATGATATATAATAATGACGGATGGGTTATGCACGTTCCAAAAGTGAAGCACTTAAAATGAGTGAATTCAAACAATTGTCGCTAGTCGCGCACCGGCAAGCGAGAGATGAGACAAACTGTAATTTTCTAACAATGAGAGTGACAAAGATGTAATGATTGTTAAAATAGATAAACATGACAATCGTTGCTATATAGGTTATGAAATAACCCTGGAAGCACATTTTGTGCTCATGTTGTTAGAGTATAACCATAAAGCTCTGTAAATGGAGTACGCTTCGCCTCATCTTTCCAAACAAAAAAGTCTGCCAAAATCTGAGGGGGGCGAGGTAGCACGCATGTGATGTTTTCAAGTCAAAGGTACATCATTGTCGGTTGTTAATACAGTTTATTTCTAAATGATTTTTTATGGCAGCAACGCTTTCTTGACAACTGACAAAGATGTACCTTTGACTTGATAACACCAAACATATTTGACATATTCTTTTTATACTTCATAACACTAAATGGAGCAATAGATAGTCGACTGTACGAATGTTAACATATGGTTCATTATTGGATGCAGTCTTTGCAAATGTCAAACAAAACAGCCAAGGATCATTTTTGATTGTATTTTCAAACAACACATAGAAGACAGCAATCCTTAAGCGCGTTAAATATGGAGAAGTGTCAAACGTCAAATAGTTACTGCCCGTCAGAAAGAAAACGATTGTCTTTGAATCGATTCTGTAAACGAAGCTTGATTTTCGATTTAGGTTAAATCTTTTATTACGAAAGTAATGATAAATAAAGTAAAACTTTACTTACATCTGAAATGGTATTTCATGTTTTTGTAAAGTAGACGAAATATAACATTTTTTACATCCAAAAACAGCGCAAAAGGGCATTTTCACGGAGCTTGTTATCCATCGACAGCGATGACGAAAGTGCGTGACATCGATTATTGAAAAAGTTTTTATAGATGTACTAGATTCTCCTGCCAATACTTTTGACAGAGGGGAAATGATACCTAAGGCCTCTCCTGGTTTAGAACTCTCTGAGTATAACCCATCCAAAGTAAATATCATTGCCCCGGGCTGTGGCCCGCTTTGCCCTAGGGTAAATACGCCCCTGGCTCAAACTCTTGAGGTTCAGTATTATCAACTATGGAGACTATACATTACCATTACAGTTTGTTACAAAATACTGGTGATCCGTTAAAGGGCATAATAATTGGTATCATATTGCGAGGAAGAAAAAGTAGGAGAAATTTTTTCTGGACGCAAAAAAAAAAAAATTGTATGGGACACGTCGTCCTACCCTCCATACAAAACCATTTTTTTTTCGTAGTTTTTCAAAATTAGAATACGATACTAATTATGTATTTAAAAGGGTCACCAGCAATTTTGTTAAAGCGTGTATTGTAGTTTATTTTTAAGATTATTTCACATTTGTAATGTTTTTATTGACAACCAACAGTGCCCTTCAAGTCTACTTGCAAATAAATATTTGTTTTTTTTTGGATGCTGCAGCGAACCAAACCGTCTGCAACAGTTTGTATCTACACCATCATCTATCACCGCCAGTTCAGTTAACCTGTTGCTCAACCCCGCGGAAGACAAATGTTTGCGATTCACCCCTATTATTTGGGGTTGCATTGTTTTTAGGGTTGCCACTACAAGTTTAGACGTTGAGCTATATGTATAAGCGAAACTGAATTGGTTTTAGTGCTTGAAGATCCATCTTGCCCGTTACCCATTCTTGCTAATTACCCAAGCTTTCCACATATCACGCGAGTAAATACATATGAGTTAAACAGTAAACTTTTATACAGTTGATACAGGGTGTAACAATAATACTGGTGATCTGTTCAAAGGCATAATTAGTATCGTATTACGAGTAAGAAAAAGTAGAATTTAAAAAAAAATACTCAAAAAAAATTTTTTTGTGTATCCATAAAAATGACTACACAAAAAAAAATTTGCGCGATTTTTTTTTTCTCAGTTTTTCATAATTAGAATACGATACCAATGATGACCTTAGACGGATTACCAGTATTTTTGTTTAACCTTATAAGTCTCATGAAAGTTTAAATTAAATACCTTGACTTTAGGTATTCGACTACGAAAATTTCTGCTTGATATTTGTACTAAAAGGTGTTTAAGAGGTATAAAAGGTTTTAAAAAAGCCTTTTAACTACTGTGTAGAAGTTTTCAAATCCCTTACCTTTGGTCATAAGCGCCGACTACGATCGTTTTATATAAATCCTACTTCCATTTACGATTAATAATTTTAAACAAAAAAGAACCGACTTCACTAAGCAATCCACCTTTCCAACACCAAATACTCGAGCTGCTGTAAAAAATACTCAAATCACTACAGGTGTGCCTATAATAGTTGAAGAGTTCCCTCGATTTCTCCGGGATCCCATCATCAGATCCTGACCTGGTTACAATGGGACCAACTGTGAAGTATACTCTTTCAAACAAAAAAAGAATTTTCCAAATCGGTCCGGCCGTCTTCGAATAATCGGTGAACATACATAAAAAAAAAAAAAAAAAAATAGCAAAAACAAAGATCCCGACGAATTGATAACCTCCTCCTTCGAAATCTTGAAGTCGGTTGAAAACGCAATAATATCCTGAAAACTATACCTATAGTCATTCACAAAGGCATCGACAAAACGTTTGTGACAGCCCTAATCAAACAACAGGGGTTGTTCACTTGTTGCGCTTACAATGTGTTGATAACAATTTCCAGCGCTGTTCAAACCTATTTGATGTCGATAGTTTCCAATGGTAGGGTTGTTCAATTACCTGTAACAAAGAAAATGTCATTAAAAGAATGAAATTGTGCAATGAAGAATGAAGGTCGTTTTTTATACCTTCCTATAAAAAATAATTAAAGTTTAGTAGTAGAGAATGCCTTACGACACGACCTTGCGCTTAAATGAATACCTAAATAGTCCTCCTCTTATAGGTACCTAAGATAACTTTATCTTATGTCACATATACAGGATTTAACAAAAATAGCGGTGATCCGTTAAAGAGCATAATTGGTATCGTATAGCAACTAACAAAAAGTAGGAGAAAAAAATTACACGAAAAAAATTTTTTTTTGTATGGAAGACGTCATCCCAGCCGGCCGACATACAAAACCATTTTTTTTGCGTGAAAAATATCTTTTCTTATTTTTTTCGTGAATATATAAAAAATAAAACTATTTTTTTTTGTAATTTTTTTGAGTTTTTAGCTCCTCCATATACCTTCATATTAACAGACCAGCTAAAATGAAACAATTGTGACCTAAAGTCTAAACTCGTAACTCTGCAACGTCGCATACAACATACAATGCAGTGTGGGAGTAACATCTCAATCGCTAGTTGCGTGTTCTCGTAAAGTATTTGCGAATCACATATACACACAGCGTCAAGACAACATTACAACAAAAGGTTTCAAAAGTACCTATTTGTTTAAACTATGTATTAAAATGGTTGAGTTCATACTAATTATTGTAATTCGCCGTGTTCAACTTTATCGTCATGATGTAATGGTGTATTCACAATAGTCACACATGTTGGTCGGCTTTAACAAAAATAGTGGTGATCCGTTTAAGGGCATAATGTATATCGTAGTATTGCGACTAAGAAAAAGTAGAAGAATAAATTTTTGGACAAGAAAATTTTTTTTTAATACAATTGCTCAATAAGTTTACTTTATGTAGCTGCAAATCGTGCGTAAAGTTTGATTTTATTGACTAGTGCTAAAAGTAATCTGATCTGCAAATCGTGCGTAAAGTTTGATTTTACTTGCATGAAAAAGGTCATTTTTGACAAATTTTTTTTTGGATGCCAATCGATCCCATTCCTATCCAGGATCAAAAACTTGTAGCGGCCCAAAAACAAAATTCGTCTAGAAAAGCCACATCGAGGAAAACTTTCCCATACAATATATTTGTATGAAAATGAAAACTTATTATTCAAATCAAATACAAACATTGAAACATTGAAAAAAAAATAATCAACCCAGTTTGACTTGAACAAACATCGATACGCCTTACTTTATTATTGACTTTGGGTTGATTATTTTTTCAATGTTTCAATGTTTGTATTTGATTAAATAACATACTAATGTATGAGTGGAATACCCACTTTAAAAAAACAAGTAAAATAATTATTATTATTCAAATGCTATTTTTTTATGCCAATCGATTCCATTCCTATCCAGTATCAATAGTTTCCTAAGGGTCAACTTACGATAATTTACTAAAAAACCATAAATTAAAGAAAACTTTTACCATATATTTATTATGGAAAAAAAGTGAAATTTTATTCACATATTTGTATCACGCCGATCAGTCCTATGTCATTATGCTCCTTAAACGTAACGTTTTTCACGCACCTTGTATGTTTTTTTCAAAATCTGTAAACGAAAATCCATCCTGTATAAGAATGACATTTTTTTTCGAGATATTGGTACCTTTTGCTAACTATGCTATTTTCATTACGGACAAATTTGCTTAATCTGATAGCCAATAAGCTGTTCTAGCAGCGCTTTTTGACCCGGTATTTGAAATATACCGGATACCTATGAAAGTAAGTAATACAAGATGTAACAAAAATGCTAGTGATCCGTTGAAGGGCGTAATTGGTATCGTATTCTAATAATGCAAAACAAAGAAAAAAACAATTTTCCGCCGAAAAAAATGGTTTTATACAAAAAATTTTTTTCGCGTAAATTTTTTCTCCTACTTTTTCCTAACCGCAATACGATACCAAGTTACCCTTAATTACCAGTATTTTTGTTACACCCTGTATACAAAAAGAATTATCTAGTAGGTAATTCAAAATGGTTGAAGGCATCCCTCTGATAAAACGCATACGCGGTGTGGCTCTCACCTTTATTGGGGTCACAAGATTACGTTCCTGACATACATCTCCCCTCACACTTGTCTTATTGACCCGTGGGACCTTTGTAAACTTACCCCTATTCACAGATCACTTACTAGTAGATAGAGCGTAAGTCACCAGATATTTTCGCTCGCATGATGCATCCGCTCATTTCATTTGCTGGCTTGATTATGAACTGACTTATGTAAATTACAAAGACCAAAAAAATAATTCTACGAGTAGGGTAATCAACGCTCATGTCATGTAGCACCCTTGAAGTTGTAGACGTCCATAGGTGACGGTGACCGCTTACAAGCAAACGGGTTGTACGCTCATTTGCTACCGATGTAATAAAAAAAAGTTTGCATGGGCTTGCGTAGCTTCATAATAAATAAATATTCGGGAACACCAAACTAAGCAAAGTTTGTAAATACTACAGGTAAATAACATAACATAACATAAATACTCTTTATTGGACACGTCAAAATAAAGAAACACATAAAATACAAGTTACAAACAGAATAATCAGAAGTAAAACAATTGACGGTCTTATCGCTAAATTGCGATCTCTTCCAGACAACCTTTACGTACCAGACAAATAAAAGTCCTTACGGGGACTTGAACCCAATACCTCCACTACAGCTTCGTAGATAACTACAGACTAGGGTACAAAAGCCGTCAAATCATGTTATATGCAAATAAGTTGGCCTTGTGCAAAATATTATATGTACTTATACCTCATTATAACGGCCTTCTAGCCTAGGTAGTGACCCTGTCTATGAAGCAGGAGGTCCCGGGTTCGATGTGTTCATCACGGATATTTGTTCCTGTTATGGATGTTTTCACTGTAAGTATTTAAGTATTTATTATATCTATCTGTTATATATATCGTCGCGTAGTACCCATAACACAAGCCTTATTGAGCTTACTGTGGGACTACTGGGAGTAGGTTTTTTTGTGTAAGATTGTCTCATAATATTTATTTATTTATTTATTTATTTATTTATTTATTTATTTATTTATTTATTTATTTATTCCGGGTGTGGCTGTAATAAGAGCAAAAAATTAAAATGTATATTCTACTCCTCAAACTAGACAACGTTTGTTCAACAACTTTTAAAAATAACTTGCAGTTTGAATTTTATTACAGTTTAAAGTTCATTCGAACACGCAATGTATTGCGCAAATGGCATTGATTAATATCTGTAGCGTGACAAGACTGACAGGCGATGTCATTTAGGCGGAACTTGATGTACTATCGGGTTCAGAATTGCATGGCCAATTAATGAATGAATTCATTGATAAATTGACCATGCAATTTTGAACCCGATGGTACATTGAAAACACTATTTAGTTTGTTTGAAAAAGAGACAATCTAAAATCTACATAACTTTCAAAAGTCGTTGAACAAACATTGTCTAGTTTGACGAGTAGAATCTACGTTATTAATTTTTGCTCCTATTACAGGTCTCACCCGGAATAAGTAAGAGAGCGCTTATGTGTGGCTTAGCGGAAGTGCAAAAGCTCCATAAAGCGGTGTCTATGGGTGATAGTCTATACCCCCATTTCTGTAATAACTGAGGTAAGGGACGTTGATACTCCTTTTCCTTTCTGTGTGAAGGAATCGATTGGAACCCGACGATGTATGAGTATCATTCATTCGTGTGAAGCGATTTGCCTTATTTAACGTATGCCTTACCAAGGAAGTTTTCGATTGTATGAAACCAACTATACCACAATATGATCAAATGACCACTGAATACTGTAACTACCTATTTATTACCAATGTCAAATACAATCAAATAATAGATACGTATAAAAAACTGATTCCTTAACTCAGAAAATCTATAAAATTTAAGATTTAGTAGTTAAGTTTGTAATGAATATGATTAATATTATTATGAAATAAACAGTTAATTTTTTTTCAAATATAAGGAGAAAATTGGTAAGTCTCGGTAGCTTGGTTGGTAGAGCAGCGGGCTGGTATGCCGAAGTCAAGAGTTCGAGTTGAGTAAAACCGTTGAAGGTAGAACCTTGAAATTTGGAACGTATATACACATTTTAACTCATTGTGAAGCTCAAATTTTTTTTAAAAATTTAACCTCTAAGATGAAAACGGGGTTCAAAGTTTTAACGGTTTCTAACGGACGAAGCCATGTGAAAGCTCTATCATAATACGCACAATATCAGAGCATCGAACTTATAAACAAGGGCCAAACTTACACCACACAAACACGGGGCGGTCGAACAAGAATTAATAGTCCTGGCATAACATCGGCGATTGTCGTGTCACTTCGGGCCCGATCGGCTTTACGCGATTTTATGGATGTCGTGCGTGCACGCAAATGTTCCTGGGTAGAGGACATGAGGTATGGAAGAACGGAGAGTACGTTGCATGTGTGAGAGAATCTATCATCTATTGGGTATCAATGTTACTCTGCGTCCGTAGGAAACACCTATAGACAATCCTACACGTGATCCCTGGGTGGTGCTAAAAGAGTAACAAACTTGGCAACTGCAATGTCCCATCTGGACCTCGCAGCACTCACTGGATTTTCTTAATCATCTGATTTCCCACTACGACTACCCCCGAGAAGAAATGCCTATCTATATCCAGTGACATGTAGCCATACGATAAATAAATCTATGAGGCACAGAGATGAGGCAACCTGATACGGCACTAGTTAAACTAATTAACTAGCCATTTTGGCTGTGATCCGAAAGGATTATGGCCCCCGAAACGAGAGCACGCCACTCGATCCTGTGTAAGTTCCTACCAGTTATTGACGTGAAGCTGAAGCAGATGCGCCGCCACATGTCTCCTACGATACCTGGGCTGACCCACCGCGGACGGCTACCGGGCAGTTTTCTCTGCCAAGTAAGTAAATAACGCATCGTATGAGAAAAAAGACTGTCTCGAAAAAGACAGGATTGGCAAGCGCATAAACTTTAAGTAAACAAATGAAGCCAAATGTGTTTTTGACGATACTGATATAGCAGCAAGAGTTATGGCACTTATAGGGCTATATGTACAGGGGATTATTGCAAGTATATTCTTCGCCCCATTAATTTTTGTAACGGTAGGAAACATTAAGCCTAGCTTAGTAAACTTCTTTTATACTTTTTTTAATCAAAACAAATGTAAAACGGACGGAAAGGGACATACCATTACTAACGGTTAGTTGCTTTCTGCTTACCATCTGGGGGGCCGTATGCTTGTATGCCACCGTCGTAGTACAAAATGTTAGATTCGACAGACGCTGTTCTTCTCCGCTAATTCACTTCCTCTGTGCCTTCCATAGAATAATATAATTGTAAATGTCGTAGATTTACGACATTACAAACCCATCACCGTAAAACCGGCGATTAGTAAAAACGACGTAATTACGTTCCATGTAGTTTTACAGGCACAATAATACGCGACGTCATAGGATAGCTTATTATAATTTATTTGGTTTCATGACCGTATCTTGATCAAGTATAATAATGTATTATGAAGTTTATGCGCAGGCTTAAAGCATAGACATATAAAATAAGAAGACTCGCTGCCGTGAAGACCATAGTAACGACAAAATTGTGATTCATAATAAGCCGATTTCCTCGTGTTTACACAAATACGTTACAACTCTTGGACGAGCGGTGATTGGTTAAAACGTCAAGAGTGAGTGTATGTCTTCGGCTTAGAGCTTGTAATGACCATGGACAATATTTTAGGCAAACACATATACATAGGTTACAAAATTTTAGAATTTCAAGCTGACGTGGTCATAAACATTATAACTGAAAATACTAACTAATTTGGACGTAGTAGCAGTGGCAACGAACGTAAAAAGCAAACTTGAAAGAGGGTATGTGTAGCCGTAGTAGTGGTCCTGACACCATCCGTAATTTCATAATTTCTGTACCCGTCATTTTCTATGTATATGAAGGATGAGTAGAGAAATAATGTCATTATTATCGACAGTGTCTGGGGACCTAAGTGGTGAGCGTTCTGTGGTGCGTTCGTCGACCCGACCAGCGTTGTGTCGAGCTTCCAAAGGATTTGTGTCGCGTTCAATGAGGTCGCTCTCATATTTTCATTTGTTTACCATGAACGCGACGCCGGTCGCGCAGTCGCCGCTCGATCGGTCACTTCCCCCTTTGGAGTCCTAATATGTACAACGCGACTACGCGATTACTAGTTCTGCCGAATTTTAATCGTGGAAATGCGCGATCAAACATATGGAACCCCAATAGGTGTCCTAACTGTCAATTGCGATGTTAAATAATTTGATCACGCGAGCTTAGTTCGTATGATAGCGCGATCAAACATATTGAACTCGAATAGGTGTCCTAGTTGCGATAATCGCTTCGCGCATTAGACGGCTTTTACACTGCTGCGGTTTTCGCGTGCGGCGCCGGAGCGAGATAGCGCTCTGCATGTGTATAGCGCTGTCACGCTTGCACGCCGTCGCCGCATCCGGTTGCGGCGCCAGTGTGATAATCGCGTCGCGCGTGTCGTCGGGGAGCGGTGTGAGCGTATTCGAGTTCTATATACACCGAGCTTTTGTTATCGCGCGATCACGTACGGTCGTATTGCTTAGGGCCCGTCCACATGTCCACGGTACGGCGCCGCCACCGCGAAACGGTGCGGCGCCGTAGGAATTTCTAGTACTAAAACCCCGCCGCCGTAACCCCCGTAATGCCGTACCGTGGACATGTGTAATACGGGTCCTTACTCGCGCTGTAATCGCGTAGTCGCGTTGTATTAGGACGATCCCTTTAGCATAAACATGACAGAGGTAATAGAAATATTTACGTAATACTTCGGGTCGATTACGCGTAATACGTACATTTCCTTGACTATACATATATATATATATATACCTACCAAATGACGTAGGTACAGTCACATATATACAATACAGCAAGAAATAATCAAACCATCTGACCTTTTCAAACTAATTACTCTCACCCATCACGCATTTCAATACACGCTCTTTGTATTTCTGTCCCATTCATCCTGGTCCTTTTGCTAAACACCGCTTTCCGGTGGACAATTGCCAAGAACTTACTAAGGACATGTTGTATCCTTATCACTCTTGAAGCTAAAATATATTAGCGTCTTTGTCTTTGAGAGTGGATTCTCTGAATGAAAGGATGTTTTCATCGTTTTGCGATGCCGTTCTGGGGCCAGTGCGTAATTTTGTCAGTGTATGTGAATTATGTGATAATGAGGATTGGGTTATTTAGGATTAGATTTGTGGCAGGAAGTTTGGTTATTGTTTATATGTACATACAAATATGAACATATAGTTATGGCTGAATGATAGGGTGTCCCTTATATTGTGATGTAGAGAAGTTAACAACGCATACCCTCTAAATATATTTCGTTTTCCCCAAAATATTCTCCAAACAAAATTTAGTCCATTCCTCTGTAACTGAAACCCGTGCTGACTTTTATCCGATATACGATACAAGGTATGAAAATGACCGAAAAAATGGTATAAACGTTTTTTATGAAAAAAATCTTGTTGCGAACCGAAAACCGATAAAAAAGGAGCAACTTAGGTATCTTCTGCCCAAATTTCTCCATAGTAATTTGTATGGGGAAATTACGATGCAAGTCGGCACGGGTTAGAGTTACAGGAATAGCCTGGATTAACCGATAACTGCTTAACATTAGGCGGGCCGTATACTTGTTTGACACCACGGAGTATATGGAGACGGTATCGGCCGTAGTTTGTTCCAAAACCAGCGTAGCCGGCATTTACACGCACACATTCTCATTAAAGTACGCACGAGGTGATACACAAAGGAATGTCAGTCTCTCATTCGCTGTGTTGATGTGTGCGTACACTCGAAAATACGTAACTACTACCATTGCCTCGTAGGCGCATAAAATAAGTTGATCATTGGATTAATTAATCCAGTCAATCACGTTATTTTGTTTTCGAAAGAAATAAAATTAGTTTCTACTATAGGACAGAAAGTTACACCTTAAACAATGTGTTCGAAATTATCGATAATAAATAACGGGCCGCACTCTCGTGGCGGCAGGCGCGCGGCAGCCATGTTGCCCAGCAACGTGGCTGCCGATCGTGTGACGAGACTGACGAGCGACGTTCGTATTTCCAAATACATTGCGCGTCACTCGCTTAATCCTGCGACCGCCAGCAATAGCCAGCGAGCAATTTATATGAATACTGTTGTACCATCGGATAATGGGTGAATGTCGTAATAAAAGCCTACAATTTTTGGAAAAAATGTAAAATACTCGGTTTTTATACTTACCGGTGGAAAGTAACTACTCCAGGGGCCTCTTTTAATTCGTTGCTTCGTACACGACACGACGAAATTGTACAACACGGCATTTTTACATGTTTTTTGGCACTAAATTCGTCACACGTGGTCGAACGACGACTGAAGTCTGAACCGCGCGGCATGAGGTTTCGACAAGTTTATGCGCATCTGATCATAAACCATGTTTACCATGTAACGCGCGCCCGGCCCAGTACCGCGTCCATTAGTATTTATCTAGTCCGTGTTTGACACCGTCGTGGTATTAAAAAAAAATTTTGAACTTTTTTGCAACACAACAAACAAATGTTTTACCCCAAAAACATAAAACCTTTGTTATTAATTTCTCAAGATCGCAATATAAGGTACAGCTTAATGAATTATCTAAAGCTAAATAATATTTAAAGCGTACTCGCGTAATTTTTCGGTTTCGACATGTTTCGATCAATTTACGAGGATACTTCTTCTGGAGCCATCTCAGTTGCAGACTCGCTTTGAATATTGTTTATTAGGGTAGACCGGGGTGAATCGGATTGCAGGGCAATTATCAAATTCATAAGATCGCGGGTAGCCACGGACAGCCAATCAGCGTACCGCGTTGGGTTTGTCCTTCCACACTAAAAAAATATTTAAAATTATAATTTTAAACAAAAAAGAACCCACTTCACTAAGCCTACTCCACCTTTGCAAATGCCCGAGTTACTGAAAAAAATACTGAAATTAGTGTAATATTTGAAGAGTTCCCTTGATTTCTCCAGGATACCATCATCAGATCCTGACTTGGTGACAATGGGACCAACTGTGAAGCACAAACCTTCAAACACAAAAATAATTTTCTAAATCGGTAAAGCCGTGCGAATAATCGGTGACGTACCTACATAAAAAAAATATAGCAAAAACAAAGATCCCGACGAATAGAGAACTTCTTCGAAATCTTGAAGTAGGTTGAAAAGGCGTCCGTGAGTCAACTCTAAAAAACAAAAAACAAGTTAATTCCGAGATTATAACCTTATTTCGTTTTGACGGTAGTACTATTAGTTATTCTGTGGTTTTGACAGGGGGGTTTCACTACGCAGTTTAGGTACATTTGGCCGGCGGGCCTCCCGGGCAGGCGTATGGCAGTGGGCTGCCGCTTGGCTCGCAGGATAGTCGTTTCACGTGTCGCTCGCGCAAAATTGTAAATACACAATGGCTTCGAAACCTAATTCTCGATCTAATCCGTATAAAAGATGTCTTAGCGAATGTCTAAATAAACGGAAGAACAAGGGAGCAGAAATAACATTTTTAAATTTCGAACGTTATTGATAGGTCCCGAAGTCCTTACTTAGTAATAGTTAAAACAAACATCCTTAATTTATTGAATATTGGTTGCCCAGAAACAATATTAGGTACTGACCGACGTATTTTCAAAGAAATACGGCTGTGGCATATCTAATTCCGTAAGAATGAGACATAATCTCCATAAAAGTTTCTATCTCCGGATAAAAATTTAATATTTACAGAATCAACGTGTGTAATTCCTACATATTTACCTTAAAAATAATAAATCAGTAGGTATAATAGGCACAAAAACTTGTCAAGTGACAACCCTGTGCCGACGCTCACAGCTCGGTCATAAAACTGCGGCGCACAAAGAAGATTCACGGTTCGTGCGCGGTTATAAGTTTCAATTTTGCTTGCAGGCGGCGAGTATAGGTATAATTTTATACCTAAATCTGACTTTTGTGAAGGAGTGAACTTTCTGTACGGTAGTACTATTAGTTATTCTGTGGTTTTGATCAGATCAGACATTAGACGTCAGGGTTAATCTATAAAATAGCTTCATTTAAACAAATGCTCCCACAAATCGAATACAAAGAAGCACATAAGTAATGGATCCCGTGGCCCTGGAGCGGCATTCAAACCTTAAAAATCTACTTTACTCTTGATTTGATATTAATTGATTAGGATCTTTCGGCCGCTGATTACCTACTACTTACCAGAAAAATATTTTTAAACAGTCACCTAGTATCTTTCTCTAAGAAGGCCGCAAAATTATCTGTCACAATTTTATTGTTGGTAACTGTACCTACTTATACTATCCAAATAGGAGTAGGTGCGTTTTTCAGAATTAGCAATTTTAGACCCCTGGTTAACTGGGATATAAAATGTACCTAAGAGCAAAATGCACTCTAGATCCCTCGTAATCCATCACGTGATGGTGGATTGGATTCGACCCTACACAGATTGGTAGGTAACTCCCTCGCTCTAGATTAGTACGAAGGAGTTGCTAACAGTAATATCGAATCAATAATAAATATTTAATTTTAAATGTGGAATGCCGCTCTCGATCATTGTTACGAAAATACTCGCGAATAATCAGTGGTTCATCTCCTGCGCATGTGTAGAGATCACATGTCGTAGAAATGGTATATGCAATAGGCATAATTAATTGTTTTCATGTATGGTATCAATCGATTCGTTTTGTTGTGAGGATCAAATGTCTATATGCGGCCAATTGCGTTAAAGCAACACAAAAGTCAAAAATAAGATTCAAAAACGCTCCAAACAAAGTGATATGCAACAGTGACGTCACGATTGCATAGTCGCCCTGTCCAAAGTATGGAAAAATTATGAAATTGTTATATTGACAGTGAAATACTCCGTTTATCTATATATATTTATTTTACGGTAATATATGAGAAATCGAATGGTTTTGTTGTTTTTTTAAATTTTGTACTTATTATGTAACATCATTTAAGAGATCTCTTTCTTCCTTCTTTCTTTCGTTTTTCTTTAACGACCTCCTAGCCCAGTCGGTAGTGTTCCTGCCTACGAAGCAGGAGGTCCCGGGTTCGAATCCTGGTCAGGGCATTTATTTGTGTGTTTAATTATCACAGATATTTGTACCCGAGTTATGGATGTTTTCTATGTATTTAAGTATTTATCTATTATATATATCGTTGCCTAGTACTGTGGGACTAGGTTGATTTGTGTAAGATTGTCCCATAATATTTATTTATTTATTTATCTCTAGTAATTTCTAGGTCTGCGCAATAGGATCGACTCTCGCGCATGTATTTCTGTCCGACATCAATGAGCGCTCCATTCAGCTAGGCCAGCAATAAGACAATACCGGTCCATTGCCGGAGTAAATGTCGCGGCAATATTGTTTATAAATGTTTAAAGAAACTACTTAATCAATTGTGGCAATCTACTATTTCTTGTTTTATACTTGTATAGGTATATCTAGATAAATTGCATGAAAAATAAATGTGTTCTAAAATAATGGCTTACCTATGTCAGTTAAGAGTCTGTAAGGACTAGGTACAAAAATGAAATAATCAGTAATTTCTAGTTCTGCGCAATAGGATCGACTCTCGCGCATGTATTTTTGTCCGACATCAATGAGCCTCCATTCAGCTAGGCCAGCAATAAGACAATACCGGTACATTGCCGGAGTAAATGTCGCGGCAATATTGTTTATATGTTTAAAGAAATTACTTAATCAATTGTGGCAATCTACTATTTCTTGTTTTATACTTGTATAGGTATATCTAGATAAATTGCATGAAAAATAAATGTGTTCTAAAATAATGGCTTACCTATGTCAGTTAAGAGTCTGTAAGGACTAGGTACAAAAATGAAATAATCAGTAATTTCTAGTTCTGCGCAATAGGATCGACTCTCGCGCATGTATTTCTGTCCGACATCAATGAGCGCTCCATTCAGCTAGGCCAGCAATAAGACAATACCGGTACATTGCCGGAGTAAATGTCGCGGCAATATTGTTTATATGTTTAAAGAAATTACTTAATCAATTGTGGCAATCTACTATTTCTTGTTTTATACTTGTATAGGTATATCTAGATAAATTGCATGAAAAATAAATGTGTTCTAAAATAATGGCTTACCTATGTCAGTTAAGAGTCTGTAAGGACTAGGTACAAAAATGAAATAATCAGTAATTTCTAGTTCTGCGCAATAGGATCGACTCTCGCGCATGTATTTTTGTCCGACATCAATGAGCCTCCATTCAGCTAGGCCAGCAATAAGACAATACCGGTACATTGCCGGAGTAAATGTCGCGGCAATATTGTTTATAAATGTTTAAAGAAACTACTTAATCAATTGTGGCAATCTACTATTTCTTGTTTTATACTTGTATAGGTATATCTAGATAAATTGCATGAAAAATAAATGTGTTCTAAAATAATGGCTTACCTATGTCAGTTAAGAGTCTGTAAGGACTAGGTACAAAAATGAAATAATCAGTAATTTCTAGTTCTGCGCAATAGGATCGACTCTCGCGCATGTATTTCTGTCCGACATCAATGAGCGCTCCATTCAGCTAGGCCAGCAATAAGACAATACCGGTCCATTGCCGGAGTAAATGTCGCGGCAATATTGTTTATAAATGTTTAAAGAAACTACTTAATCAATTGTGGCAATCTACTATTTCTTGTTTTATACTTGTATAGGTATATCTAGATAAATTGCATGAAAAATAAATGTGTTCTAAAATAATGGCTTACCTATGTCAGTTAAGAGTCTGTAAGGACTAGGTACAAAAATGAAATAATCAGTAATTTCTAGTTCTGCGCAATAGGATCGACTCTCGCGCATGTATTTTTGTCCGACATCAATGAGCGCTCCATTCAGCTAGGCCAGCAATAAGACAATACCGGTCCATTGCCGGAGTAAATGTCGCGGCAATATTGTTTATAAATGTTTAAAGAAACTACTTAATCAATTGTGGCAATCTACTATTTCTTGTTTTATACTTGTATAGGTATATCTAGATAAATTGCATGAAAAATAAATGTGTTCTAAAATAATGGCTTACCTATGTCAGTTAAGAGTCTGTAAGGACTAGGTACAAAAATGAAATAATCAGTAATTTCTAGTTCTGCGCAATAGGATCGACTCTCGCGCATGTATTTTTGTCCGACATCAATGAGCCTCCATTCAGCTAGGCCAGCAATAAGACAATACCGGTACATTGCCGGAGTAAATGTCGCGGCAATATTGTTTATAAATGTTTAAAGAAACTACTTAATCAATTGTGGCAATCTACTATTTCTTGTTTTATACTTGTATAGGTATATCTAGATAAATTGCATGAAAAATAAATGTGTTCTAAAATAATGGCTTACCTATGTCAGTTAAGAGTCTGTAAGGACTAGGTACAAAAATGAAATAATCAGTAATTTCTAGTTCTGCGCAATAGGATCGACTCTCGCGCATGTATTTTTGTCCGACATCAATGAGCGCTCCATTCAGCTAGGCCAGCAATAAGACAATACCGGTACATTGCCGGAGTAAATGTCGCGGCAATATTGTTTATATGTTTAAAGAAATTACTTAATCAATTGTGGCAATCTACTATTTCTTGTTTTATACTTGTATAGGTATATCTAGATAAATTGCATGAAAAATAAATGTGTTCTAAAATAATGGCTTACCTATGTCAGTTAAGAGTCTGTAAGGACTAGGTACAAAAATGAAATAATCAGTAATTTCTAGTTCTGCGCAATAGGATCGACTCTCGCGCATGTATTTCTGTCCGACATCAATGAGCGCTCCATTCAGCTAGGCCAGCAATAAGACAATACCGGTCCATTGCCGGAGTAAATGTCGCGGCAATATTGTTTATAAATGTTTAAAGAAACTACTTAATCAATTGTGGCAATCTAGTATTTCTTGTTTTATACTTGTATAGGTATATCTAGATAAATTGCATGAAAAATAAATGTGTTCTAAAATAATGGCTTACCTATGTCAGTTAAGAGTCTGTAAGGACTAGGTACAAAAATGAAATAATCAGTAATTTCTAGTTCTGCGCAATAGGATCGACTCTCGCGCATGTATTTCTGTCCGACATCAATGAGCGCTCCATTCAGCTAGGCCAGCAATAAGACAATACCGGTCCATTGCCGGAGTAAATGTCGCGGCAATATTGTTTATAAATGTTTAAAGAAACTACTTAATCAATTGTGGCAATCTAGTATTTCTTGTTTTATACTTGTATAGGTATATCTAGATAAATTGCATGAAAAATAAATGTGTTCTAAAATAATGGCTTACCTATGTCAGTTAAGAGTCTGTAAGGACTAGGTACAAAAATGAAATAATCAGTAATTTCTAGTTCTGCGCAATAGGATCGACTCTCGCGCATGTATTTCTGTCCGACATCAATGAGCGCTCCATTCAGCTAGGCCAGCAATAAGACAATACCGGTCCATTGCCGGAGTAAATGTCGCGGCAATATTGTTTATAAATGTTTAAAGAAACTACTTAATCAATTGTGGCAATCTAGTATTTCTTGTTTTGCACTTGTATAGGTATCTCTAGATAAATTGCATGAAAAATAAATGTTTCCTAATAGACGGAGAGATATGACACAATAACGAGAGCGACGAAACCCCTCTCGTTACTTTACTATACTATGCTTATTTCTAGATCCGGACATCTGGCAGCTGTAAAGTGGTGGAGGTCAAATAATGCAAACCACTTTAAGAATACAAATCCTAGAGTTCAGGTTTTGATACAGTATTATGAAAAGTTTCTGATGGGGGAAAGTAGTCCAAAACGACGTATAATGAAACAGCAACTTCTTCCAACTAATTCTAGGGATACTCAATCAGCCCAAAATGGCCCAACAATAGTGCCGCAAGAACGACTCGTGCAGCAGTTTCTCTGAGTCTTATTACGGTATAAGACTGGCCGGTTACAAATTTTCACAAGCCATATTTTCAGTAAATCTTGTTTGAGTTTATATTGTTGCTCGTTGTTTAGTACGTATAGATTTTTATTCACCATCAAAATCTATAAGGGTCAGAATCGCGTACACTTTTTATTCTAAACACAATCAATCACGCCCTAGCTGACATTGCTATGGAATCTTAAATTGGATTCTGTTAACAATACAGGGATTAGTACTGGTGCACTTTTGTTCAACCCTGTACCACGAAACGCGCAATGAATTTTTAATACCACTCCATTCCAGCATTCGAATCCATTACGCGCTAAGAAACGAGATTTTCTGAATGTTGGGTATTAAAGGCGTGAATGTATGGTGGATTAAGTTTTATGTGAATTGTTTGGGAATTTCATTATAAGGGTTAATACGCGTATTTTAAAGTGACAATTTCTAGTTTCAATGGATTATAGGTTATTTATGTGATGAGGATTCTGTTTTGTGTTACGGCTCTGATGATAGTGTAGCTGTGTTAGATTTATGTAACTATTTGAAATACGTTCCGATAGTTAGTAAATAATGAAATACTGATAGAGATTTAGCCCCATAGTTAATTAAAAAATATTGATCTTGGTAACGCATTTTTACTAGAATAAAATACTTCTTAACTCTTTTGTCTGTTTTTTTTAATACCTTCATGAATTAGCACATTTATTTATTTAAACTTTATTACACCATGAAACAAAGAGTACAAGCGGTGAACTTAATACCAAAAGGCATTCTCTACCAGTTAACCGTCAGACCAAACAGAGATTAAAAGAATGTAATAGGTGCGGGAAATTATTACAATCCAGTATCTTTATACAATCATCGTGTGCGTCAAATCCGGTAGATCCGATCCGATTCTTCACATTCGGTCTAGACGATTATAGTAGTTTATCTACACTCATATTGTAAGTCCTCTAAAATGCGTTTAAAAACCGTAGGCAATGACCAGCATTACAACAAACGATTTCACTATGATAAGTTTCTTATCTGTGGCAGTAATGTAATTTTAACTTTACATGCCCAAATATTGTTAAGTTATGAGTTTCAAATTTGGAACAGCCGTCAAAACCAACACAATTTCAATGGGTTTCTATTCTAGTATCCATAGATTTTAAAATGTTGTCGATACGAAACGTCAGTACGATATATTTTTTGACATAAACCGCACGACATTTTGATCTCGGATGACATGACAATAAGGACTTCGTTCGTTGGCTAATATTAAAAAAAAACTCGCGACAGAAGTTTGTACGGCCGCCATTTCTGTTATCAACTTGTCAGTTATTGTTTGTCGAAACATTTTTAATTGCGAAAATGTAAATTAACTATATTATAATAAATAAATATACTTTCCTTATCAGTTCTAATTTATTTATTTTTATTAAGCTTACACCTGTGGGTATGTTTCAGCACTTGTATCTATCTACCTAGTAATGCAGGTCAATTGCCTTCGGCTTCTGAACCCATCTTTGAGTACTTGCAATATGTGTGTAGATAAAGTAATGTATGCAACTGTACATAATTAGGCCTTAAAACACTCGTGTGATCCTATAATGAAACTCGCTGCGCTCGTTTCATTAAACCCCACTCGTGTTTTAAGGCCCCTCATTATGTATCAGTTGAATAAACTACTATTATGTAACTGTTACGTAATAAGGGTCCTTAAAATACGAGTGCGGTTTTATGAAACGAGCCGCAGGCGAGTTTCATAATAAGATCACACGAGTGTTATAAGGCCTAATTACGTACATTTAACGTTATAAATCCTAAATGATGTGTTCGAAAACCGCCATGACCAACTCGATTGTGTCGGCGGTCGCGCGGGCGCGTGCCGTAGATAATGAACCGTAGGTAATGAATTTTCATACGTTTTTACCACACTGTCACAGATAGATAATACACTGATGATACGTTACTGGTTGCAATAATGGTGGTAATTACATACGGTTTCCGAACGCGGAATAGAGGATTTATGATATTGGTGTAGATAAAGAATGTTTCTAATGTTTATTTCCATATCACCACAGTTCACTATGAACTAGTCTATTTGTAATGCACCGGAAAATTTATAAAGCTAACAATTCTGTTAAAAAAACTAAAAAAAAGCTTAGTTCGTAATATAAGACAAAAGGTGAAAAATAAGCTTTAAACCTTTATTATTAAATCCTAATCGCATTTTTGTAAGTGGAAAAGTGGTCCTACATTTTCATCTGACTGTTTTCACTTATCCCATGTAATTCACAAAAAATGTTTTGTAAAAAATGTAAAGAAACCTGCGATAAAATATTACGAGCCCCATAAAGTTCGTACAATGGCACTCGCTTCGATTATGCCGCGGGTTTGTCTGTTTTATTGCCCTACTCGGTTTTATGTTATATCGATTCGCGTTTTTCGATAACGATAGATACGGTTTTACGAGTCGGATGTTTTGGGAGAATGTTTGAGTGAAAATGGAAAAGTTCAATGCGACATAGACGGAGAGCTGGCCACGTCAGATATGGCACAATAATGAGTGCAACGAAACCCCTCTAATTACTAGTTTGGTATACTATGTTTGTTTCTAGATCCAGACGTCTGGCAGCTGTAAAGTGGTGGAGGTCAAATAATGCAGATAACTTAAAAAAACGAATCTTAGAGTTCGGGGTTTGTTGCAATATTCTGGGAAATTATGTTATTAATTTGATTCTGTTGGGGGAAAGTAGTGCTATGATGTATAATGCAATTTATAGTTAGTTGCCTACTGTTTTTGTTTCCGCAATAATTTAGAATGTTTTTTGTTCTAATGTTAAAATATAGGCCTTCCATGAATGACACAACTTCGGCAGTTTTTAGCTTTTTTGCTATAACTGTTTTCCAACTGAATTTTTTTAATGGTCCGTCAATCTGACCTCCACCCATTAAAAGCTGCTAAATGCCCGGATCTATCAATAAGGATGGTAAAGCAATCTAACTAGTCAGGTTTCATTGCCCTCATTATTGTGTCATATCTGACGTGGCTAGCTCTTAGTCCAACAGTCGAGACTCGAACTTGTGGCATTCATGACTCAGGAATAAAACTTAAGTTTGAAAAGTTTATATTATATGTGCGACGGAGGCAAACAAACGTGTCGTCCTGATAATTAGTGGCCTCTGCAGCCTATGAACGCGTGCAACTTTAGCAAAGTCACACACGCATTATTTACCATTAAAATATACAAGGGTTCCTCACAGCCCACACAACGCATCTTTGGAAGTTTTTCAAATTTCAATTTTAAATTTATTCATTCAAAAAATACAACGACGGTGGCAAACAAGCGTACGGCCCGACTGATGGTAAGCTGCTACGACAGCCTATGGATGTCCGCAACCCCAGAGATATCACATTGCCGTTGCCGACCTTCTAGAAATCTGTACACTGTACTGTGCTCAATTGAAGGGTACACGGAAAGAACATGTCTAGTCACTTTTTTGTAAAATGAAATTTTTATATCAAAATGTAGAGCTTGCAATGAACTAATAGTAACAACTTCTGTTACAGATGTAAATTTTAACTTATATCCACTTGTTAACTCATAAAAACCATCTAGTTACGAAAATAGTATGGTTAATTGAATCGTTCCAAGTTTTAAAAGCGCTATAACTCAAAATGTTGTCAATGTGACTAGACATGTTCTTTCCGTGTACCCTTCAATTGCTTTCCCAGATAGGCTAATGACTACACATGCGAGCGAGATGACATTTTGCTTTGCTCTTATTTGCCACCATTCTATTGCTCGTGATTCATAAATAAACGATCAAACCGATGGGCAAGCAGATACATTTTCACACGAATATTTGTAGTTAGTATTAGGTAACATCCCTAGAGATACCAAAATAAATAAACATAACAAACAAAAAAACTACTACAATTTTAATATAAAAACGACCAATAAAAAACTACCCCCATTTTCCCAGCGGATCCGATGTCCTCGACAATACTCAATATATCGGGCATTTGAAAAAAATGTAAAACCACCCTCGACCATCGAGAGCCGTAAACTACAGCACCAATTAAATATGGATGCACTGCCCACCCCCTATTACTTTTCGGCCAAATCGGCAATCGATATTCGTAAAATATACTAGTAGATTGACCAAGAAGATTCTCACTTACCGTAACAAAGATTAGGTATAGTATGAATTTTTTTTAGACGTCGGATTCAGAGGTCGTAATCGCCTTAGTAAGATTCCGACATCTTAAAAAAATACCACTGTATCATACAGTCTTACGTTAAAAAAAGGACGAGTATTAATTATTTCATTTTTCTGCTAATGCCATTTGGTTTGCCAAATTATAAGTGGACAGGTGGATTAGTATTACTCATTTTTAAGTGAACAGTAAATTTAATTTAAGACGCAACCTTTAAAAATATCAAAATTATACCCTTAAAAATCCTACCTCAGAACTTTAAAGGGTTGCGAGGTGAAACCCGATAAGTAGAAATAATTTTTCATTTAAATAAGTACCTAACGTATGTCAGCTTATTGTTCTATTTTCAAAAACCTATTAGCTCGAGTTATCGGGTTTGACCACGCACCCCTCGAAATGTCGAATTGAAGTCGACATCGACTCGATAAGTCGATACGGAATACGATTGCAGACCACTCACATTACGGCGGAAAATTCTAGTTCTACCCTCTATTTTGTTTATGCTTATTGTATTTTGTGGTTTTAGGGGAAGGTCAGTATTGTTTTATGAATTATTAAGAGTCAATTTCGCATAAAATTTTATGTGAAACCGATAGTGATAAGTCAATATTCAATAGGGTTTAAGATACAAATGTTATTGAGATGTTTTTAAAAGTAAGTTGCTTAGGCTCTCTGTGAGATTAGGTAAAGTTACAAGAGTATTTATATGGCAATACCTAAGTTCTTTATTTGTATGATTGCGTGTAATGCAAAAAAGTTGAAATAATTACCTACCTACTTAAAATTCAAACACAGATTTTGAATAGCTACCTAACGTTCTGCTGACGATTTCATTCTGACAATGAAGATGTGGCATAATCTCTACAATACCTCTATGTTTGAAATTAAACATGATACGTCTTCCAGCTGTTGCGTTAAATAAAAAAAATATTATTTTGTGATCGGTGTCAGTATGTCAACTGAAAATGTGACAGATATTTTAAATAAATATTAAATAAATTTTCTATTCACCTAATAAGGGATCACATCATATAAATTATATGTATAAATGGACTATTATTCAAACAGAATAAAGAAAACCATCACCACTGAACCGCAGCCCTTTCAAAGGATCT
Organism: Pammene aurita; assembly: GCA_947086415.1. NCBI lineage: Eukaryota > Metazoa > Arthropoda > Insecta > Lepidoptera > Tortricidae > Pammene > Pammene aurita. Next base: position 10,413,286 of record OX352295.1, on the reverse strand, counting down.
AATTAAACAAAAAAAATACAAGTGTCGCCAACAATCTCCAACCTGTCATCTCTACCACCTACGTCTAGTTCTTAAAAAATCTAAATACTTGCAGTTACTACACGCGAAACTCAACCTTAACTCAACTGCATAAGGCTTATGGCGAAGGTATGAAAACTTTGTAAAAAATAATAAGGGGTGTTGTAATTGCAGGAGAGACAAAGTCGCCTCAAAGGTATTGTGGGTTGTATAGTCTCTTAAGCATTCGAGTTGACATCAGCGAATAATTGCGAGGCGTCAATGGGACACCCTGTATACTGTCAATGGAATGACGTAAGAGTTTGTAATTTTTTGACGGTTATTACTTTAAGGTTTTGCTGTTGTGTGTCTAAAGACATTATACAGGATGTTTTTTTAAATTAACGAGCGACAGTTGTTTTAGGTGTTTCTGGCTTTGTGTCGATATAATAATGGACATTTTCTGAATGTCATCTGTTAAAGGCCTGGTTAGTATAATAAGGTAAGTAAGTAGGTGAATACAATTAGGTTTGTACTTAATAGCTACTTTAAGATAATGGGGCAGGAAATTATAGATCGCATTATTTGTTTATTTACAAGACTTATTCCTTTTTTTGTAACTTACCACCAAATATAAATGCATACGACCTATGCGATCTTAGTTTATACTGAATACCTACTAGTAGGTAAATTTTCATACTTATTTTTAAATTTATGCGTATGTACATTGTACTTAAGAAATGAAGGTTTTATTTTTACTGAAGAAGGCAATGAATAATAAAATGTTATTTTGTGATCGGTGTCAACTGAAAATGTGTCAAAGAAACGACTCTTTATTTCACAAATTTTCAAACTGTTTCTTTTTCAATTCACTTTTTTTTAAGTATAAATAACTTAGGTACCCACATTAAATTTATTAAGTAACTGATAAGCGCTTTTATTTATGCTAAAAAAAAAACCGAATCCTGGGGCCTATTTCTCGGAGGGTATAAGACTAATACTATTAATGTGTTGCCATGGAAACCCATACGATTTGACAGTTAGTGGACTAATAATATTGGTCTAATACCGTTCGAGAATTGGGCCCCTGGTATAAATAATATTGGTCTAATACCGTTCGAAAATTGGGCCCCTGGTATAAATAATATTGTTCTAATACCGTTCGAGAATTGGGCCCCTGGTATACATGTGGTATAATATGATATGCGGTTCAAAGAAATTTTACAGTTCAAAGTGCAAAATAAAGCATTAGTAGGGCAAATAAACTTTATGGGCTAAAAAGTCTTGAAAATTGATAATTAATTCAATCGTCAGGTTAACATTGGCAGAGATGGTATCTAGGGTTGGCACAGGCAGCCATTACCCCGATCCGATCTGATAGGGCTATCAACAACGAAGTCAGACTTGTATAACGCCGTATGATTAATGCGTTTCCACATTAGAGCGAGGGGGAGAGGTAGAGTTGTTGGGCTAGAGAGATGGCGGGCTGTTTCAACTTGATTTGTAAAGTGAGTTTAGAGCAGGGATCGGATACCGGTATTTTCTCCATACTAAAAATACCAGTTAATTTCGTTCTTTTGTTTCCTATTTCATTTTTAACGAGGCTCTAATAACACTAAGGCAATATTGATTTCTACGACATGAAGCCCTGAAAATAATTAAATATTTCACATTATTTCGGGGTTTTTTGAAAATACCGGTTAAGATCCTTGGTTTAGAGTATATATAGAATATAGTGAGTGAGTAGTAAGTATATTTAGGTATGCCGACTTCATTTCTTGAAAAGTCCAAAAATTTAACATTGTTTTTTGTTTTATGTTACTTGAATATACATTTAAAAAAAGTAAATTTAGCTCTAACTTTGCATTTCTTGGCATAAACACCAAAATCATTCTATTATTGCTTGAGTTTTTCTGTTTTTTAATACCTACTTAATTCGAAATTCATGCATGCAAGTTTAAAAAAATAAATAAATATGAAATGTTTGAGTAAAATACGCACTACTCTTAGAAATATCACCACCACTCTTACATTATTCAATAACATCTGCCGTAAAATAGTCAATAATGCAATATACTAGAATCTACACTACCACATCACAACAAAGAAAAGCCAATAAAAGTTACAAATCGTATCGTAAATATCATTTTAAAAAACTTGAAAATTTTATCACAGCATCTTTATTATTAGACCTAGAACACATAGACCACACTGAAACACACCAATGTACAATTTTGCAAGCCAACACGTGTGTGCACTAGTCAGTTATTTATCTGTATGTTTATTTTAATGGGAAAGTTGTGTACTTATGTTATATTTATTTCCCAAATAAATTACCTACTTAAGCAGTTTTCCACCATTTGTTTGGCATCGGATTCTATTTTAAGTGTTATTCTAGCCCACTACACAAATTGCAGTAGTTTCCGCTGTTTTCGTGGCCCGCTCCTAAGGGATTGATACTGTCTCGGTCTGGATCGATATCTACATAAACGATTATTGTACGTTAATACGACTTTCGTACACAAAAACAAAAGTGAATATGTTCCACGAACACCATACCTTTAGTCTTATCATAAATGAGGTGTTACATGACATGACATTTTGTTTACAATTTTTAGTATAACAGGATTTTTTTTTAAATCCCATGCCTCAGGCGAGACTCGAACTCGCAACTACAGGATACATGCCCGGATGCACCTTGGATGTCTAAATATGTGACGTTTTTAAGTCAAAGGTACATTGTCGGTTGTTAATAGAGTTTATTTCTAAATGAATTTTTGTGACTGTAACGCCTTATTGACAACCGACAATGATGTACCTTTGACTTGAAAACGTCACACCTTGTAGTATCGTTAGCAGACGTTTCTGCTTTATAAAAAAAATATTTTTACTTGGTAATAATGGCTTTTATTATTATTTTATTCTTATATATTATTCTTATCTCTCTGAAAAAAAAAACTTACAAATCTTGTCACCAGTTTTTAAGGTTCCGTAGCCAAAATGGTAAAAACGGAACCCTTATAGTTTCGTCACGTCCGTCTGTCCGTCCGTCCCGAAAATTATCGCGTCAGCCATTTTTGAGTTATCCCAAAAAACTTCTTCCATATTAGATACGAACTTTTAGATTAAGTAGTTCTTATTCCATTGAAGGTACGGAGCCCTCCATTATGCGTGGTCCGACACGCACCTGGCCGGTTTTTTTTAACGTCAGAAAATCCTGCAAATAAAGTAGAAACCCTAATACTACATTTTTTCGTGTTATTTCTCTATATCGTATTTTATAAACTCTACATACATACAGTAATTGACTTGGACGATATTTATGCGACCCGGCGGCCCTTGTTACCGTCTTGTCTAAGGTTTCAAATAAGAGAGATTCAGGTTACGTTTACGCGAGCAATGTTGATAAGTTGAAAAATAAATATAAAATAGATGGAGTATTTTTTTCCATCTCATTTCATCAGTTAATTTGCCTAAAACAAGTGCCTACGCCAATTCTTAGGATTTGGTTATCAAGCGATATCCAGGCTCCATTGAGCTGTAGTTAAAAGCGGGGAGAAACCATAGACATAAACAAAAAGGAAGATGAGTGACGTTCATAGTAAACAAAACTGAAAAGTGATCCTGCACCTACACACTTGTAAAATGCTATACACCGCTATAATGTACCTATGTGCATCATGGGCAAAAGAGATAAACCTATATAATTAACACGGGTATGAAAGGTTGACCTCCATATTTTGCGCATTGCACAAAGTGTGACTGAGAGACTGCCACACGAATGATTCAATATAGGTGCCGGAACCTATGTATATTTGATGGCACAGAATCGAGCGCCTAAATCAATGATTTATAAAATCGCATAAATTTCGTCGTTTCAACATTACTATTTAGTAGTTACATTCACAGATTTTTAATTCTGTGTATTAAGAGAAATGCTACGAGTAGGTATAATGACGTGTCAGTTATTCTTTAAAATTCACTAAACGTCATCATCACAAATACCTATTTACATTAAAAGGCCTTTACTTTAAAATTACGAATAGTAAATTAATAATTTGTTGTTGAGTTATAAACTATTAACATTATCAATCTAAGAGAATCTTTGAAATCTATTTGAATAAATCGTACTACAGGCACTTAAATGTATAGATATTATAATGAGTTATTTGTCAAATTTTATAAAAATAGCCTACCTACGCCATACACTATGTCATAGAAACTGTCAAAGTCAGTCTCAGTTTAATCGTTTAAGATGAAATATGTCTTTGAAACGTGACTTTTCGTAAGTTGTTTTAAATCTATGCTTTATGGTGCATTTTATTTGACGACAATGCTTTGTATTAATAGATCTATTTTGATTCTAAAGCATAATGGGAGAGCACAACAGTTGATTGTTAACTAAGATATAAAAATGAAATTTCTGGCGAGACGACCAATAACTTTTAAATAATTAACTAGTTCGAGTCAAAAATGAGTGCCCTTCGCCAAAGTTAAATTTTAGTAGATCTTTTGTATCTGACAAATTGTTGTGAAATCTATTATCACAACAAAAATTATACGACAAATTCATTTGACATTGAAGTTTATTGCAAAACGTAATTTTTATAAGAAAAATGTACTTGCAAAGTAAAACTCCCTAGTGCGGAAATCAATCGGTTAGGTACGGTCAGCTGCAGAGAAAAAGGCCAATTATTCACTTTCAAAGCATGAGACATGAAATATTAAATAGGTAGGTACACTGAACATTGCATGCGATTGCCGGGTTTACCGTGGTAAGCACGCGCTGTAAAACAGATTCACCGTTGGAGTCCCATACGGACTACGGTGTTCCCAGAAGTTCCATACACTTGACATGCGTGTAGAGTCTGCCACCGTGTAACCGGAAATCGGAAACTAACTTGACGTTGACACTTCGCACAGGGGTCCCTAATCAAAACGCTATCTGTCTCTCTATCGCACTAATATGGAAGAGTGATAGAGAGACCGATAGCGTCCCGTTTAATTTTCTACGAACGATTGTCATCTTGCCTCAGCCACGACACGTTGCCAGGCAGAGTGATGGCAGGTAGACTAAAATGTTGACGGAGTGGTGGCCGCTTTCAGATGACAGAAGCCCCTGGCGTCCGTAGGCTCGTTGGGTAAACGACGTTCGGAAGGTTGCGGGTCACTGCTGGATGAAATTGGCATAAGACCGGGACAAGTGGCGTACACGAAGAGAGGCCTATGCTCAACAGTGGGTGCTAAAGGGCTGATAACAATGATGATGATGATTGTCATCTTGGCTAAGCCTCCGAGCCTCCTAAATTTACGCACGCCAAGCGTATAGTAATCGTACGTCACTTTCTGATTGCGCGTTAGCAAGACTAACGCTATATCACGTCAGTCGAGTTTTGTGATATTGGTCTAAAGTTACGATAACAATAAATAATACGTAATCGTGTTTAGCTAAATGACCGTTTTATGGGTTTGAGAAGGCTGGTTGTTCATTACCATTAGACGGATCGGACCACCACTAGAACTATGCTATGCCGGTTAGGATATTTTAGAGAAAACTACCATGATTTCATGGAAGTAGAAGGAAATGCGAATCCTTACATCGCATTAGGCCACAAGACACTATCAATAATAATGTCATTATTTCTGTACCCGTCCTTTTCTACTTATTTGAATGATGAAAGGACGATTAGAGATATAATGTCATTAAAGTATAGTAACAGTGTCTGGGTCTGGGTCACCACCCAAGCTTATTAAGATTTTTCAACAGACTTCAAGATTTCGAATGAGGAGGTTATCAATTCATTGGGATTTTGGTTTATATAAGAAACAAGTGAACTGAAACCCAAAACAAGTGACGATTGCTTCTAGAAAATGCAGCGGACCCCTTTTACTCCCGAAATATCTTCAATAGTCATAACTCACTTATAAAAAATACGAAAATTTACAATACCTTGCTCTCTCAGACACTAATACAAGTTGCGAAAGAGTAAATGAGAAAGGCAGTTTTAGTTTTAAAAAGTTCAAAGAATGCCAACGAAGAATAAGTGCTAAAACTGTTTGCGGACAGTTTATTGATAATAAAACGCGTGCATTATTTGATCGTTGGACTGATTTATGTGGTCGACTGTACCGGTTATTGTGTTTAATTCGCGTAAATAACTCGTTTAGTTCGTTAAAATAATTTAAGGAGCAAAAGTTGAGAAGTATTTTATTGATGGCGTTAACCAACGTACAGTCCACGCCAAAAATATGTATACAATTCAATTCAACCTTATTGCAAAGGAGTTAGGTGCAAAAGTATACACATATTTTTGGCGATGACTGTACTATTGATATTTTTACTGGAATCATTACGAGTTATTTCTTGGTAACAATTTAGATGACTCAAAATGTTTGTTTAGGCGTGGCATTACACGCAGGCGTAACGGAAGTTATAGTAATATAAGGAGTTAGGGACTTTTTGTTTTCTTTAAAAAAAATCGAAGTCATTACTAAGCTAAAATAAGTCAGTTTAAGCTACCTATTTTTTCTTTGTTAATGTCATTTCTCGAAATATTTTGTGAGGCCCTCGGGGCTCTATTGTTCGCAATATTTCTCTTATCCCCCCACGTTGAACAATATACCATGTATATAATTCTTTAAATAAGTGTACATTTAAACTAATTAGGAACAAACCTAAAAATTACATAATCGTAATCATAAAGAATCACCGTGACATCTTAATTTTGTCACCAACTTAAAATAGAAAGTACAAATTACCACACAAGTAAAAATAACGCTCCATAAAAGCAACATACGCTTAATATGATCCCATTATAGGCCAAGAAAAGCCCTATTATTAATTGTCCGAAAACGTGTTATTTATGGACAGTTTGTCTACTGCAGCCGAAAATAACCGCGGCCCACCCATAGAGAAGATACAATGTCTTTTTGGTTGTAAAATTAAGTGTTTTCTCCATTTTATTGGGTTCTAATGCTACTGTTATCTAATAAAGTTTTAAAAGCACTTAATTGAGGTCAAATGTTAAAACACAGGAAGCTTAAATCATGACTAAATCGCTTTTTGTTACAATTTACTAAATTCAGAAGCATGTTATTTGCAATTTGTTGTAATTTACTAATTGATTATCAGATTTTTATACACATTAATTAAATTTAAATTTCTTATTCCCATGTTTTCATTTAATTTGTGGACCTCTGTGCCCGGTTAATGATAATAATGACTTTTTAAATGGTACAGGAAATTATAAAATTATACTAAAAGCTGCAGAAATTTACAATATTTCGTCATAAATTGACTTTGTCGGTTGTCGATATGGTCGATTTTTAATTGCATCATTATGTCAATTCTGCCTCAATTCGCATTAGGTGCCTTATGTACAGGATGTAACAATATTTGATATCATATTGCGATTTAGCAAAAAGGGAAAAAATATTTTTTAACGCAAAAAAATATTTTTTTTTGTATGGGACAGACACGTCGTCCCAGGCCTCAGGCAGCCAACCCTCCATAGGTACAAAACCATTTTTTTTAACAAATTTTTTTTTCTTAGTTTTTCATAGTAATATTACGATACCAATATACCCTTAAACGGATCATCAGCATTTTTGTTACACCTTGTATATTGGAAAACCATTTAAAATTGCGAGACTTATAATCTAAATAGCTTCGAAGCTCGAAAAAATTGGAAGTAAATATAGATTAATAATATAGTTACGACGACAATTACTAATGTAGATATGATAGATATGTCACACATTTCAGTATAAATTAAAATATTTTACGGACTACCTAATAAAAAGAGGCAAATTACAAAATATAATTCCGGATGCAAGCCATGTAAATCTTAATAATCGCCATGTTCAGGAAGTGTTATCTTCAACACGGCCAGCTGACCAATAATGACCTTTATCTTAACGAGATAAAGTCCATCAAAGGTCATCATAGTATGATCGAAAGTGAATGTGGGTAGATGACAAATGGCAGCCATGACAGTTCTGTACGTTGCTGTCAAGGAAGAGTACAATCTGTTTTTTGATAATAATACATTAGGATTTGAAGAATTCATGAATAAATTTGATATGGCATTGGTATTAATGTGACAATAAAGAAGAAAGAGAAGATAAGTAGACATTTATCAAAAGGACACTGTTTTTTAAATTATTTCCTACTATAAGTAGTCATTTTATCTATTATATAAGTATATCGTCATCACTAACACAAACAAGCCTTTTTGAGCTTACTGTGGGACTAATTTGATCTGTGAAAGATTTTCTAACTTTTTTAAACATTTTACTCTTCTGTAGACGCTCCGTGCATTTAGCTAAATGTTACGTTTTGGCAGTTTTTTTTATACAGGATGCCGTATTCTAATTTTAAAATACATAAACAGTATATTAAAAACACAATCTATGAAATAAAACAATTAAAAACGGATTTTATCGCGTGTACTGAGCTTAAATTACATCCCGACGTTTCATGAATAACTATCGCGGCAACCGAAGACAATATTAACACAATCTATCTCAAACATAACTCCACAACAACACAACAAATAATCAACCAATATTGAAGTTGTGTTGGAGTTGCATCGGAATAATATCAAAGCAAATTCTAATATTCCTGATTCAGACGTTTACGATACGACAGCGCCTGCTAGCTGTATTGCGTAGTTAATGCATTAGAATTGTATTGAAGAAGGTTGGTGTCTCAGGCCTTCTAAAAAGTGTAATAAAAATCCTTAGAAGTTTTTACATACCCCAGAACTTATTACAAAACATATTTTTAAATCATAAAATGCCGTGTTTATTCGACAGGTAGACAATTGACGTGACGAGTTCAGCTGACGTATTGTGTGTCCAATTAGTAAGGGCTAAAAATAAGAACACGCTGTAGCCATTAGTCACGACACGCCCTGTATTTATCATGATTCCGCCATGCTACAGGGTGTAATTTTACAAAGAAAAAGTTTTCATCAAGGCCTCGTACATTATTCTGTTTCAAATAAATTCGACAGTGAAAATAAATTCACAAGGTTTATATTTGTTTCATATTTAGTCAGTTAAAATTTAGCTGTTAACATTTACATAAGTTTGTAAAGGATTCTTTGTAAATGTGCTATAGACACCACGCTGGCCCAAACGGGTTGGAGTTTTGACATACACACCCTTGAATTTTCCGAGGTTTGAACTCAATACCTCAGAATTAATAAATAGTCAGGATTTAAAGTTAGCGGACCAGCTGTGTCAAGAACAGCTAAATCATACTCCACCTGCACATTACAGCTTTAAAACACACATGAAGCGGGGGGGAGGGAGGAGGGAGATTAGTCCGTAGGTGACTGGTTAGGGTATTTCCTCCGTTGCCGGAAAAAAGTTAGACAACTTACCTACCAACACTTCTCCATCTAGTTAGTAGTTTTTTTTTTTTTTTTTTTTTTAATAAATAAATATTTGGGGACAATCTTAACAAATCAACCTAGTCCCAAACTAAGCAAAGCTTGTACTATGGGTACTAGGCGACGATATACATACTTATATAGATAAATCTATACTTAGATACATAGGAAACACCCATAACTCAGGAACAAATATTCGTGATAAACACACAAATAAATGCCCTTACCAGGATTTGAACCCGGGACCTCCTGCTTCATAGGCAGGGTCACTACCGACTGGGCTAGGAGGCCGTTGTTACACCAATAGTTTTTAGAATTCCCCCGTACGTTTGTCGAAATAACCTCAGTTAACATTCCAATAAACAAGATTGTTGAGATTGATGGATGCCAGCTAGTAGCAACGAATAATTGGTGCGGCAGACGTAAGGAAATAATTGGGAGCGTGTAAATTTGGGGAATAAAGTAGCGTGAAGTGGCGTGCGTCGAAACAAATGACAGATTTTCAAAGTAAAACACATGACTCAAACACACAAGATAATGCGATTACGGTTACACTTACAACATGTTTTTTTAAGAGGCACTAAAGAAAAATCCGTAAGAAGATATTATAGACGGTTTAAAAAACCATTTTTATCTCTATACATATTACATGTAACTAAATCCAAGTGTGGCTCATCAATCGATAGGACTTAAAAAATAACTTCGAATTTTGTAATATAATTTTTTAATTATGTAAATATGTTTAAAAATAACTGTTTTTTATTTAAGTCATAACATAAGTGATCGATTTTTACCATCCAGTTACTCGTATGTTGAATTGTTGTGTTAGTAAAACACTTTATTGCACTAAGGCATTGTACATTTTTTTTTTTTATACTACGACGGTGGCAAACAAGCATACGGCCCGCCTGATGGTAAGCAGCTACCGTAACCTATGGACGCCTGCATCTCCAAAGGAGTCACATGCGCGTTGCCGACCCTTTACAAAAAGGAGGATTCACTGTGTTGACGGCTATAGAAACAAGAAGGTCCCTCATCGTCAACACACTGGGTCCTCTTTGAGCTCTTTGGCAACCTTACTCACCAGCAGGAACACAACACTATGAGTAGGGTCTAGTCCTATTTGGCTGTGGTTTTCTGTAAGGTGGAGGTACTTCCCCAGTCGGGCTCTGCTCCAGATTTGAGCGATGACCAGGGCCCGGAATTTGGTGAGCTAAAATACCTAAAGTTCGCGAGAGGACATAATGTAGAGTGGTTACAACCGGATGAAAATAATATTTTATTTGGATTCCGGGTATTCGATATTCATCCAGGCACTGCAAGTAATAGTCGTAATGATGAAAAATGGTTACATTGCAGCCATAAAGTTAACATTATAATAATAAATCTGAAAATGTGACATATATTTTAAATTAGTAAAAACTAACATTAAACATGCTGCACTGTAAACAAAACATATCACGTTCAATATTACGACAAGTCCCCGAATAAACATCGAATACCCGGAATCCAAATAAAATATTATTTTCATCCGGTTGTAACCACTCTATATTATGTCCTCTCGCGAACTTTAGGTATTTTAGCTCACCTAATTCCGGGCCCTGGCGATGACATTCGCTGAACGTGCCCTACCACACTTAGCGAGATGCCATTCGCAGTGCCCATACCTCTCTTTTTGGCGTAGTTTAAGGACATACCCAAATCCGGACGTGGTTTAAGGACATACCCCGGGTCCAAAACAACAATTATGAAATTGTCTTCGGTTGCCGCGATAGTTATTCATGAAATAAAACAATTAAAAACGGATTTTATCGCGTGTATTGAGTTTAAACGCGTGTATTAAGTTTGTCGACCCGTTGACCACGAACGCTGTAAAGTGTTTGAAACGTCGGGATGTAATTTAAACTCAATACACGCGATAAAATCCGTTTTTTAATTGTTTTATTTCAACAATTATGAAACAAATAGTTTGTAGAAAAGCGAACTTAAGAATCCCTTTAAGGGATCTCTTCCAGCTAACCTTAGAGTAACTGAGAAATGTTAGTTATTTAAATAAAAATGCTAACACTAGGTAAATCAATCTCCTTCTATCATCATATTCTTCACTCAACTCGTTTTCCTCGCTTCATTTCAATCAGAAAGGTGTCCGCATTCCGGGTAGCTGCCAACATAAACACGGCCGCGACAAATCTATTATGGAAATCGGTGACTTTTCAATCTATTAAAAATATTTATAACGGGTTACTCACGTAACTTAGGTCGATTTTTGCTCGACATGTAGCCGGCGCGCTGCCGTCGCGGAAGGCCGCTCGGTAAAATGATCATCGTAAATTGATCGAAACATGTCGAGCAAAAATCGACTTAAATTACGTGAGTAACCCGTTATAAAGACGGACAACAAAGTACGGAACCCTAAAAACCGACCAAGTGCGTGTCCGACCACGCATAATGGAGGGTTCCGTACCTTCAATGGAATAAAAACAAAACTGATACCAAAAAGTCGTATCTGATGCCCTTGAAAAAAGTTTTTTGGAGATAACTCAAAATGGCCGAACCGACAATGTTCAAAACAAAGCGCATCTTCTTAATTTTTTTCATATTTTTTGGACATACGGCTAAATCTTAACGAATTACTAAAACCAGTCGTTACTTTCTACACGTTAACAGTGAATATGAATCTAAAACCTCGAATATCAAGTGTTTGTCGTCTCAAGTTATTATTATCATGTTTGTTTGACGTCTATTTTTCAACGTCCAATATTTTTGAAACGCTATTTTGGTTGCTCGGAGCGCTGTCGGCGGTATAGCGTAGCCATAGAATAACGAAAAACAGAAAGTCCCTTGAATTTAGGTATAAAATGCAATATGAAATACCTATCCGTCCGCGCTATCCCTCATTTGTTATTAGAATTTATCACTTTCTTAAGTTGCCGTGGCGTTTTCAAACCGTATTTTTATTACAAAAACTAGGATTATCTACAAGTTGAACATTTCGGCTGATGTTTTGGCATATCAGATGTTGATGTTTTTTTATTGGACACACGACTTTTTCGCGATTTCATGATTTTTACCAGGATTGGTTTAAAACTTTGCAAAGTAGGTATATTTGTAAACATAATTTTGTACTGTTGCGAAGTTAGCGCTGCACTGCAGCACTGATCATTTACTTCTATTCTAATTATAACTTTGATATTATTTCGGTAAAGGTATTTTTGACAGTTGGCGCTTACGTCATAGGATGTACGGGATATTGAATACGAGCAATTAAATCGTAAGTGTTAGCCGCTAAATTGTCTTTACACGGTTTGTAGCTATCTTTTCGCTTCTACTGTGTCGCTACTGAAGAACAAATCAAATTATTTTTTAATAAATATTTTGATTTGTTTGTTTTGTGCCAAGTGGTAAAGGCGTCTGCCGCGAATGCAGAAGACGCTGGTTCGATCCCAGCCCTGGGCACCGGAGGCCAAGGTCACTTTTTCCTTTGTATATGACATCTATATAAGTTTACTGTGTCGCTTCTGTTTTAATAAGAATTTATTGTTTTAGTCTATGCTTTCACAAGTTTGCGGTCATCCTACATCTCTTTACTGTCGTTCGTCCATTGTTTATTCTAACAATAACCGCTATTTTTATTGCGGCGACGTTTTTACTATTACAAACGACGTAGTGATGAAGCGGACTCTAGTGGGTATGAATGTTTTGTATTTTTCTTTGAAGTAATTTTATATCCCTTCTTAATTTATATGAAAATATGTGGTTTTAATAAGATTAAACACAAAAATGTACATAAACTTAGACCTTAGAGAAATCGATCTAAACATTTTGTTGGTGTAATCGTGGAAGGTAAGACTTTAATTGACCGCTCAAAGGTTGACTGGAAGAGATAAGTCCACCGTTGTACGAATATATAATTATTCTTTCTGTTGTATTTTTCTTTGTTGCACAATAAAGTAATAAAGTATTATAGTACTACTACTTACTTGGCATCGGCAGAATTAGTGATGGACACGTTTCCGAAAGTTTTCGCCTTTTGTATGGGGTATGTTTCCATTTGATAATATTATCCATACAAAACGAGGAAACTTTTCAAAACTTGCCCATCACTAGGCAGAATAAAATGGAATAGAAAGAGTCTATTCGTAAACGCACATACAATAGGAAAAAAAGATATAAAATAAAAATGTGCCACAAAATGTGAAATCTCAGCATGTTTGCAAGCGCGGATCTTCCAAGAAGATAATCAGGTAAAGGTCAAATGAATGGAATACCGTCCTCAATGTTTGTCCCGGGTTTTCGCCACGGCAAAATTGAGCCTGGGGTCCGCTTGGGAACCTAGACACTAGTTTTTTACGAAAGCGACTGCCATCTTATCTTTCAACCCAGAGGGGAAACTAGGCCTTATTTTGATTTGGTCTGGTTTCCTCACGATGTTTTCCTTCACTGAAAAGCGACTGGTATCAAATGATGTTTCGTGCATAAGTTCCGAAAAATTCAGTGGTAGAAGTACGAACCGGGGTTTAAACCCGATATCTCCGCGAGTAAAATATTACAATTTAATTAATGTATTTCTTTCAAATGGTATGTATTATTAAAGGCTAGAATAGGTTTGTAACCAGTGTAAATATTTTATTTCACACTTCAAACTAAAACTGTGACAATATTTTGTAACACACTTTGAAGTAAAATAGCTCATTGTTTTCCACAGACAATCTACATTTTATTTATGAAAAGAATCACACAATAAAATACCCATATTATTAGTTGCCCCAAATCATAGAACGACGCTAATGCACCTCTCGCTCGAAAAAATAGCTAATAATGTTATTAAAATAGTTCATTTGGAACAAACGTACGTAATTATAGTTCATTCGTTCATTCGTTCATTCTGCTATTGTAGTTTATTTTTATTTGCGGCTAACCTAAATTTCGTAAAATTAAATGCGTAATAAATTTGTTTCGTGTGCCTAATTGATAGATTGAATGGGATTAAATGACATAATGGAAAATATCATAATTAGGGATGGGATTCAGACAAAAAAAAACAAAAAAGTAAAAGTATTTAGTTTTTGTTGTATTAGTGTTAATGTAATTTAATTCTTATTTGGTTATAATTTAATTTTTTTTTTGTATGTAATTCTATGGACATCTGGTATAAATTAAACGAATTGAATTGAAAAATCGATTGATGGAAAATCGTTTTGTCTTAACTCTTAATTGTAATCGATAGAAGTAATCGATTTTCATTAAACTATAATAATCGATCTTATTTTGAAAAGCTGGTTTATCGTTATTGGATTTTTTTAACTTGGTAAAGTATTCGATTTTTTTTAAAATACGATTCGTTTTATCATGAAGTAATAATCGATATTATCAGTTTTTCTGTAATCGATTATATTTTCTCATCCTTAAAAATAATATTACGTTATAACAAAAGCTATTTCTTTCTGTTCTCTGGATTGTTTTGACGGTTTTCTATTCTGGTATTCGAAGAATCACCAACAAATCAGCACCTGTCAGTTTTCTTTAACGAAGCCAGAAATATCTGCCCCATTGTTTTAAATATACTAGACAATTCTATCTTCACTTAAATATTCTTGTGTTATTTTGAACATCTTTTTAATGGCTTCTTTTCTACCAGTACATGACAAGTCGCAAACACGTCATTTTAAAATTGTACCCTATTTTAAAACTAATAAGATTCAAATTGGAATTTCTAGTGTTGCGACATAGGTCATCGATGTCAAAAGTTGGGAAGGAGGCCATTGTTCCTCGATGACAATAGAGTTGGAAGCGTTGACAGTTGATTATCGTCAAAAAGACAATCGGAATCTTCAGCATCAGAACTGACTGACAAATTACCACAAAACGTCTCTCTTTTGTTTTTTTACAGCATTGTTTGTCATATTGTCGTGAATTTTCTTTTTTTTTTCTTTTTTAACGAGATGTGACCAGCCGTCTGCATGATGTATAGGATTATTAAATTTTTATAATGCACGATGTTACGTTTGAATGAATGTGATTTTCGAATATGACATTTTTATTGCTTTTGTTTTACGTTGAAAGTTTTATTGTTGCTTTGTGCGTTGTTTTTGTTATTTCACGAAGCAATATTTTTGTGTGAAGTAATCTTGTTAAAATATTTTTGTCGGCTCTGAGACGCTCCATCATTCATGCGAAAATACAAAACCAAACAATATGTATGATTGTTAAAAAAATGATTTATACTAAGATAAGTTGTCCAATATATTTCCCGTCAAACAATATCACGAAGACAATGACTTATTTGTTTCTATTAAGAAATGTCAAGTCTTTTTAGTCACGTTAATCCGAAGATTATAATGTCAAGGAGGATGTCACCTAAAGCATACTTTGACACATTCCGAATACGTGACTATTTTTGTTTATGTTAGCCCAACACTAGCGAGCCGCTTCGAAGAAAGAAAACAAGGAATGCTATCTAATTTTGAATTCTATTACTATATGTTAAAGTTGTTACTGGGTTGAAGAGTGTTTAGACTTATTGTTACAATGAGAGATAACATTGTCAACGGCACAGATTTGGGAGTTTCAATTTGGAACATTTTGTCGTAAGCTACTTTGTTCAAGTCAATTTGGAAATCACAATGTAGTTGAGTGTTTTTTTTGTTGAATGATTGAGTTGTTTGGCATATAAAACGAGATATAAATATTAATTTAAGCAAAATAGTTATTGATTGAGTAAAATTCGTGTTATAAAAAGGTTGAAATACACGGTATGGGTATTTTAGTTACAATTATGACATGGAATTTTTGCGCAATATAAGGGCGTAACAAATGTAAGATTAAGGGGAAATACCTCCTTAAAACTCTAAAAACCCTAACATATAATACAGTATTTCTAAAAAAGATGACAAGTTCACTGAAAATCTTCTAACGCCCACAAACAGCTTTAAAAACCGTTCAGGCCGTCTCAGCGCGCTCAATTGCCCTTTGATTTTGGTTAAGACGATTGTCGCCAGAGTGTCCTTGAGCGATTGGGCGCTGTGTACCCGCGCTACCCGCTTACCCCACTCATTGCGATCGTACGTAAATCCGCCACACTGCACCGGAACGATGTTCAAAGAATATGACTTTACACAGAGGCGCGCGGGCAGCTTTATAATAATTATAATCCTTTTGCGGATATTTTTTGATTTGAATACTGTGTAAGTAAAGTACTGCAATGGTGATATTTTTAGGGATGCTATTTACCTATTAAATAAGATAAGTAATAACGATCTCAATTATTAGATTTTTATGTAATAAAATAGAACCTAGATTTTGAATTTGAAGTACAGTCAGCGGCAAAATATTGGTAAAATATTCTGCATATCAGAAAAAAAACTGACTAGCGCAGAAAAAAAACTGAATGCACATCAAAGCGATGATTTCATGTGAATTTAGGTTTTTTGGCTGCAAGTGAGTTCAATAGATGGTTATTTTTTTGTTGCGATTTTGAATATCAACCGTAAAAATCACTTATATAATTACGAAAAATATACAAAACTAAGGTTGTTACGAATACTAAAAATGCACATGTAAGGAGCGGCATTTGTCCACGAAATCGTCATACAATTGTCACGAGAGCTGTAAAACCATTAAATTTAGATCTTTAAAATATAACACAGAGTAAAAATTTCTTCGGGTTCCGTAGCCATAATGGCAAAAAGGAACCCTTAAAAGTTTCTTGAAACATGTCCGTCTGTCCGTCTGTCCATCCGTATGTCACAACCATTTTATTATAAAACATATATTGATGAAATTTTATCCATAGGTGTGTTTCTTGTGCCGCTACTTAGTTTTTAGCTAAATTGCTGAAAAAAAAAACTTTAAGGGGAGGCACTCCATACATACATATGCCGAACTAAATGTCAAAACATTTTTTTTTGCAAGTATGAACATTGTGTACATCTATCCATACGGGTTTAAAAATATCTTAAGTATATACATATAGAGGATTTTTAAAACCTTTTTTATTGAGTCAATATTTTTAGAAATAATCGCTTCGAAAGTCTAAATAATAGTCCCCCCCATCTAACTTTTAATCCGTACGTCCAAAAAATATGAAAAAAATAAAGAAGATACGGCTTAGTACTTATTTATACGAAAACTATTTCACATATTATCGGTTCAGCCATTTTTGAGTTATATCCGAGAAACTACTTTCTATGCAACCCTACATTATGCGTGGTCCGATACACACTTAGCCGGTCTTTTAAAGATATTTGATAGGTAGTATTAACCGTTAGTAGTAATTTATTTATTTACTTGTGTTGATAATTAATATAAAATTTGCATTTCAGCGAGATAGTAAAGCTTTTTTTCCTTTATTCTTACTTACGTTGAACTCTTAAATATCAGCAATTTTAAATTAAAATCTCGATCAGGCTTTGCACAGTGATAGTTAGTACACTGAAATTTGTATGTGTTTTAATCACGCCGACGATTAAATATGGTAAAACAAAATCAGAAAAATAAAATGAAGTGGAGGTGTTTTTTTTCGCTCCTACCCACACGATTGATACGATACACGATAGTGTGTGGTATTATTGGACAGGTCTTTCAAAAAAATAAGTCTTATTCAACTTTTGGATAAAACGCATATTTCGTAAATAATAACTCCGAAAATTAATTATTAGTCTATTGTATTGTAGCAATAGCAGGTTTCCGCAACTCGACGACTAACGCCTATTTTGCGTGACGCATTAGACTAAGTACTAATACATAATAATTGTAGTGTACTTACAAGACTACATTTGTTTTCAGGGCATTATAAGATGCATGAGTCCTGTTTTTTCTCCATTTTTATTTAATTTGTAATATAGGTAATCTAAATAAAATACACTTTTTATAAGAACGTACATGACATACGAGTATATTATCTTAAAAGATGAAACGTCTATGCGCTATTGATTCCGACAAGACACGTTATGTCCGCCCGCACCGCATGAACCCTCTGCAGTTATTTAGTCTTTAGGCACAGTAAGTCTGATATTATTGCTCACGGGCCAAGCACAAGTATATGTTGTACAAGGGAAGCACGGAGCGACGAGCGACACAGCCTCCTCGTCTCAAAGCTAGCTCACGACTGCCAGCAACGCCGTTTTCGAGCTACCAACGCACGAAATGTGGAATTATGATCAAATTGTTTAAGATAATCGAATCAATTTTAATATGCTACGTTGAGTTTGTAGTGTTCTGTACTACACATTTTTTAGTTCAACAATATTTTAAATAGAATGAGCCGTTCAGTGATATAAACAAAATTAACCGTAAAACTACATTTCATTATATTTAATTTACGGAGAAACTATACGTTGCAGGAGTTATTCAAACGTTGACAATCTTGTACATGAAATAGTTATTAACATATATTTTTTTCAAATTTTTTGAATCATCCGTTAAGGAGATATATCTCTTAGAAAGTAACAGTTTTTGGCCACAATTAGCGCCTAGCGCCTTAAGAAAATGCAATGGTTAGGAGTTATGTTGTTTTTAACTTACATTAAAATGCACAATTTTGTAGCATTTTTACTCACTAACTACTATCTATATTAACATATAAAGGCTGATATACGTTTAATTTGCAATTAGTTTCTTTTGCAATAAGTGAGTTTTGCTTATCACCCGAATTATTTTGGAAAAAGCCTTGTCCACAATTTATCCATGATTTTTGTTTGCATTCTATACTGAAATTTAAAGGTATTAAAATACCTAAATTAGTTTACAACCGTCAGATACTGATTTATTTACCGAGATAACGATCTAGAATATCGTCATAATATTTATTGTTACATAACGATGTAACAATAAATATTATGACGATATTCTAAACATCGGCAAGATTCATTTAGAACGAATGGAATGAACATAATTACGTGTAGAAAATATAAACATGTATAAATTTGAGAATGCACCTATTCTTTAAACGTTAAGGGGAAGCTTCAACAAACATTTAAATTTATAATGGGTACTTTTTTAAATACGCAACTTTCGTGATACGCAATCATAATAAACATACTGATAGGTGACGTAAAAGTGAGTCACCCGTGTACTTATATTAAAAAAGTAAAAATAATTACAACACTAAAAAGCGGCTTACAAATACAACATATGGTTTATAGTAGGTAAAATATTTTTAATATACGGAGGAACAGACGGACATAATGAAACTAAGACGGTATCTTGTACACTATGGGATCCTAAAAAAGTCAGGTAAATGACATTACATACATGCATTTATAATGCAAGTAGGAGTGTTTTTACCCGTGTAGTGTATAAAAACGTAAGTTTTGCACTTAACAAAAGCTAATTCAGGCGCTGATTTGTTTTTATATGCTGAAAAGAGTTCAAAAGACAATTTATACCACTTTATCGCCATTATTTTACGTCGCGTTCCATATCAATAATTATCGTCAAACTTAATTGCTTTCACATTTAAACGATTTCGGGAAATGAGTTATTATAGTACTTCGCCTTAACACAAATCAGTGTGTCACATTATACGAGAGTTATACGGCACTAGATCGAGCGAAAATATATAAAAACATACAAACATGCGAACATTTGTCTGACGTCAACAATGAACTGAAATATATTGGTGGCGGTGGTTATTAATGTGGCCGAGTGTACGATTAATTGTGTGTTTATGTTGTTTTGTTTGATTTGGTGACGTTGATCATTATAATGCTAGTAGAGCGGGAATTTTTAGTAAACTATAATTAGATGGAGCAAAAAAAATCCCAACTAGGAGTGCATTTTGTTTCTGGAGTAAATATTATTTAGTCTGTTTACTCGAAAAGTAGCTTAGTATTATACTGTAAGACCTAGGTTAAGATGTACTAATACTAGTATTGTAAGTCTGTATATAACTAACAATCTATGGGCGAACAGGCCTGAAATAAATAATAAGCATATGTGGCGTAACTTGATCAAAGCATGGAACTTAAATCGTGTTGACACATCGTTACGAATAAAAGCTGCGGAACACTTGCCCCCAGGGGGAAAGGAAAAGTGGGCAATATGGAAATCTCTCAACAGACTAAGGACGGGTGTTGTGTGCAGACCGGATTACCACGTTGAACCAAGCAGCGCTGACCCGCTGTACCATTTACCAGGTCATGTAGGGAGATGAATAATAACGCTTATTTAAAATTGTAAAACATTTGAGCAGTGTAGTTGCAGGTGTTTCCCCGTTGGGAGTTGTTGTAGAAGTGAGGTTGAAGTGAGCAACGAGTACGAGTGCTGGCCTCTTTTATGGGTTTTTTAGCGTGCTCGTACTAGTGGCTGGTATGTGCCGTGTATGTGAGACATTTATTGGCTAATAAGCTTACAGTATTACATGTTTGTAGGAGGGTTAAAATTGATATTTATATAGGACATTTCTTCGTAAATTAGTACAAAATTCTTATAATCTAGACATTTTGCGTATTATGACATGATATCAATAAAATTAGACACAGATAAGACTTAGCAACTAGACATAGAAACACAATATTTATACACGTTATTAACACAAACAAATTGGTATAAACCGAGAAAATGATTGACTTAGATCTAGTTATACACAAACAATGGCAATTTTAAGCTATCTGCGACAATTCTCCCCCACGTGCGTCAGCACAGTCGATTGGTGCAGAGCAGATGAGAATGAGTCTGGAAACCGGGCGGCGAACTTCTCCTGCGCGAGTACGTACAATGGCTACTCTTATGTGGCCATCAGGACCTGGAAAGAGCTGTGCGATCACGCCTCTAGGCCAAGTACCTCGTGGCATCGTGCCGTCGGCTATAATTACTACATCTCCTACGTGTAGTTTCGTCGCGTTCTGGTGTGCACTGGATCGTGGCATCAGGTTTGGACGATATTCTTTCAGCCAGCGTTTCCAGAAGTTGTCAGCTAGTGCTTGAGCTGTTTTCCAGGACGAAAGGCTCATATTTTCGTCGGAGAAGACTCCCAGCGGGGACATAGCGTTCGATCGGCCGATGAGAAAGTGGTTCGGCGTGAGCGCTTCAGCCTCTAAGTCAGGATTCACTGGGGTCAGCGGTCTGGAGTTTACCAGGTGTTCAGCTTCCAGCAATAGCGTATGGAGAACTTCTTCATGGGGTGCTCTGTCTTTTAGCGTGACTTTCAGAGCTGTTTTCACGCTTCCGACTAGACGCTCCCAAGCCCCGCCGGCGGAGGGGTTGCCAGGCGGGATCTTCTTCCAGATCATGCGTCGTTCGGTCATAAATTGTTTGAGACTATCGGGCAGAGAGTTTTTGGCCTCTGATAGCTCGCGTTCTGCGCTGTAAAAGTTTGTGGCGTTATCTGAGTACAGAACGGTGGGTGCGCCGCGTCGAGACATCATTCTTCGTAGCGATAGGATCATAGAGGCTGCCGATAGGGAGGCGGCTAGCTCTAGGTGCACGGCTCTAGTGGTGAGGCACGTGTAAAGGACGCCCCATCGCTTTTCTCGGCGGCGGCCTATGACAATTTGCATAGGACCGAACAAATCTACGGCTGCTGCGGTAAATGGCGGTTGATTCGCCTTGAGCCTCTCTGGCGGTAGGTCGCCTACAGGAACCTTGAGGGTAGCTCCTTTATAGGTCCGACACCATTGGCACTTATTCGTCAGATAACGAATTGTACCGCGCAGTCCGACTATGTAATATCTTTGCTTCAATTCGTTGATCACCGTCGCATGATTTCCGTGGTTGAAAAGTGCGTGGAAATGATGGATCAACAGCTTGGTAAATGCCTCCTTAGCGTGCAAGACAGGTATATGGGCTTCGTCTCTGTCTATTCGGGCATCTAGCACAATTATTCCGTTCTTATCAAGCTTCATAGCAACTCGATGTAATGCAGACTTCCTCGGCAGCGCGCGCCCGGCTTCCATTAGTCGTATCTCTTCGGCATACGACTCATTTTGGCTCCGTTTAATCAGCAGTATCTCCGCTAGACTTATGTGTCTTTTATTCATTTCTGTTTCTGGATTTCTATTGACAGACAATCTGGCTTTGAATACCTCGGCAGCAATCAAAACTCTGGCCGTAGTGCGAACCAGCCTAGTGAACTTCGAGAATCTACATGTCTCGGGCAAGTATGCGAACTTGTTTTGAACGGTATTTACAGAGCAAATCGGTTTTATGACGCGCTCTTCGCACGTTTCTACGACGGGTTCTACTGTTTTCTCGCGCGGCCAATGCTCCTCGGCTTGCCGTATAAAATCAGGCCCTATAAACCACCGGTGGTTAGCTCCGAACTGGGCCGGGACGCCCTTAGTAGCGTCGTCGGCGACGTTTAACGCGCTAGGTACCCAACGCCAATCGGTAGGTTTAGTTGTGTTTTCTATTTCGGCTACTCTATGTGCGACAAAGCTTTTGTACCGACGTGGATCCGACCTTATCCAGGATAACGCTGTCCGAGCGTCGCTCCAGAAATACCTATGTTTGATGACATAATCGGACTCCTTTACTACTGTGTCGGCTAGCCGTGTCGCTAGCACACAACCTTGCAATTATAACCTAGGAATGCTGACAATACGCAACGGTGCGACTCGCGCCTTGGCGGCTACTAAGGCTGCGGACTTTTGTCCGTCCGGGCCTTCGCTAACTAAGTATATCGCGGCGGCGTATATCTTTTCGCTAGCGTCGCAAAAAACGTGCATGTCGGCCTCTCTATTTCTCGCGGGTACGTATCGCGGTATTTCTAACTCCCTAAGTTGCTGAATATTACTCACGAATGAATTCCACGCGGGTGCGAGCGAGGTGGGTATAACGGTATCCCAGCCTATCCCTGTACGCCAGACTTCCTGCATCAATGCCTTCCCTAAGACAGAGATCGGGCTTACGTAGCCTATGGGATCGAATATCGACATCGCGCTACTCGTCACCTGTCGTTTAGTGGGTAATTTCGTACCGTTGAGCACGTCTTCGGGCGTGTTGCGTAAATTTACGTTAAACCCTAACGTGTCGCGTCTATGGTTCCATTTTAAGCCTAATGTGCGCTCGCTTTCGCCTCCCCCGATGAGGGACGTATCCTCTTTGCTAGGAACTACGTCAGAAATTACGTTTGGGTTGTTAGAGGCGAACCCGCGGAGCTCGAACGACGCGCGTAAATTAAGCGCGTAAATTTCGTTTACTATGCGCCTAACGTCGCTCTCACACTGGTCAAAAGCTACGACTAAGTCGTCCATATACGTGCTTTTTATAGTTTTCTCAGCGGCGATCGGAAATTCTTTCGCATGTTCGTATGCGTTTTTGTTTTTGACGTACAATGCCGTCGTCGGCGAAGCCGCGGACCCGAATATCAGTCTTTTCATCCTATATTCTTGCGGTGAGGCTGAGCGGTCCTCCCCCCGCCAAACAAAACGTAACGAATCTCGATCGCGTTCTACAATCTCTATCTGCAGGAACATTTCTTTAATGTCGGCTATTACCGCGGTCCTGCCTTCCCTAAAACGGACTAACACGCCGAATAAGGATTCTAACAGATCAGGACCCGCTAGAAGAGCACTATTTAGCGACCTACCGTACGCGGTAGCGGCTGCGTCCCAAACTACGCGCATTTTTCCGCGCTGCGGATGAAACGTTGCGAAATGCGCCAAGTACCATGCCCTAGGCGCGTCCTGCGGGGGCGGCGAGTCTACTTTTTCCGCGTAACCTTTGTCTAACAGGTTATTTATGTGCTTAGTATACTCGATTTTCAGAATAGGGTCGCGATCTAACTTATTTTCCAGGCTGTACAGCCGCCGTAACGCGTGCGCTTTATTATTTGGCAATTCTTCGTTATCGGTACGCCATAACAAACCCGCTCGGAACCTATCTTCCCCGGGGATTTTTTCACATGTCGCTTCTAGTAAATCTATTGCTCTTTGATCGGGATCGGCCCGAGGTAACTTTTTAACTACCCCTAGTGACTCGATATCGAAATGTTCCTTCATGAGAGCTAAAGCTTCATCGTCGGCCGTTTGTGGCCCCATGTGGCCTACAAACGCTACGGTTGCCTCCGATGACCTATGCGGTCCGTGCAGTGACCATCCTAGCCGCGTCAAACTAGCTACCGGGAGGTGCGATTTACCGCTGATAATTTGGCGCGTCACTATCAAATGCCAATTATCTTGACCTATAATTATTGAAGGCGCGGCAGAATCGTAACACAGCTCCTCGGCTATGTCGGCTAAATGGTCGCACTGCGCGACTATGTTTTTGGAGACGCCTTGCGCTCCTACGTTCAATCGATTGATGGTAAGCGCTTCCATCATTTCTAGATGCCTACTGCAAAAGCCGCGGATTGCGAATCGCACGTTACAAGAGTTCGGATCGCTCACGCTCCCACCTATACCTTCTATGTCGAGCGTTTCTCCCCGCTCTCGGGGCATTATACGATCGGCTGTTTCGTGTGAAATCAAACTAAGGGCCGCCCCTTCATCTAACAGGGCTAAGGCTTGCGTAGTACCTAGTGGGCCCGTAACCTCTACGGGCATCATTTTCAAAAACGTGGGCGCTATTCTAATCGCGTGAACGTTACTGACTTTTTTGTCTTCCACGGGCGCTTTAGATGCGTTCAAACCGTGTAGTAACCTGTGATTCCCGGCTTCGCACTGTTGCACTCCGCAAGCCACATAGGTATGTGGCTTGCGGAGTGCAACAGTGCGCAGTGCGGAGTGCAAATGCAGGTGCATTTGAAGCGACCACGGTGCGCCGCGCCTAGACATTTATAGCACAGCTTTTCGTTTTTCGCCCAATCCCAACGTTCGGATACCGATGCATTCAAAAATTTAGTACACGCTTCCACTTTGTGTTCATGATTATGACATATTAAACACTTATCACGTGACGTAAATCGTGCTGGTACCGAATGTTGTTTGGGCTTGGTCCCCGTATACGCGGGCCTTTTAGCCTCGCGGGGCTTCGTTTGAGCTACCGTCGGCGACCTATACTCCCCCGTGTGAGCTCTATCTACTCTATTTCGCGGGCGAGTGCTCTGGTAGCTGTCGTTGGAGTCGCTCGAATAGTCGCGGGAGAACACGGGGGCGGGAGTACGGGTGGGGGCGGTATGACGCCCTGACCTATTGTCCAGCTCAAAGGAAACCGTGTTCACGGCATTTTTCGGCTTCGGACCTCGATGACGACTCGTTCTTTTAGCCGCGGAACTAATTTCTAGCAGAAATTCTGATATCGCGACTAAATCGGGCGAGTTCAAATTAGCTTGTTTGAACTTGCCCCATTCGTACCTAACAATAAGGTTCAACTTATCGACGATCTTGTTGACTAGCTCTGGCGCGTACAAGTATTTTTCTTGCTTTAATGATTTTATTGTCGCTACTGCATTTGCGACGTGCGCGGCAAAAGACACGATATTACTGTTATCTTCGGCTAGGCGCGGCATGCGTTTAACATTATGTAGCTCAGTCAACACGATCTCTTCAGGGTCCCCGAACTGCCTCTCTAAGGCCTCCATTATCTCGTATGGATCCTGGACGGTATACATTATGGATTTCACCGCGGTACGCGCTTCACCTTTCAACGCGCGCCTAATTCGACTGACGTTATGTACGTAACTAAACATGGGCGCGGTATCGTTAAATTCAGCACGGAATGCGATCCATTCTGTGATATTACCGTCGAAAGCGGGTAATTCGGGTGGCCTATGCATAATGGGCGCATACTGACTAGACACATCTCGCGGCGGGCGATGAGTACTCATATGCGGCTCGCGGGGCGCGGGGGCGCTGGGCGCCGGCGCGCTAGAGGCGAAATTACGTATTGTGTGTAACGCGGACGCTTCATTTTTAGTTACGTAATTGCTCTGATCTAGCTGGGACTGTCGTTCTACCCAATTCCTCACGCGTTGCTCGTCTTTTTCGACAAGAGGTTCGGACTTACCGCTAACAGATTGCGCCTCATGCTGGGCAATCTGTAGCCTTAACTTGGCAGTTTCCGTCTCTTTATTAGCAACGGCGAGGGCGGCTTTATGAACCTCGAGTTCCGCTAGCAACAGAGCTAACTTTTCGTCGCACTTTTCACTATACACACTTCGATTTTCGCGCACTTTTTTACTACCGCGGTCGCCGCACTGCGAAAAGCGGTCTTTTTCCCCGGCGGACGTGTTAGGTTTACACAATGTCCCCGGTGGACTTTTAACTAACGTCTTTTCCGCGTCGTCTTCCGATATTTCCGAATAAGCGGGCGCCGGCGCTCTTGCCGGCGGCGGCTGTAGACGCGGTTCGACACTAGGACCATCGCCAAGAGTGCTGGTGGTGCCTTTGTCCCATGTATTGGTATCGCCGGAGGTTGTTTCACCAGACGGCGGGGTAACGGCTCTGGAGGGTTGTCCCTTGTGTGAGCGAAGAGACATCTTGAGCGTATGATCGGACATCTTCTTCTTTCTTCTTGCTTCTTGACGCACGTGGGGTTCCCTAACCTTACCTACCTAAAACCTAATGGCTGACACTGCCTAGTGCAGTGAAAGCGGCCCTACGTTCACTTTACTTACTCGTGGGCGTTAATCCCTGATGCACTGAATCTCGCGCAAAGGCTAAGTGCAAGTGCCAGAGCGTCCGAAAGCAGTGTGAAGACGTCAACCATGTGACGTTGCAACGAAAGTTGCCAGGACACGAACGTGGAGTATGGCCTCTACACGAGCGGTCCGTCCAGCAAGCTGGTAAATAGCACAGGGCTCTTCCGCGAAAGCGGGCAGGTGTATCAGCGGTTAGGCCGGACACCGTATGAAGATTCTGAGCGAAATTAATCCAGCTCAGCGCGTACTTGTTTCTTTCTTCAATTGGCCGCAGTTTTCTGATATCCGGAGCTCGAAGGACCAGCTGTTGTGTGCAGACCGGATTACCACGTTGAACCAAGCAGCGCTGACCCGCTGTACCATTTACCAGGTCATGTAGGGAGATGAATAATAACGCTTATTTAAAATTGTAAAACATTTGAGCAGTGTAGTTGCAGGTGTTTCCCCGTTGGGAGTTGTTGTAGAAGTGAGGTTGAAGTGAGCAACGAGTACTTTTTTTTTTTTTTTTTTTTTTTTTTTTTTTTTTGAGCCTGACTTGGGCTTTATGCTTCTGGAGCGCTAAAGCGGGCGGACTGTTTGGTGGGATGGTTGCCGGGGGAAAATCCAGGACCCTTCCGCGACCTAACGTGATGAGTTTGCTACGCTGGAATGCTCCTACCGAGCTTGCGCTTCCAGCGAGATCAGTTAAAGCGAGTTCAACCTGATCTGGGTGAGTGGGGGGGGATCGAGCTAATGGGGGTTTTGTCGCTGGTTCGCTACTCCTAGCCTAGCTGAGAAGACTCCAGCAAGAAACTCAGCTAGGCCCGACGACTGTCGGGGTGACTCTATCCGGTATGCGGCGGTACCGGGTGGATAAGGGACTGAACGTGTCGATGTGGTCGCGACTGTTCCGAGGTGGGCGTCCCCGCCGGCGGGGGCGCCGCAGTGTACATGTGGGGGAGGGCGCACGCACAGCGTTCCATTTCTCATGAATGGCCGCTGTGAGTGCGTCGTCCTGGTCCGTGACGTAGTGTCTAGGCCGCCGAACCGAGCGGCCCCTAATCAGTGACTTCCGTGTTAAGAGTCCGAGGGGGGGAGGGTTGGGAATGTAGTTCGCAGCCTTCCTAACTAGCGGATTACTACTGTGCGGAGCGTTGTCAAAATAACGCCGGGCAGTCTGCTTAAAGAAACCATAAAGGGAGTCAAGCCCCGCGTCATGGTGCAAACTGAGGGTCGTCTGGTACCACGGGGCCCCAGTCGCCCTACGGAGGAAACGATTCTGAACGACCTGAAGCGGCTCGAGACTTGACATACCCACGTGGGTAAAAACCACACTTGAGTATGCCATGATTGGACGAACACAAGTCTTGTAGAGTGTCAGCTTATTTCTAAGTGACATTTTACTAAACTTGTTAATCATCGGCCCTAGCCTTCCTAATACGAACAGCGCTCTGTTGCGTACCCTACGGATGTGGCTTTTGAAAGTCATACGACGGTCGAGAGTGACGCCTAGATATTTGACCTCGTTAACCCACGGAATGGGCTGGTCAAAAAGCCGGACCGGAGCCACCTTCCTGCCTGTCGGACCTATGGCAGTAGGGTGGAAGATAATCGCTGCGCTCGCTGATAATCGGATTGACTTCAATACGCCAAAGACGAAACCATTGACCTAGGCCATTGATTGCCTCTTGGAGGTATTTCCGAACAAGAATGTAGCGATTGTGCGTCGTAAAGAGCGCGGTGTCGTCCGCGAACAACCCTAGTTCGACACGCGGGTGCCTAGGAATGTCGTTCGTGAACAACGAATAGAGTGTAGGCGAGAGGACGGAGCCTTGCGGGACTCCTGCCCTAATAGGATGTGGAGGTGAAAGCGTTCCCTCCAGTCGGTAGCAAAAGCTTCTGTCCGTAAGGAAATCTCGTATTATGAGTACGAGTCTGTCCGGCATACCGATCTGATATAACTTGTAAATCAACCCGTTATGCCAGACCTTGTCGAAGGCTTTCGCCACGTCAAGAAAGATCGCTCCCGTCTTCAACCCTGTTCGACGCGAGAAGCCGTCCAGCACGTGCTCCGTGATGCGGTGCACCTGTTGGACGCACGAGTGTCCGGCACGAAAGCCGAACTGCTCGTCCGTGATAATTGAATTCTCAGTCGTGAACCTGAGAATCCGAGCGAGGATGATTCGCTCATACAGCTTAGCAAGCGAGCTGAGTAAGCTGATGGGCCTGTAAGAGGCTGGCGAGGCCCGGGGTTTGCCGGGCTTCGCTATTCCGATGACCGTGGCACGTTTCCACGCGGCTGGAAAGTGACTATTGGACAGGGCGGCATTGAAGATGCCGACCAGAATGAGTAAGAGATGTTCGGGCAGAAGTCTCAGCATGCGGTTGGAGATGCCATCCGCACCCGGGGACTTCCTTACTCGAAGATACCTTACTCGATCGTGGACTTCCTTAACCGACACCGGTACGAGAGGTGAAGTTACAGGGAGACGCGATCTCCTGTCCACCTCAGAATTTACCCTCTCGACATGGGCTTCATCGGCAGGCAGGAGGCTGGGCGAACATTGAGACTCTAAACTATTGGCGAGACATTCTGCTTTCTCGTCGTCCTCGAGTCCAGACGGTATCTGATTTGAGAGATCTAGCTAGTTTCCAGTAAGCCTGGTGACTAGGCTTTATCTCCCCCATCAGATCCCTAAAAGAGTTCTCCCGAAATTCGGCAATTCGCTGTTTGGACTCGTGACACAAGCCCCTCAGGATTTGACGATTTTCGGGGGAAGGCCAGTTAGAGTAGGTCCTAATGGCGCGATTTTTCCTAGTCAGCAACTCTCTCAGTTCCCTAGGCAGGGGGCGGCGTTGGATTTCCTCGGCCGACACCTCCCTAGAGGCTTCGCTTTTGACAGCGTTGAGGTAGTTGGTGAATAGGTCGATCGCTTGGTCAGTCTGTTGAGTTGTGGTAATAATGTCAGGTATGTCTCTAAGTATGGGGGCGTCTGTCTTTAGGAGACCTTGTTGCACCTTGTCCCAGTCCACGAGTGTCCTGGTAGGAGGGGCTTGATCGGAGTGAGGGCCCAGTCCCAAGAGGACCGGCCTATGATCTGAAGTTAATTCGTCTAGCACTTCTATAGAACGCAGAGTGAGCGCTACGTTCTTTAGAAGGGCTACGTCAAGTATGTCCGGTCGGTGTCCTTCAGTATGGGGGTAGTGGGTTGCTTCAAGGGGAGGGAGGATATCGAAAGGGAGGCTTTCGATCAACAGACGATTGAGCAGCCTACCGTTGGGGTTAGTCGCGACGCATCCCCAGTCGACGTGTTTGCTATTTAGGTCCCCGGCCACGATGACCGAGGGGCCTAGGGCTGCTAAAATATCTAGGTCAGTCTGTAGTATGTTAAGTGATGGAGAGATGTAGGCTGACGCAATCGATATGGGGGGATGACCGTCCATCGATATGCGGCAGACCGACACTTCCATATTTGTCAGTGGAGGGGGGTTGAGAGAGATGCAATGTAGGAAACTTTTATAGAAGATGCAAGTGCCCCCGCGGGCCCTACCAATCCTATCGTTTCTAATCTGAGTGTAACCAGGGACGCGGAAACATTGCATAAACGGTTTATAGAATGTTTCCTGTACTAGGAAGATGTCGACGGAATGATCGCGCAGAAAGAGTGTAATCTCATCCTTCATTCGGCTTAGGCCATCGGCGTTATAAAAACCGATGGTTAGCGAACTGGGTTTAAGCTTGAGGCAACTATTATTCATTCTGGTGGAGAGCGACTTGACGGCCTAACACTGAGGCGAAGAAGTAATTGCTAGCGTTTGCTATATAAGCCTCATATTCCCTCTGCTCCTGGGGAGAGAGGGTCTTTGAGGCCAGTATAGAAACTGGGAGGGGACCTGGGGCAGGCCGGCCTGCTTGAGGTGCGGGGGTACCTCGGGCAACGGGGCCCCCCTGGGACGAGGGCACTGAGGGTGCCGGAGAGGGTGCTGCGACCGCAGAGGGCGGCGGGTTCCTATTGGCAAGCCCTAATCCTACAGCCTTAAGGGCGGGGAACTCTTGTGCGCTAGTGGTCTGAGGAGCCACCTGAGTCTTGCCTGACCTGCGCCCGTCAGGTTGCGAGGGCTTCGGTTTGCCGGAGGTGTCCTTCCGCTTTGGAGCACAGGGGCAGCCTCCCCAGTTGGCGGTATGTCCATGGGGAAGTTTGCGCTCCAAGCAGTTGACACACCGCCGGCCTACCGGGTCCTTGCAACCCTTCGGACGCGGGCAGTTGCGAGACGAGTGGTCGCCAGCACACTTGACGCAGCGGGGGGGAGAGTTACAGCCACGAGCGCTGTGACCGTACCTCTGGCAGTTGTGACACTGCGTGACGTAGTTCCTCTTGTTGGGAGGTTCTACCCTAACCGTAACACCTAACACGTTCTTGATGGCTTGAAGAGCCTGACGCGAGCTAGGACTGGGATCAGTCTTCACCAGAACAATATCATATTTGCCCCTAGACTTATGATAGAGACGACACACCTCCCGAACGTTAATTCCCTTCCTCACTAGATCCTCCTTTACCTCATCATCCGCAAAGAACCTAGGTACATTGCGGATGATGGCCCTGTGGTCTTTCTCTTCGGGGAACGTTCGCCGGTTGAAAGACAGCTTGAGTTCCTCGAAGAGCCTGGCCAGGGCTCGGTAAGTTTTGGATCCCTGGACCGTGATCCTAAGCCCGTAATAGGGTTCGGTCTGAAGATCCGTTCGGTGTATGGCAATGCCCCTCTGCTGGGCCATGGCCCGAGCAGTGGTCCATCGCTGTACATCGACCAGTACCAACGAGTCGAGCCTATTATGGTCGATCCCTGGTGCCGACGACCCGCCGCCGCTTGCCTGAGGGGCACTACTGGCCTGAGGGGCCTGCACAGAGTGTGCTGCGACGGTAGGATTCGACGGGATCGCAGCTGTTGTCGAAGACCCGCCGTCTCTTGCCGGAGTGGCACTACGGGCCTGAGGGGCCAGCACAGAGGGTGCTGAGACGGAGGGAGTCCGCGGCGCCTTCGGCGCCGGCGCCGAAGACGTTGGAGACTTCGACCGCGTACGTTTTCCCTTGCGGTTGCGAACTTTTTCCCAACCTGAGGTGTCAGTATCTGTGTCCATATCGTCGGTAGAGTAGAGAAGGTCCCTGTTTTCGTCGTCAGTCAGTACGTGAGTCAGAGAGCGGGTTGGACACAAGCTGGGGGCGCGCTTGGAGTCCCGGTCTTTTCGCGCGTAGGAACGTGTCCTAGGCGAACGTGACCGGGATTTCCTCAGGCTAATACCCTCAGGGGAGGCCTTATGGGCTGGAGGGGATAAGGAGACAGACGCGGCTGCCTTTTTACTGGGTTTCTTCTTACGAGCGCCCCCAGAGGGCGGCAAGACTGCCTTAGGGGCAGGGGGAGGGGGTTTAGGTTTGGAGGCCGACGGCGCCGGCGGCGGCGGCGGCGGTCCCATGGTGGCCGGAGGGGCCGGGGCAGGCAAAGTGACTGCCGGCGTTGCCTTAGGGGCCTGGATGCTCGAGACTTTGATGTCGAGCTTTGAGGGGCGCAAGATGTGACTACGGCCCGCCCGGGCCACAGGCATACCGAGTTCCGTACGCAAGTGATCGTTTTCGGATCTCAGGGTACTGATCTCGGCCGCTTGTCGCTCGAGATTAGCCCGAAGGGTCGCCATCTCCTCCCTCAGCGTCGCTATCTCGTCCTTGACCTCCATTCTACAGTGAGTCGCCGCACGCGCTTAAAACTACGCGGAAACTTAAGACTACGAGTGTACGCGGGAATGAGGTGAGCCTATAGTATTTGTCACGTCCACTTGTCCGCCGTGTCGGTCAGCTAAATGTGTACCTAGTTTGCGGGAAGGAGTCGGACTGGTATGAGTTTATCGGGCTTCGTGGTGGTATCCACCCCGTTTATGGCTTCGTTTGGCACTGTTATAGTATCCACCACAAACGGCCACTGCGAGCGTGGTCTTTTCAACGGGCAGAGACGCGCGGGTCTTGACTTGAGAAAGTCTTAACTAACGGGTATCCACCAGGTGTATTGCTACAACCAGGAGTCTAGCCCACTCAGTTTCAACGAGTATCCACTGAGCGACCACTACGAGCGTGGATTTCCAGAGGGGCCGAGACACACGGGTCTTACTGGTGACTTGAGAAAGTCTGAACTAACACACCCGGAGCTGTCCTTGTGGTAATTTGCGATTAAATCACCACGAGGGGGAGCAGAGAGCGAGCGAGTCAGAGCTAGTCTGAATGAGGTTCGGGACTAGGACAACGATAGAGCAAGAGCGCACAGTGAGCACGACTTCACCCAACCGCTGCCGTAGCCGGAATAGCAACGAGTACGAGTGCTGGCCTCTTTTATGGGTTTTTTAGCGTGCTCGTACTAGTGGCTGGTATGTGAGACATTTATTGGCTAATAAGCTTACAGTATTACATGTTTGTAGGAGGGTTAAAATTGATATTTATATAGGACATTTCTTCGTAAATTAGTACAAAATTCTTATAATCTAGACATTTTGCGTATTATGACATGATATCAATAAAATTAGACACAGATAAGACTTAGCAACTAGACATAGAAACACAATATTTATACACGTTATTAACACAAACAAATTGGTATAAACCGAGAAAATGATTGACTTAGATCTAGTTATACACAAACAATGGCAATTTTAAGCTATCTGCGACAACGGGAGTTGGTCGGTCAAAAGATAACCTCCTAAAATGGGGAACTGGACCACAAGATGATGCTCTCTGCGAGTGTGGTGTCCTCCAAACAACGATACACATGAGACAGTGCCCTATGTGTCCAACAACGTGCACTGAGGAAGATTTTTTTTTTTTTTTTTTTTCTTTATGAAACAGGAGGCAAACGAGCAGAAGAATCGCCTGATGGTAAGTAATTAACGCCGCCCATGGACGCCTGCAACACCAGAGGGGTCACAAGCGCGTTGCCGGCCTTTAAGATGGGAATACGCTCTTTTCTTGAAGGTTTGAAGGTCGTATCGGTCCGGAAGATCTCCTAAGAGCTACACCCCGAGGAATAGAAGTGGCAAAATATTGGCAATCAAAAGTTTAACCTTAAGAAATTTGATCCCTTTACACGAATAAAAGAATAAAGAATTTATTATTATAACGTTTCTAACAGCCCTTTTATGTTAAATATGAAAAAAATTGATATTAATATGCGTAGGAAAATAAATAAATTTTTCAATTAGGTAGGTAATGAGAATACGCCTTTCTAATATTTATTAGGAAAAGGATTTAAAAAAATGTTTAATAAAAATCCTTTCCCTTATGATTTTTTCTTAAAAATTGTTTTAGTTTATAGTCAAAATTGTTTGTACTTATTTTATTTACAATTATTTTTTTAGTCAAAAATAATATTTTATAAATTGGTTAATAAATAAATACTAGCTAACAACAAGTATTCATTGCAAAAATCTCAGTAATAATCTAACTATCAAGACATATTAAACTAAACAAACTCAGTTTACTCTCACCTAACAACTACCTACATTTTTTAATATCACCCATCGTCTCTTGCAATTAAAGACTAAATATATTTACATTGTATCGAGTTGTATCGTTATTTCAAAATGTAATTACGCACCGTACACTCAGCCAAATAAACTTCATTAAGTTAACCGTACAGTCGACATGTCATAACCGTAACGACGATCGTCTGACGAGAATCGCTCATATATTTGGTGAAAATAACCAATTTGGGTGTATAAAATTAGCACTTGTTATGATGTGTCAAAAAACATTTTATTTACATTTTTGGCGAGATTGCGTCAAAATAACCGCGGTTTAAGATTATGGCACGGTTAAATCATTTTAATTATGACAAATTTCATTAATGTATATGCATTTTGCGCTACTTAAAAATTTATAAATAAAAATTAACTCTTCTGCGAGGACATTTCAGAAGTTTGTTTTTTAAACTAAAATTGCACTTAAAAGCGACACCAGGGTGCTTAGCCAAAGTGCAAATCGTAAACGCTCCGTAGCGTATCGTAGTAACCTCTCTACCACTCTTTTATATTAGTGCGACAGTGACAGTTGCGTTTCGTTCGCTACGGAGCGTTAACGATTACAACGTTGGCTACGCACCCAGGTACCCGAATGTGGAACTTACCAAATTTTCTTTTCAACCGACTTCAAGATTTCGAAGGAGGAGGTCCTCAATTCGTCGGGATCTTTGCTTTTGCTATTTTTAGGGTTCCGTAGTCAACTAGGAACCCTTATAGTTTCGCCATGTCTGTCTGTCCGTCCGTCCGTCCGTCCGCGGATAATCTCAGTGACCGTTAGCACTAGAAAGCTGAAATTTGGTACTAATATGTATATCAATCACGCCGACAATGTGGTAAAATAAAAAGTGGAAAAAAATGTTTTATTAGGGTACCTCCCCTATACGTAAAGAGGGGAGTGATTTTTTTTTAATTTCAACCCTAACGTGTGATATATTGTTGGATAGGTATTTAAAAATTAATAGGGGTTTAGTCAAATCATTTTTTGATAATGTAAATATTTTCGGAAATAATCGCTTCCAAAGTCGGAAAAATAGCGTCCCCCCTGTAACTATTGAACTGTATGTCCAAAAAAAAAAAAATTTGAGAAGATGCGCATTATGATAAACTTTTTAGGAAAACTATTTAGAACATTATAGGTCTAGCCATTTTTGAGTTATTTCCAAAAAACTTCTTCCATAGGCATCAGATACGACCTTTTGGCATTAGTCTGGTTCTTATTCCATTGAAGCTACGGAACCCTCCATTATGCGTGGTCCGACACGCACTTGGCCGGTTTTTTTAATGTATATTTACCGATTATACTAAAACGGCTGGACTGATTTAGAAAATTCTTTTTTTGTTTTTGTGTGCATCCTAATGGACCCAACTCAGCATAGTACCAGCCTATAAGCCGTTACCTATATTGATCTTAATAGCTACTAAAAACGTCAACTTTTAATCAGTTATTTAATTACAGATTTTTACACGCTTAACATTTAGGCAAATTTTACTGAATTAGGTATTCCATGAATCAAATAAAAGATATAGCCAAATTAATGTTTATAAAATTATATTTTTTTCATAAACAAATTCCTAAATTACAATATTTAATAGTACATTACATGCCCAAAACCGTAAAAAACAATACCGCAACCCATCAATAAGGGTGACGAACGACGCAATAATTGCGCCGATCCATCATGTTGACGCAAACACAACTAAATAATTTCGGGTTAAACATTTATAGGGTGAGGGGGTAATTAGGGGGAGGGAGGAGAGGATTAGGAGTGCATCTTGTTTCTGGGAAAGTGATTTCTGTACATAAAGGTGCTAAAACATGTGACATGCGTCTATGGCTCTTCAAAAAACATTGAAATAATATTTTTGCGCCTTTCATTTTGTAAGATATTAATTTAGGTGACTGAAACGTGAAACCAATCCACAAAAAAGCCCTCATGGTGAAAATACCTATCTTGATAGCTATCTATAACCACCTAGAGGAATTTTTAGACAAATTTGGTATTTTCAAGACAAAGGTAGATCATTGTCGGTTGTCAATAAGGCGTTGCTTCTATAAAAAAACATTTAGAAAAGAACTTTATTAACAAAAGGCAATGATGTACCTTTGACAAACGTCACAAATATAATTGCATAAGAAACATTATCGAACTGATTCATAACTTCTAATAATCAAACACCTTACCAACCCCTAGTCCCCCAATAAGGCTTGTGTTGTGGGTACTAGGTGACGATACACATAATAGATAGATATACAGAGAAGAATCATTAGATAAATAAAATTCAATATACATAGATAAATACTTAAATACATAGAAAACATCCATAACTCAGCAATCATCCGTCACAAGCACACAAATAAATGCCTTGACCAGGATTCGAACCCGGGACTTTCTGCTTCATAGGCTACGGCTCACTACCGACTAGGCTACGAGGCCGTTACTCCGATAGGAGATTTCAAAACTGAACGTCTTAGTTTTTGAAATCAACGTGTACCTATACGCTTTTCTGGAAGTACAGTCGCCGGCAATAGTATCTTCCTACACGAAGGCCCCAACAATATGTGACACAATCTTATTTGTGCCTATAAGAACGTGTCAAATATTTTTGCGGCCTTCGTGTAGGAATTAAGATACTATTGCCGGTGACTGTACATACCTACATATCTACAACAAGAAATTTTGAGGTGTCATTCCACCTTCTAGATAACTGTTCGTACATTATAAATATATCTACAAAATTCTCTTCAAATCGACCTATCCATCACCCAAACCTTCAATAACCCAACCTCAATAGTCCCCAACAAATTACAAAGCACCCCCACAATCCGCCGAGAGATGGCGCCACAATACGGGATTAGCGGTTATTACGTCACCTTTGTGCGACGAGAGCGAATATTAAGGATTATGACGAGGGCTTTTCTTTGGGCTGCTGTGGAGTGTAACAGGGTATATGATTGGAGAAAACTAAAAGTAAAAGCTAAACTAAAATCTGAAATAAAACTAAAACATCGGACAACATATAGGTATGTATATAATGTAGTGTTGTCAAAAAATCGTAGATAATCTGAAAAAAATGTAACGTTGATGACATGTTACGTTAGTTTTATCATTGGATTACAGTACAGTAGATACCTACTAAAAATTAAGCACGCGGAATAGAGTAAAATATATACCTGAATGAGGAGAAGTAGAATTGTAACAATAATGTAAGTATACATATCAACTCGCAGGGCACCTTGTAGCGAGCTGTTGGGGATGGGAAGTCACGAATCTACGGACCCGTGTACTCCAGACAATCAGTCAGAGTCTCCATCTGCGGCGTGTCTTTGTTCGGAGTGGACCCCCAAGGGGACAGGACTTTCGGTTCTGGCTTACCTTGGCCGTTCAAAAAGGAACAGCGTCCGAACTATATGCTCGTAGAGTGGAGGGAGAGCAAGATGCATAAGATGAATAATATTATTTATTTCGAATTTAGTATTGATTTTTGTCCATTGCTAAGAATGTTCCTTACATGTTCGTGATACAATATCATGCTATTATATGTCACTGGCGTAAGGAGCAAAACAACACGAAATTTAGATCTTTTTGTGTCTTCAAAATACATTTGCACGCCAAAGGCAAAAATTGATAAAAAACACTACCTCCGTATCCGTATAAAATCATTAGAGTACCTGAAACAAAACAATATAAATAAGTTATGGACTACGCCGTCACGATATTGGGTATGTGAATTTTTTTTGTCTTACTTTCTATAACCTAGAAAGAAAGAGAGGCTTTTGCATGAATCGAGCTCCATTCAACCCGAAGTCTAAAGCCAAATTATATTAAAATGGGTTGCAACCCCAAATTATAAGCTTAGTAAAACAATCTTAAATGTAAAAGATTATTACTTTTCTTTTCTTTTTTTGTTTTTATCACATATATTTGTACCTGAGGTATGGATGTTTTCTATGTATTTAAGTATTTATCAATATCTATCTATTATACAGGGTGAAACTTAAGTCGTGAACAGTAATATGTTTTTCTAACTCCATAAACAACAAGCAATTTAATGCCCCAACTCTTACTAAAAACAGACAAGATTTTTTTTTTTTTTCATATTTTTTGTCGTTTATTTTACTTTTAAATGTGATCATGTGGAATTAAAACAGCTTTATAAGATATTTCAGATGAAAAATTAAGTAAATTTCATTTCTAACTAGGACAATAGACAAATTTGATGTCAATGTCAGTTCCGATTCAAAGAATCAATTCAATTTACTAATTTAAATATCTTAATAAGCCGTTGTAATATCCTAAATCCACTGCTAAAAGTAAAATAAACGACAAAAAATATGAAAAAAAAAAAAAAATATCTTGTCTGTTTTTAGTAAGAGTTGGGGCATTAAATTGCTTGTTGTTTATGGAGTTAGAAAAACATATTACTGTTCACGACTTAAGTTTCACCCTGTATATATCGTCGTCTAGTACCCATAACATAAGCCTTATTGAGCTTACTGTGGGACTAGGTAGGTTTGTGTAAGATTGTCCTATAATATTTATTTATTTATTTATTTATTCATAATACTAAGTTAAATGAAATTGTTATTAACCCAATTCAGAATAATAAACAGTTTAATTTTTTAAAATGTCAAATAAGCTATGCCAAATGCCATGTACTTGGTTCATCCTTTCGTTAACCCGCAGGGTGTCCTTTGTAAACTTGTTGGTACGGGGCATTACGCTAGTATATTGGTTTTCGGGGTTTGTTTTCAGAAGGGTTCCGCGCAACTTTGACAATGAACGTTTCGGATTGGAAATTTAATTGAACTCTATTGTCTGCGATTTGATTTGTTTGAGAGATTGTAAGGTTGACTCGTTAACGTCTTTCAGTTCTAATAATATTTAGGTGATAATTAGTGTTGAATACATTTAAAATTTAGCAGATTAAAAAAAAACTATTCGGTACCTATATTACAAACGGTTACCCGCAACCACAGATCAATGCATTTATATATAAGGTTTTTTTATCGTATGGCTACATTGGCTACATGTCACTGGATATAGATAGACATTTCTTCTCTCAGGAATGAGTAGTGGGAAAGCAGATGATGAATAAAATCCAGTGAGTGCTGCGAGGTCCAGATGGGATAGTGCAGCTGCCAAGTTTGTTACTCTTGCACCACCCGGGGAACACGTGTAGGGTTGTTTAAGGTGTTTCCTACGAACGCAGAGTAACATTGATCCCCAATGTAGTTGAGCATGTCAGACAACGCATCGTCACGATACGAAACGATTTTTTTGAATTTAGTAACGGAAACTTTATCAGTGGGAACTTGGGAGAACTTTTTAAACACCTATTTCAGCGTTTCTTAAAAAAAACCTACATTTTATTGTGAAGGTTTCTGCAATATTTATGTTAATTCTAGCTATTTCTATGCTAATATGAAAAAACAGAGTCCCGAAATTCTTACATATTTTTGGAACTTTATTTTCTCTTACCGCCATACAATACTTTGGTATTGGTAAATTTTTACATAATTGGAATAATCTTTGGGATTTTTATTTTATTTAATTAGGATTATAGAGCTCGTGTTTATAGGTAGGATTAATATAAGATATCACAATCTAGCAAAGTGGCTTTTTTAAGAAACGTACTTTCCACATATTTTAAATATATATATGTAGGTATCTAGTCCGAAATAGGGATTTACTCACTTATAGCTTTATATTTAATAACATTTGTATAGTAACACATACAGATGTTCCAAATAATTGGAAATACTCACGGAAATTTCGAGAAATTTTCATAAGAAATATAAGAAATTGGAAATTTAAGAAATGGAAAGTTACAAATCTCATACAAAAATCTGAGAATTTTTCGAAATTTTCATATGTGGAAAATTTCACAGTTTTGGAAACTTTGCGACAGCATATCAGTAACACATTCGCTGCTCAAACAAAGATGTAAACCAAACATTCCTACATGTATTTTTAAACAGCAAATTGAAAGAAACCCAAGCGATTCTCAAGGGATTTTCCCCTTTCCATATCGAAAATAAACTTCATAAAATTCAAATTAGCGGCAACCCCATCTTCAAAGGCCATTTGGCTTCATAAATAAACCTCTCAAAGGAACAAAAACACCCCAACAATTAACAAATCGCTGGCAGTTTAGGGTTAATTTTAACCCTTACGTTTTTTTTTATTTTTAAATTATTGCAGTAACCTGAAGCTCCTGAAACAATAAATAGCGAGTGACAAATAAAAGGGTAGGTGAGCTAAAGGTGTAATCACACGTGGTTGTAACTTTCAAAGTTTTATATAAAATTTTCCTAGGTAATTTTGATCCCATCATTCGGCGTAGAAACTAGTTTTTACGAAACTTTAAGTAGGTATTGAACGTATAATTAAGAAATGCTGTTTTAAATGCTGGAACTAAATTCAACCACAAGGCACTAAGTGCTTGTTATCTGGGTAAAAAATTTGCTTGTTTGAGTTCTCATTTAGACTAATTTTTGCAGGTCTAAGGGTTATTAATAAAATAATACTTATTGAATATAAGATTTAATTTATCTTTTCATCCAATTGTTTTCTCATGTACTTATTTAGTACCTTAAATAATAAAAATTAATCTACCCATAAAGAAAAATAAAAGCGAGGAATTTATTGATTTTAGACTTAGTTGGGATAATCAACTAACCAAATAGATTATGAAGGTTTTCGAAACTTATGTGCGAAATATCATTTTATATTTGCCAGTGCACAGGCTTAAAATTAACCCGCTGCTAAAAGCCGGGACAAACTCTAGCAAGATGATGATAATGTGCTTGTGACAAGTAAGAAGCTGCAAAAGTAGGCTGTATGCTAGTTTGCCACGTGCTCTGAAAGTTTGTGGTTCATGTATAGCACCCATTACCCGTTACCCAACACTTTTTACCATCTGTTTGTTATTCCGTCTATTTTGGGACATCCTTCCTTTTTACCCCTGTCATTGTGCCTCAATTAAGAACTCGCATTTCTTTTTAATGGCCCAAGATATATCCAGTTACAACTACGCAACCTCTAATCCTTTCAAATCTGAAATTAAAAAAACAACCTTAAGGTTATATATTGAGAGTATGAATTGCAGTGACAGCTATAGTTAGATGAGAGTTTTGGAAAGTTGTTCAGTGATATATCAATCGTACAAGCGATAATATTACTTTTCAAGTGCAATTTTTTCTTAATTAATACTTAAACTGGGTAATTTATTGGTGCGAAAAGAATGTAAGTCTTTTATTTATACGAACACGGTTATTAATTGATTTTTTACTGTTCAGTAAAGTTATTTCATTTATTGGGTGTAACATTAATGGTTTGACTAATTGAAAAGTAATTAAACTAAGAAATGCTCAAATGGCTCATTTTACTTTTACATGAAAAAAGTATGATAGACATTTAATTTCGTGTATAAAATTGTATTCCCAAATTGTACTTGAACCAAATAATAGGAATTTGTTAACCACAATTTATATATTAATATTGATTAATGTAAAAAGATGTTAACGCAGTGGTAAATGCCTTATTTTAATACAAATCGGGAGACAATCAAGTACCATTGCGTTACTGTGATTAAGAATATTTACAGTTGTTATTATTAAACTAAGCTATCGGGATTAATAGCCTAATTAAGCCTCTTTCTCCGTCATAATAAAAGTAATGGCTAAGTATTCTAAAATATGCATTTTACGAAAAAGTATCAAAAACTTATGTACTTACAACGAAAAGTAGAATAGCTCAAATATTAGCATTTGACAAACAGCTGTTTGGTAGAAAATTGGTTTTTCAAAGCAGGTAAAGTTAGGCACGATATATTTTCAAATTTCACGGTGAGCTTTTTAATCTTCAATGAATGAACCCAAAGATGTCTATCGATATGTCTTACTATTGAAAACGGAGTTTGACCGCTTTAGAGTTCCAATATCTCTATATCCACTGTGACCTAAATCCTTGGACATATAACCGAGCTTGAGATTGCTCTTAGATAATTGTGTGCCTAAGTTTTAGGTCTTAGACGAGCAGATACTAAGGCATGAAGGTTTATAAAGTACTAGCCTTTTCCCGCGGCTTCGCTCCCGCGTACTATAAGTACTCAAAAAGGATACGATACCCATGTTGATTTTCAGACTTTGTGACCACATTTGCCCTTTTTAGGGTTTGAATTTAAAAAAAAACCTGAAACAAGTGTTTACTCATTTATCGTTCGGAATACTCCTGTGAAGTTTCGAATAAAATAGTCTAACAATCTTGATTCGCCATAAAAACTTTGGACCCCCATTTTACCCCCTTAGGGGATGAATTTTGAAAAATCCTTTCTTAGTGCACCTCTAGACCTTATAAGGAATCTACGTGCCAAATTTGGAATCTCTAGAACCAGCGGTTTGGGCTGTGCGTTGATATGTCAGTCAGTCAGTCAGTCAGTCAGTCAGTTACTTCTTTTATATATTTATATAGATATATATATAGATGTTAATGCTGATGTATTTTTACAAATTAATTTAAATATTTGCACATTTAGATTAGTAGTAGTAGAGCACACTATAGGCCAGAAAAACAATAATAATTGAAGAAAAAAAATCGACCTTCAATGACATGGTTTTTTTAAATTTATTTTTAAACTGATAATTAAGTACTATTTAAATAAAATAATATGGTATAAAATAAAATATATACCTTTATCGAACGAGCGGGGCGTAAGCGAAGTGAAGTTCTTACAAACAACTTCTGGCTACTGGGCCGTCTCGGCATTTCGATGGCTTTTTGATATTGAGAGTTTGTTCCGCGATAACTTGAGTAACGTTTTTCTGATCTTCATGAAATTTGATGGGGTTTTAGCAGTGATACACATCATTTGAGAGTTCATATATGAGCAGGATCGATCAAGGGGTCATGGAGCTAGAAGGCGCGGAAAAATCATCGTAAAGGTCTTGTTATATTGGTCAACTTATTTGCAAGGAAATCGCGAGTTTTCAGTTCGAGGCGGACTACTAGTTTATAATATAATTTAAGTATACATATTATCGATTTTATTACCATTTGTAACATTTGTAACATTTTTTGTTATTTTCTCTTTCAGGTATAAAAAATAAATAAAGCGTTCTTCTTTAATCTATGTGACACTTTTTCGGAAAAGGTACCATTGGCGGGCGGCGCTTACGCTTTTATTGGTCGAATATAATGTATTGAATCTCAAATATCAAATATATGTTTATTTTCACCTCACAAAGGATACATTTACACATATTATTAACACATATGAAACAGAGTTCGTTACATTTCAAGTTATACCCTTTGTGAGAGACAGGAGTCTGAACTAGGTAAAACCTGTAATACAGATCTCAGGATCTGTACAACAAACGATGTAAGGCCGTGGTCGCTTTCACCCGCCGCACGCGGCCGACAGCGGCCCGCCGCCCGCGGCGTCTGAATGGTGTGTTCGGGAATGCTCGGGAGTGGTCGTTTTCGCCCGCCGCGTGCGGGACAACGACCACGGCCTTAGCGTCATCCGCCAGGTGGTATCTTTTTCGAAAAAGTGTCACATTTTTATTTCCGGAATATAAAAATAAAACAAACAAACACGCTTCAGCACATATTTAGATTTAAAAAGAAAACGTTTTAAAAGTGACTCAT
This sequence comes from Pammene aurita, assembly GCA_947086415.1. Lineage (NCBI taxonomy): Eukaryota > Metazoa > Arthropoda > Insecta > Lepidoptera > Tortricidae > Pammene > Pammene aurita. The sequence goes on along the minus strand of OX352295.1, from coordinate 10,369,189 downwards.
TTACTTTTTACAAAGCGCGTCACTCACGCGTGACGGCTAAAGTAACAATATGGCGGGAAATATGGTTATTGTCATATCTTGTCATATATGTATGACGGGTCCTTAAATAGAAGGGAATTGAACTCTAAAACTTATTCGAAAAAAAACATTTGTTATTATTTCATTTTGATTTGATATAGAGGGACATTTGTACCGGATGTTTGTACGGTTTAAGCTACATCAAATTTTTATAAATACTGCAAACGTAAAATTAAGCAAATGACTCTTGAACAATGCCTATCAAAAGTGACGTTTTTTGTTGTTACAATATTTATTGCAACTCTAATTGTATTATATTGATGTAGTCATAAAGTTTTGAAACCATTTGTTTAACTAAATAGTGAAGTGAAAATAGATGTCATATACTTCAGAAAAAATGACCAAACCCTCCGGTGTTCGAGGCCAGATTCGAACTGGCGTCTTCCGCGAAAGCTGAAGACGCCAGTTCGAATCTGGCCTCGAACACCGGAGGGTTTGGTCATTTTTTCTGAAGTATATGACATCTATTTTCAGTTTATATATAGTAGTGTAACTACTAAAAATTACAAATCAAAAATATTGAACAAAATAATTTGATTTGCTTCAAGATAAATAGTGAAGTGGTTTTACGATTGTAGTAAAAACAGTACCTATTGGAAAATATTGATAACCAATCCGTAACAAATCAATATTTCAAAGTATGAATACCGAGTCTTGTTTCATTGTAACGTCTTTCAGTTGACAGGTAACACGGTTATGATTTTCAGTGTAGTTTTTCTTTTAGTTTCAATTTCAAAGCTTTAAGCCTGTCATAGCGATAACTTTGTAAGGATATTTTCATACAAAGCTATATTTCTTCAAATTTATTAATTTGATTTGGTTAACTTGAGTGGATGCCGTAAGGAATAAAAAGGAGTAATACTGAATAAAAAAAAATATTACCTTAAAAAATAAAACAAAAAACTAAACTTTAAACTTAAAATTTCATGACCAGAACGAATTTCAGCAGTCATCATTTCATGGAGGATAGTAATATGTATGACATCAACCTAGTCCCACAGTAAACTCAATAAGGCTTGTGTTGTGGGTACTAGACGACACAGATATAGATAAATACTTAAATGCATAGAAAACATCTATAACTCAGGAACAAATATCCGTGATAAACACACAAATAAATGCCCTGACCAGGATTCGAACCTGGGACCTCCTGCTTCATAGGCAGGGTCACTATATACCGACTAGGCTAGGAGGTCGTTAAATAATAAGATAATGTCTTTGTTTACTCCATAAGACAAGTAAAAATGAATTCTGTATATACGAGATTGTAAATATTATTAGACGTATAGAATTATATATTCCTTATATACTAATTTATCCACTCATCACCGGTCAAAACACCCACTATATCCCTGGCTTAAAGCTAATCCTAGCGACAATCAACCGCGTAAAAGTGCAGCCAAGTCTCACAACTTAGATTAGTTCCGACAAAAGTAGCGAACTTGGCGTTATTACTGTTATTAGTCTTGTGCACAAATTGGGATCTTTATTTTAGTAGTCGTAAAGTTAGTGACGAGCTAGATAAAAATCAGATTAGATGTGTTATTCTACCTATATAGGGTGGGGCCTGTAACTAAAGCAAAAAATTAAAACGTAGATTCTAGTCCTCAAACTAGACAACTTTTGTGTAGCAACTTTTTAAAATCATAAAGTTTTTAGATTGTAATTTTTTCAAACAAAGTAAATAGTATTTTCAATGTACTTAAAACTCCGTCTAATTGACATCGCCTGTCAGTCTAGTCACTCTACAGACATAATCAATTTCATAGTACATTGCGTGTTCGAATTAACTTTAAAATGTAATAAAATTCGTTAAGTTTGAGGAGAAGAATGTACATTTTAATTTTTTGCTTTAGTTACAGGCCCCACCGTGTATAGTATGTTTTTTTTAAGATGTCGGATTTGTAGGTACTTCTTTAGTACGATTCTGATATCTTAAAAAATTATCACTATACCTACTATTAGTTTGAAATGTGGTGTTGGAGGCGGATGGAGAGGATTAGCTGGACTGAGAGAGTGACGAACGAAGAAGTGCTGGAAAGAGTGGAGGAAAAGAGGCAGTTGATGGATAGCATAGAGTCGAGAAGAGGGAGGATGATGGGCCACCTCATACGACATGACAACTTTATACAGAAGATAGTTGAAGGAAAAATGGAAGGAAGGCGAGGAAGGGGAAGACCTAGAATTAATTATATAGACCAAATTAAAAATAATGTTAAGGTCAGGTCGTACCAAGAGATCAAAGATGAGGCCTGGGACCGAAGCAAATGGAGAGCCCACTTTGAGTTGCACCGACAAGAGCATGGCTCTTAAGTGTTTGATGATGATGACCTACTATTATACCAAAATACGGCCTTCTAGCCTAGTCGGCAGTGACCCTGCCTATGAAGCAGGAGGCCCGGGGTTCGAATCCTGGTCAAGGCATTTATTTGTGTTTATCACAGGTGTTTGTTCCTGGGTTATGGATGTTTTCTATGTATTTAAGTACTTATCTATATCTATCTCTTATATATATCGTCGTCTGGTACCCGCAACACAAGCCTTATTGAGCTTACTGTGGGACTAGGTCGATTTGTGTAAGATTGTCTCATAATATTTATTAAAATATTTTTTATTGACATAAAAGAAAAATAAAAACAAATACCCAGCAAACATTCTAAGTGCTTTTCCCTAGGCTCTATAATATATTACTAATTTAGGTAAAAATGACACCACGCACCACTTAAATTCACATATCGTACATTTATACTTCCGGGTAAAAATATAGAGCCATTAAAACGTAAATTTCCCTTAATCAATTCACTATAAGGTCAGAAACTTAAGGGTTGAGAATGAGCAAAATATAAGGTAAAATCAACTTCGAAACTTGACCAATAGTTAATATATACTTGTAGGTGCATATTAGGTGTATATGCGACGTAATTTGTTCTTATAGTGAGGACCTTTAGGTCGACGATTTAAGTAGCTTTTGCTACCAATTTCGTAGTAAATATTACCTTCCATAGATACCAAATTGAGACTATAAAGTTAAAAACACTTGTAAGGTACTAAAAATACCATAAGGTTTCATTTAGATTACCTAATAGTCAAATAAACTTTATAAAATAACTAATAAGTTGAAGTTTGCGAGGCGACTTCAGGTCAAGTTTGTTTTACTTACAAATAAGTCATTTATTGGTGAAATAGGACGTGTTTACCCAATAGTTATTTCGTTTTTAAACCAACAGTAGTGTTGGATGTACAATGGCCAAAGACAAAAAAAATATAGATATTCCAGTAGTCACTATAGGAAGTATTAGGATAATATGAAAATTCAAAGTGAATTATTAAAAGAAGAACAAAAGTGTGAATTAACTTCTAAATCCAGTTTGCATCGATATCCAACTTTGTGTCAATCTACTGATACTGATATCGTTTCAATAATACACACAAGCAAAGATCTTGATTATATGCATTCCTATAATATTGAATTAGGAAATCAAATATCTGATAATATAGATGAGATGAGAGATGGCAATGAAATCGGTGCAAACAAAGAATCGGAAAATAAAGACTCTGGAGATGAGTACATTAGAAATGAAGACTGCTTTAATATAAAATCAATAAAACTTATGGAAGACCTAAGAAAATGGACAGTACATCATGAACCCACCAACTCATCTCAAAACGACTTGTTAGTTTTAGGGATTTAAATTGCCAAAAGATGGGCGAACACTTTTAAAAACTGACGATATCTTTATAGAGCCTATGGGCCAAGGCAAGTTTTGAACTTTGTCAGATATGGATTTAAGTTCCTATTAAGTTGATGTTCAACGTAGACGGTATGTCTCTTTTTAACAGTACTGCTTCCGAAGTGTGGCCTATTGGTATGGCAATATATGACATGCCAAATATAAAGCCGATGTTTGCAGCAATTTACTATGGAAGTGGAAAATCACCTTTGGAACTTTATTTACGACAATTTATAAATAGTTAAAGCCATGACGCGTAATTTCAGTGACCGCGAGGCAACTGGATGGCTCGCGGTATTTAAGCTCCTGAAGTGATGAGGAACCGCCCTGTGCAACCCGAACTGACCCAACTTCGACTGAAGCGGAAATACGGGGGGTATGTAAAACAAATATCGTGAGGCAACCGATTGAAACAGCGGTTGCCTGAAAGAATGTACCCTGGTTATATAACAAAATCTTAATGCCATCCCTCCTGGTTGGACTGGTTCCCTGTACGAGAGCAAAGAAAAAAATTAAAAAAACAATTGTCAGGCAACCGCTTGAAAATTAGCATGCTTGTTCTTCATCACATACAGACACCGGATACAAATTACCATCCACCCAGGCCGGGCAGTTATCGAACCACCAGAGTTGGAAGCCGGACCGGAAACAGTAAACTGTAAGTTTTTCTTAGCTGAACGAGAGAACTTCAAGTTTTTCGTAGTTTCGAAGAAAAGGCGATGGAATTAAGCGTATCGAAGCAATACACAACATATATCGGAAAAAGACAACCGAAAAGAAAAAAATGATTAGACGAAACACCTGATGAAGACATTAGAATGACTGCGAGTGAAACTTTCAGGATTAACACGTTTCTCGTCCTCGTAGATAAGACTCGTGTCCGAGTTAGAAAAACGACAGGAGGCCTACTACGGATTTAACGAGAAAACTAAAATAGGTGAGTTGTCAACATCGACCCTTACGGAAAAAGCAATTTTTTTGGAAAAAATGTATCCTAATGATTTAGCCTAGTTCAGGAATGTGTACACTTTCAAGGCCACCTTTCTTGTGAAAGAATTTTGTTAAAACTAGATTCTGGATCATTAAAAAGTCTATCATCGTTTCTGCGAAATCAGAATTTGGAGAACATTTATCCAAACTTGGATATAGCAGTTCGCATGGCTCTGTGTACACCAGCGACAAATTGTTCGGGTGAGAGAAGCTTTTCTTGCTTAAAGTGGGTGAAAAACTATCTATGATCTACATTATGCCAAAAAAAGCTAATTGCCTTAGCTCTTTTGTGCATGGAGTCAGAACTAATGAACAAAATTACATACGACGATATAATTGAGGATTTTGCGGATATAAAATCGCGCAAAAAGGTCATATAAAGGTTTTATAACTGAATTGATTTTATTGTGATCATGATCACCATGCAGATTGTTAACAGATCATCATCATCATCATCATCATCATCAGCCTATTTTAGTCCACTGCTGGACATAGGCCTCCCCCAATGAGCGCCATAGCGCCCTGTCTTCAGCTTGCCGCATCCAGCATCTGCCTGCAGTCTTTCGCAGATCGTCATCCCACCTTGCCAGAGGGCGTCCTACACTACGTTTGCCGAGTCGCGGTCTCCACTCAAGAACACGTTTACCCCAGCGGTTGTCGGTTCTTCGCGAGATATGGCCGGCCCACTGCCACTTCAGCTTGCTAATTCTTTGAGCTATGTCGATAACTTTGGTTCTCTGTCGGATGTATTCGTTACGAATCTTATCCTTCAGAGAAACTCCGAGCATAGCTCTTTCCATAGCTCGCTGAGCGACTTTGAACAGGTGGACCAGCCCTACCGTGAGTGTCCACGTCTCAGCTCCGTAGGTCATTACGGGTAGGACGCACTGATTAAAAACTTTCGTTTTCAAGCATTGCGGTATGGATGACGAGAAGACTCGGCGTAGTTTCCCAAATGCTGCCCAGCCTAGCTGGATCCTCCTTTTGGCCTCCTTCTCGAAATTGTTTTTATCTAACTGCAGGATCTGCCCAAGGTAGGTGTACTCAGAAACAATTTCAAGAAGGTGGCCATGTACGACGACCGGTCCCGGATCAATGTGGCCATTGATCATGACTTTGGTTTTATCCAAATTCATGCCAAGACCGATGCGTCGCGAGGCTGAAGCTAGGCCGTCCAGCATCCGGGTCAGCTCCTCTAGCGACTCCGCCATTACGACTATGTCATCAGCGAATCGCAGGTGTGAGATGTAATCGCCGTTTATGTTTATGCCCTTACCTTTCCAGTCCAGCGTCTTAAACATGTCTTCCAATGCGCTTGTGAACAGTTTCGGGGATATGACATCCCCCTGTCTCACCCCTCTGCGCAATTGGATAGGTTTAGACTGCTGGCCCTGTACTTGGACACTCATAGTGGCGGCTTCGGAGAGACATCTCAGCACCTCGATATAACGATAGTCTACTTGGCATCGCTGTAAGGATTCCAGAACAGCCCAAGTTTCCACGGAGTCAAAGGCCTTCTCATAGTCCACAAAAGCGAGACACAGGGGCTGATTATACTCTTCGGACTTCTGTATAATCTGCCTCACTGTGTGAATGTGGTCTATGGTGCCATATCCTCCGCGGAATCCAGCCTGTTCCGGTGGCTGGAACTCGTCGAGTCTTCTGGCGAGACGATTCGTGACCACTCGTGAGAAAAGCTTATAGACGTGGCTCAGAAGTGTGATGGGTCTGTAGTTTTTAAGGAGGGTTTTATCACCCTTCTTAAAAAAGAGCACCACCAAACTCCCGCTCCACGCCTTAGGAGTTCTCCCACTGTGAAGGACGGTATTGAAGAGGTTCTGCAGCTCGTGTATAACAGGAGCTCCTCCTGCCTTCAGAAGCTCTGAAGTAATACCATCCTCACCGGGGGCTTTTCCATTTTTAAGCTGCCTCAGAGCTAACACGATCTCGTCTTGACTGATGTCTGGCAGTTCGTCGGTATAGTGGCGTGTCAGGGTGGCTCTTGAATCATGGTCGTCTCGTCGGGAGTGGGGGGCATGTGCAGAGTACAGCCGGCCATAAAAATCCTCTATTTCGGCGGAGATCTCCGGCTTCGACAACACGGTCCTCCCGTCGTGCGTTTTTAGCTTCGTCAGGTGGCTCCTGCTAAGCTGCTGAGTGAATACTTTGAGATTGTTAACAGATAATTTAATAAAAATATTGTTCGTATTGTTTTTAAACTATAAGTCCAATAAAAAATATTTACCAATTTAGTATACAATTCGTGCTATTCCATGCAAGTTGTAATTTCATTGACAAACAAATGACTATGATTATGAACTACACGGAGAAAAACATTATACTGAAAATGATTATCTTTTTTAAAAACAGTGATATTTAGTTTCTAATGTTGAATCAGGAATAAAATGTAGCAACACTAGCAATAATAATTAAGCTTCAGCAAAAATTTTATTTCTCAAGTTACCAAACTTTACTTACTGGAAACACAGAAAATTACAAACCGGGTTAGTAAATTTACAAACTTTTTTTTTGTCAACCATTTATCATAAATTTGTACAAGTATTCTTATATAGTTTAATATTTATGATGAGAATACCAATTGTTTAGAAACTGTGCAGCAATTTTTGGAATCCAATGATGTTAAATATCAGTAAGTATCTTGCTTACTAGAAATTCGTATGCTGCTGTATGTAAGTATTTATTGATTTCATAGATTACATTATTTAGAAGCTCAGAAAATTTACTAAACTGGTTTAGAACAAATGTTATTAGTTTAGAAAATTTACTGGACAGGTTTAGAATTAATGTAATCAGTTCTTAATTTTTCATAAGATATATTTTTTTTAAACAAATAATATTTTTTAAATATATTAATTCTAAAATATTTTCTTCCACCTTCTTTTGTCCGTGTAGGGTATCGAAATGCAGAGGTCAGAAGGGGCGGCAAAATTTGAATAGCCTACTGGCGGCAAATGTGTTAATCCGCCACTAACTGTCTGTGCTTGGCACCTCATCGGAAGCACACCGCCTACACCCGCGCTGTCAAACAAATACTGAATACGATTGCGCTCGCCTCGCGGTCAAAGTGACGTTGTCATGGCGGTCGCTTCGACCATGAACGGTTACTCTGCACCATTAGGTCGCAGAATTAAGTATATATTACGTAAAATTGACTTAAATACTAGTACGTCGTATTTTTAGGTAAATTTTAACTTCTTAATCGAGCCGACATTTTGTTTTGTTATAATTAGGACGTGTTATTGCAAATTACATAATTTAGGTAAGTTGTAATACCTAGAACAATAAAATCTAACGGTACTTTTATTTTCATTTATATGAAAAAATATATAAAGTCAATTTAATATATTTACAAACACCGAACTCAAATTTACGAACCCCAATTACAAGCAATACATACTACTTATGAGCTTAAAAAAAAGTAATACTTAAGTATTTCGAAAGCCCATCAGTAGTTTTGAATAAAAACCTAACATACTGCACGAGAAAATTTTCAGCGCACAAGATTTCATCCTATAATTCCTGCGTAATCGACCTAGATAATTATTTTACGCCAAGTAATGGCCGCCATTCTCGTTGCAAAACTTAAGATTGATTTTTAGTTAGACATTTTGTTTGTGAGCGAAAAGATAATACTCTCGTAATATATTTGTCTCTTTCTCTGCATGATATCTCATAAAAAATAAACCTGTCTGGGTAATTAAATGGTAAAAAACACGTTGAAATCATGTTGAAAAATGGTAAGTCTTACCAATTTAGTACATTGCAACCAAATGACACGTCGTGGCGACGTTCAATCCACGTCGCAAACATTACCTATGTAGTAACCATTAATTAGGTCGCAATTACTAAAATTACGTGGAATCGACGTAGCCGGCACGTGCTTTTTTTCCCCACTTTGGTGGATTCCACGTGGAATCCACGTCGATTCGAGGTAACTCATTTTGGTCACTGTCAGATTTGCGACCTATAATAGGTGGTTATATCGTTATTTTTACCAAAAATGTTTGCTGGGTACATACTATTTAAATTAGCAACACAGGTTTCGTCCATACAAAATAACCTACTATTATACTACTTTAGTTCTGTCTCTTATATTATATGGGGGTTTCAGAAAAAAAAATCATTTTTGAATTTTTTTTCTAATTTTTCCATACAAACATTATTAGACAGTTTTGTGACGGTCCATACAGAACCTATGCAAAAAATTGTCACAAAACGGATAAAAAATTTGGGACTCCTTTTTTATTTAAGTAAATCGATTGTCTTTGTAATTCTGAGCAGGAATAAGCCAAAATTTGTAAGGTTTTTCATAAAAAGGAAATGGTAAGTTAAGTACACTTTTTCTGAAAATGTCCATATTGTTTATAAAATGTAACCTGCCTTTCTGTCTCTTGAGTAACCAAACTGTGCAAGACTGCACAACCTTTTGGATTGTTTATTTATCTTTTTACTTATTGTCTATGCTTTTTATACGATTTTTTGTCTATTTTATTTAGTGACATTATTACATTTTTTTTTACCGAACTTCTGATCTTTTCGTTTAATCTCCATAAAACAAACATAAAAAGTTTTAATAATAAGAAAAAAATACTAGGAGCCTTTATATTACACTTATACAGATCATCACAGATATCATATCAGTAAAACATAAAAAATATATTTTAAGAGCACTGTCCACTGTCTTTGCTAGTAAAATAGCTTGACAGAAACAATGTCGTAAAAACATACAGTACTTATATCAGGTACTTAATTTTGGAATCCTGGAAACATGTAATAAGCTAATATCATTAAAACAAGAAACTAACAAGACTGGTGGGATGATAATAAAACAGAAGATTCCGCTATGGGTATAAAAATATACAGGGTGACATCTGAGACGTGATCAGTTATATGTTTTTCTAACTCCATAAACAACTAGCAGTTGAATAACTTTTACTAAAATCAGACATTTTTTTTATTTTTTTACATGTTTATATAATTTATTTTTCATTTGACGGGGTTTTCGGTATTTTGAAACTACTTATTACAATATAAAAATAAGTTAATTGAATTACCTCTTTGAAGTGGAACTGTCGTTAATAACAATTTGTCATTTATTCCGGATAAAATGTAATTTAATATTTTTTTACCTTAAATACCTTATAAAACTGTTTTAGACTAATATTATCACTAATGACAAAAAAAAAATATGCTGATTTTAGTAGGCAATCAATTGGTAGTTTGTTTATTGAGTTAGAAAAACATATAACTGATCACGTCTCAGATGTCACCCTGTATACAATCTTTTAACAACTCTGTTAATAACAATCAAAGACCGCTAATTGACTTCCGGTTAATCTTCACATCCTTGAGGATAATAAGAATAATATTTCACACTAATCGAACAAGATCAAAGACTTAAAAAACACTCCCGTGACGACAGACAACCGAAATTCTCATTTTTCACGGAAACAAAAAGTAAAAAGTCCCGATAAATCGTCCTCTTACCCGCCTCTTCTTGATATTTTCAACCAATAAAACAATAATATTATAGCACGAATTAGTGTCTTGTAGTTTCTGACGTTGAGAAATAAATAACGGCTTTTTATTTATATGAACAATTTTATTATTATAATTTTTATACAATAAAAAATCATGTTTGTAGATTGACGGAGCAGTTTTGATCGTAGCTAAATTGCAGCGATGAAAAAATGGGCATATGTTTATGATTTGATGAGGGTGACGAGGTGACGGTAACAGAAATCATATTTCATGTTTATTGGCGATGATACTAACTTGTTAAATACATTTAATGAAGGACAGTTTCTAAAATAGATATACTACATTTTGTTTAGGAACAACTCATAAAGGAAAAGCTTAACTTGAAGATCTAAACAGTCAAGATACTTTTCATTTTATTAATTTTGCATGTAGTGGTGTCCTTAATTATAAAGTGACTTTTTTGTACAAATCAGATGTTATATAGGTTATACAAAATAAGTACGTATGTTTTCCAGCACTTTTAAAGTAAATCCAAAAGAAAATGATGGGTCAAAAGAAACAACAGACCTTATAAAATATAACGGTTACACTTACGTCTCTTTAGACGTCGTCATCGTCGCAGTAGTGAGCGACGGATCGGTTCACATAGCACTCTTAGTGCTTGAAGATGGAGACCTAGACTCTCCGGAACATGTCGCGCGAAATGACTAAAGAGACGTGAGTGTAACCGTTATATGTTATAGTGTTAGTATGTCTCACGAAAGTTTAAATTTAATAAAAAATAGATCGTTTCAAGAATACCAAGCATCAAATTCGTTATAAGACAGCCCAATAGGGCTACAGTAAGCATCAAGACTGGGCGGGCACGAGTCACAAAATTATGAATTATTGCCGCGTCTGCGCAGCACCGAATAAAATCATTCCACGACTGCTATTCCCGTCACAATAAAAGATCTAGTATAAATGTCACCTTAAAATCTATAACAACCAGTCGTAATAAGAGCTCAACTTATTATGATGAGTAGAGTTTACTTTCGGAATAACGAAATCTCTAAACTATTTATAATATAATAATTTCTGCCCCAATTATACCGACGCTGACACGTTTTATTAGTAAAAATACGATTGTTATGTTTAACCCGTAAATAAATAATTTTTATAATTCTCTTTCCGTGACAATATTGTAAACAAAATTCTCTTGTATGTCACCAGTGACAGGGACACTTGTGTTTACATTACACTGGAGTTTAGTGCTATTATCCAGGACTTGATTTAAACTGGATTCCAGAACTTCAGATGACGTCCAAAATTATGGAAGTAAGATCTCAAACAAATAGTTCTTCATAAATTTTAATAAAAATGTTGTATGAAACTGGTTGTATTGCTTTTTGCAACTTATTGAAATACTCTCATCAACTGGTGCCGTAATCTAGTTTTCAAATACATAAACAATACATTAAAAAAACAACTATCTCAAACATAACTTCAATACGCAACAAATAATCAACCAATATTGAAGTTATTGGACTTGCATCGGAATAATTTTCAAGCTAATTCTGGTGATGTATTCTAATTTTAAAATACATAAACAATACGTTAAAAACACAATCAATCTCCAAAATAACACACAACAAATAATCAACCATTATTGAAATTGTATTGGAGACATTGGAGTTGCATTGGAATAATTTTCAAGCAAATTCCTGTATTTCTAATCCAAACGTTTATGCGTTAACTGTATTGAGTAGTTAATGCATTGGAGTTGTATTGAAGTTGGATCGTGTCTATACGTGTTTTAAAGTTAGAATACGGCCCCTGAAGTGCTTAAAATATCGATCACATAATCCCTGGGGCCGGATTCTAATTTTAAAATACATTAACAATACAATAAGAACACAACCTATCTCAAACATAACTCCAACACACAACAAACAATCAACCAATATTGAAGTTGTTTTGGAGTTGCGTTTTAATATTTCTCAAGCAAATTCTGATATTTCTAATTCAGATGTTTATGCCGTAGCTGTATTGCGTTGTTAATGCATTGGGGTTGTATTGAATTTGGATCGTCTCTAAAGTCTAAACGTGTTTTAAAGTTAAAATACGGCCCCTGAAGTGCCTACAATATCGATCATATAATCCCTGAGCATATGAGTGTAATCCTGAGCACAACAGCAAAGCCGCCGCGTCAATCAAACTTGCGTGCTGCAGCTTACTTATTGTCGTAAAGATTGATTGCTTTGTTCTAGGGTTTCTGCTCGAGACTTCTCAAACTCGAGACAACTCGAGAGTTTTGGCTCAATTCGAGACGAGAAAAAAAATTCGGAAACTCGAGAATTCTCGAGTTCCGAATATGATTTTCGGGTTACCCGCCTAAGGCATAAGTGTGTCCTAGGATATTTTTATTTATGAGGTACGTTGAGTTTGCCCGACTATTTTATGTAGTTTTTTTCCCGCATTTTGTAAGGTGCCTTTTATTTCTAGTCTCTTCAGAATAATATGAACGAACTGGATTTTGATTTACCATATTTCGTGTCTTTATTCACCAATATAGTTTGTACAGACTACATTTACAGCTCCTCTTCTTTTTTGGAAATAATGATTGCGATATAACATTGGAAAATATAGTGAAAAATATATATTGGGTCCAAAAAATTTATAAATTTTGGGACACATGTAAAGAAGACTTAAAGTATAAATAACCCTCTTGTCAACTGAGGCTATGTATCACTCACATAATCCCTGAGCATATGAGTGTAATCCTGAGCATAACGGCGAAGCCGCCGCGCCAATCAAACTTGCGCACTGCAGCTTACTTATTGTCGTAAAGACTGATTGCTTTGCACAGAGTATATTTACAGATTCTTCTATTATCAAGAAATAGGGATTGAAATATAAAATTTATAGAAATAACTGCGTCAAAAAACGTTGAATTCTAACATTACATAACATACGAGTAAATACCTACTCTTTAATGCACACCTCAAAATAAAGAAACACAAAATACAAACAGTAAAAGCAGAGGTAAAATAATTGGCGGTCTTATCGCTAAAAGTAATCTCTTCTAGACAACCAACAACAATTACTATAATTATAAACGTCTAATTATCCATAATTAGTATCAACACACTTTGTATAAAAGAAAATAAACACAGGTACAAAACATATGAATCATCCTGAACATACAGCCCCAAGTATATACATAGGTTAAACACACACACACACACACACCCTGATTATCCATACTGTTGAATAATTAAACGTTTATATTTCTAGTAGAAAAACGGTAGGACCAAAAACTTATTAATTAAATTACACAGTAAGTATATTTTATAAAAATAAAATTTCACCAAACTGCATTCATAGTTGAAAAAAAAAAAACATCTCACCAAAATTCCAAAACGACCAGTTGGATTGACGGCATGACAATTTACGATTTTTCGAGTTGGTAACAAATTCCTGTACACACTATCATAACTGCATGGCCTATGCATGTATTTAACATTGCAACTCACTGTACCGACCTACCACATACAATTTCTTTGATCTAAAATTGTTTAAGCATTACTATTCAGTTCGAAGTAATATTGGCACACACTTCCAAGTGGCAATCACAAAGGCGTTTTATGTAATATTGCGCTTCAAAACTTGTAAATTATTGTACAATTCAAATATAGGGTGTGATAATATCGGAGATTATAGTTGTTGAGCACCCTGTTCAAACACAAAGAGGATTAAGTAAATGTCAGCTAGTTCATTCAGCTCTAAAGGATGCAATATACAAACAAATAAATGCCTCTAGGTACAATATTGATGAAGTTTAGGAACAAGTATTTCCTGTAACAATTTGTTTTGGTGTACATATTGTTTAATATTTTATTGGAAGTTAAAATCTGTTGTTTCTCTTTTAACAAATGTACTCGTAAATAAATCCATGCTTGAAGCAACAAAGTTAAGATTATATTTCTTATTTTATCATATCTACCTACATTACATAGTACTAGTTTATTTAGTCTATTTTTGTCGAAGATTTTTATATTTTAGGTAAAAGAAAAAATAATGAAACTTACTTTATTGAAAATTTTCAGAGTATGATTGTATTAGTGATAAATTATACGAGTATGGAATGATAATAAATTGCATATATTATTATTTTTGTATTTAATTTTTGATTATTTCAAAACAAATGGTACAGATGAATGAATCATAGAAATTGAATAATAGACCGATGAAGTTTTTAATAATTATTGGTATAGTTTGTACAATTTTCCAATATCATGTTAGTAAAAAAAACGTCTTTAACTTTAAATACATCACGCTGTTTTAATCTACGAAAAGGAGTAGCGAAACTTATTTATTGCTAACAACTACTTGTTTCTTGCTATTATACTGTCAATAAATCTTGGATCGGATAAATCTAGAGTCTACCTGCCGATTAAGTAACCTATCCGAACTTGGCTAACTTAGTCGTATCTACCACGTTTTTGATAGTAACACCAATGACTTCTTACTATAGATAGGTTATTTATCTAACATAATTAAAGCACAAAAAATACTTCAAAATGGATTTCATGATTTGGCAATGATTCTGTTATGTTTATCTATGTTCACAAATATTACATCTTTATCACTCTTGTTGTTAGTAACTTATTGTTTGTCTCTTTCTAACGCGGGTGGCGGGAACGTCCGAATCTCTCACTTACTGGAGTGCGACTATAATATATATAGTAGTCCGCCTCAAACTGAAAACTCACGATTTACGTGCAATCGAGTTGACCAATATAATAAGACCTCCATAAAGAGTTTCGCGCCTTCTAGCTCCATAACCTCTTGATCGATCCTGCTCATTAACAAACTCTGAAATTGTACTTCACTACACGTACTTGCTACAACCTTACTAAATTTCATAAAGATGAGAAAAACGGTACTAAAGTTATCGCGGAACAACTATTCAAAATCAAAAAGCCATCGAAATGCACATACGTCTAGGTAGCTAGCTGACAGTTCCGTTGTGCGAAGTTGTCTGTAAGAACTTCACTTCGCTTACGCTCCGCTCGTTCGATAATATTAGATGTTCCCATGGCTTCTCTCGAGTGCGTTTTGGAGGAAAAACTACATTAAATATTGCTTTGGGGTCTAAACTGCACCTATTTTTGCGTAGTTCGCGAACAGACAGATTTAAATAAATAAATAAATATTATAGGACAATCTTACATAAATCCCCTTACACGTTCATTATTATATACACACGAGTATTTATGTCGATATAATAGATAGAGAGAAACGAGACAAGTTTTTTTTTATGGAGAATAGGCAGACGTTTGACCGCGATCTCACCTGATGGTAAGTGATGATGCGGTCTACGGTGGAGCACGCTTACCTATGAGATACCTATTTACTCTCGCTTTGAAGAGACACGTATGTCATTTCAAGTGTTTCACTTTTGCAGCATGCATAACCTATCTGCAGTTATTATATATCAAAGGGTAAAACTCGTCTTTATGTACTAGGAGTCTAGACTAGGTCGTTAATCTAAGTTATTAATATTAATATTTTCCGTAACGGCGTAAGCTAATATTGACACTTTGGGATCAAATTTGATTATAATTGCTTAATTATTCTCGTTTTGTGGACAGTCCGTGTCTATGTTTTGTAAGTTAACCCTTTGGTATGTTATTTAATTGAAATTTAATACCAGTCTTAAATTTGAAACTTAAGTGTTACGATAGAAATGGGTTTTTTGCATGCTTAGGAGTAGCTTAGTAGTATCAGTGACCGGATTTTACGGTGCAACACGGGCCGCGATTCGAAAAATAAACACACACACTGAACAGACACAGCTCCAACCCAACTCAACTCAACGCTATAACGACATTGACATTTGCTATTCGAACAGATTTTCATTCAACATTGGTCTCACATTGGTCACACATTCATTGGTCGCACATTGGACCAATGTGTGACGTGAGTTGGGTTGAGTTGGGTTGGAGCTGTGTCTGTCCAGCCAGTGTGTGTGTTTATTTTTCAAATTGCGGTCACGGCGGAATACATACACTTATTATGTTAATAGTGGTTAAAACGTTAAAATGTTATTGAAATGTTTTTGATGTAGGTAATTAAAGTAAACAACGTGGATCTTAAAATCCCGAAGATTATTCATATTAGCATAATTTTTGAGCCCACAAAAACCGTGTTGCACTCTTAAATCCGATCACTGGTAAGTATACATACATAAATTATGTTGTTATGAATTCTGGCGTATTTATTATAGTATGCCACTTGTTTTATTTAAATATCTTTTATGAGAAGTTTTGTTATAATAGCTGTCAAGCTTTTAATACTTTAATTTAAATAACTTAATTTAACGGCAAATAACAAATTAGAAATAACAAAAAAAAAATTAGAAGTAGATACTAAAATGTTACTTTGATTTTTTTAAGATGTCCTAAATAAGGAGAGCTTTTTAGGGTTAAATCTTGATTTTTTTATGTCTAAATTCTGTCAGAAATGAAAACATTCGCGACCCTATAATAACATTCTGACGACTTAAAATTCATACTAGGTTGATTCATGCTAGGTGAGACTAGTACCAATATTCATTATTTTTGATACTAGTCTCACTTGTTATTCGGTCGTCCGCGATCGGGGAAATTAGAAGTTGTTTCAAGATTGAAGGTATTCATGACCTACACAATAATTACATACAAATTTACAGACAAACATATTACAGACATTGTAATACTCCGAACCTGAACCTGGGGCCGTTTTCTAATTTTAAAACACGTATATACACGATCCAACTAACTTAGTCGGTTCATAAGTTCTGTCAGGGTTTTGACTTGTAAAATAGTAACTGTTAGAGATTGTTTACGATTTCAACTAAAATACATATTTAACTGTGATCAATTTACGATATTATTTAATGCAAATAGTTGTGGCCGTTTTACACGATTCCTTGTAACATTCGAAAAAGCGCAATAAAAAACCATGTCAAAAACACGCGCCCTGTTCAAGTTAATTTTGACCCTAATTAATTTTATTGAATTTTAAGAGGCTTCAGTCTTGCATACTCCATAAGCTTGATCTTTTATCTTCATTTTAATACATAATTAACATGGGTCTGACTGACTGAACTGACTAACTGAAGACACAATTTTGTAAGACTACCTTGATGTATGGCATCAAAATCATCGTGTTTTGTTCAGAACTGAAAAATACGGTCCAGGAGAAGAATAGCTGAAGCACATACTTGTAAGTCAACTAAATGTAGGTTTCGAAATATGCCTTAATCTTCACCTTTCATATAAATAACAATTTATAACTCCTGAACAACTACAACAATGATCTTCACCAACTTTTGTGAAGTATAAATTTTCATAAATCATCGGCGTGTTAGGGTGTGACAACAATCTTCAAGTTTACAAGGATCTACGCGATCTTGATATTAAGTTAATCATTGTATATTTGAATCTGTTTGAAATAAGCTTTCTACATTTTTTGAATAAAAATTTTGTATTAAATTTTATCAGTTATCACTCAAAACTCGTGTGACAGAACTTGTGAACCGACTAAGTAAATACAACTCCAATGCATTAACTACGCAATAAAGCTAGCGCCTAAACGTCTGAAGCAGAAATATCAGAATTTGCTTGAAATTTATTCCGATGCCATTCCAATACAACTTGAATATTGCCTGATTATTTGTTGAGTGTTGGAGTTTTGTTTGAGATAGCAGAGATTAATGTTTTGTTTATGTGTTTTAAAATTAGAATACGGCATCGTCTCAGCAAAATGCTAGTTTAGTGTTGGCTGTTTGCTTTAGTTTAGGAACATATTCCGCCATCTATCCTCGCCTCGTGGAACTAAATCAACGGGCTTGGAAAAGTTGGAAACTCGACGACTACATAACAATTGCTACGGTCAAAAGAGATCGGCAATTCCATCATCATCTTCTTAGCGTTTGTCCCATCCTTTGCCAAGGCTCAATTGAGCCTGGGGTCTGCTTGGCAACCTAATCCTTCGAGTTGGCGTAGGCATCTACAAATTTGAACGAATGCGACTGCCACAGGTCACAGGGGAAATAAGACCTTATTGGGATTAGGTCCGGTTTCATCACGATGTTCTCCTTCCGAAAGTGACTGGTAAATATCAAATATTATTTCGTACTTAAGTTTCAAAAATAATGTGGTATACGAGCCGGGATTTGAACCCGAGACCTTCAGATTTAAAGGCGGACGTTTTACGTCGGCTACCAGCGCTTCAAGTACAGCAACTCCATCATGACTTGATGAAATGGGCGTATGTCGCGCTTGATTTATTCTTCTACATACAAACTTTGGTCTAATCTCCTTGAATACCCTTACAACATCCCTACAAGTCCTATTAGGCAGCCTCATTAAGGCTGTATCGATGTCAGTTAATTTCCCCGGTAATTACCATGTATCGCTTTGTTTTTGCTACCAACTTTATTTGCATAGTCGAGGGAAGGAATTCTTTGCGCGGACAGTGGAGACATGGAGTGGTTTCAAACTTATTTCGTTTATATTTACATTTGAAAATGAAAAATAGTTTATTGGTCACAATCATTGTGTTTACAAATTGAGAAAGGGTTGGGACCTCCTAGTAAGTTTATTTAGTTACACATAAGTGAACAGTAGGTATTATATTCGATAGATAATTTGGTATTTATGGCAAGATGATATTTAAATTTATAATGCAATGCGATAAGTATTTTGGGTTTTAGTTAGGTTTATACATGTTCAGCTAGATTTAAAGCTGAAAATGAAGATATTAATACAGGGTTCATTATTGTATGACTTACTGTCACGTGGCTTACATATTTTAGCATTTAATAAAGATAGGAAAACACTCCTACAAACTTTAAATCCTAAAATCATCACTGCAACAGTATGAAGCTGGTATAGGCTCAAATGACATAATTATTATTTAATGTCACTATCTTCCTGATGTTTGTTCCGGCTTTGTACCACGTCCTAATGAAGCCTAAGGTCCGCTCGGTAACGTAAACCTAAGAATTGGCGTAGACATAAACAGGTAATTTTAATGTAGGTAAGTTTTAGTGTTTAATAAGGGTATAAATACTGCCGTGTATAGAAATTTGAAGCAAAACTAACGCGACGGACTGTTACTTATTATAAATAAATGTGGCATGGAGAAGATAATCCAGTGGCCATTTAGTAGCTTAGTCTTTTATTATTTTTCTAATAAACATAATAATATGTTTGGCTCTTTTTAATTATTGCCAAATCACAGAGATATTCACTCTTTGGATGTTTTCCATGAACAGACTGAGAAACCGACTCCGCTGCATCTTGTGTCCTAATCAAAAAGTCCAGAATAAGCTAATAGAGACATTGTTCCTCGTTAACTGCATCAAGATGCCTCCGCGGGGGTCTAGTTTACCGGCGTCATAACACACAGATTTTACGAATTAAAAAATGTGACATTGAAACTACTATTCTTAATGAAACTTTTTTATAAAGGAAATTAACATCAATATAGCAGTTATTTCCGCCAGTGCAGAAGACGCTGGTTCGATTTGTCATACAAGCTGTAACAAAAATGCTCGTGATCCGTTTAAGGGCATAATTGTTAAAGTATTCTAAATATGAAAAACTAAGAAAAAAAAAATTTATGCGAATATTTTTCGAAACACCGTACAAAAAAAAATATTTTTTCGCGTCCAAAAAATTTTTCTCCCTCATTTTCTTAGTCGCAATACGATACAAATTATACCCTTAAACGGATCACCAGTGTTTTTGTTACATCCTGTATACACTCATAATTATTTAACTTACCCAGCGATAACATAAGACTCGTACTCGTAAAACTAAATCTTTAAATACCTACTAATATTCTATCTTTTAGTGTGTAAGTTTGTGAAGTTTTTTTTTTTCTTACTCTTTAATAATTAGAATACGATACCAATTATGCACGGATCACCGGCATTCTTGTTACACCTTGTATACAGGGTGTCTCATTCAAATCGGTCAGTATGGGAAAGTCTGAAACTATAAGACATACGAAGATCTGTTCTGAGAAACCATGTCATCGATTTTAATAACAAGAAAAACTGCATTCATACATTTTAAAAAACATCTGTACTCCGTTCGGGAATCGAACCCGGTTGTTATAAAAAAAAAAAACCTACACTATTTCTATTTAGATATCGATTGTGTAGGTCTTAAGCAGTAAATGTCTGTATGAAACATGATGTCTAAAATGAATAAAATGCATTTTATTATATGAAGATACAAAATGCAATTGTACGAGTAACATCGTTACCTAAACGTGTTGAATATTGTATTGAAAAAGGCGGTGGTCACTTCGAGCACCTACTAAAATAAATTAAAGTATGTGGAAACAATGCATTTTATTAATTTTAGACATCATGTTTCATACAGACATTTACTGCTTAAGACCTACACAATCGATATCTAAATAGAAATAGTGTAGGTTTTTTTTTTAAAACAACTGGGTTCGATTCCCGAACGGAGTACAGATGTTTTTTAAAATGTATGAATGCAGTTTTTCTTGTTATTAAAATCGATGACATGGTTCCTCAGAACAGATCTTCGTATGTCTTATAGTTTCAGACTTTCCCATACTGACCGATTTGAATGAGACACCCTGTATAACAGATTCCAGCCCTGACACCGGAGGCCATGGTAAATTTTATTTCGTATGTGACATTTATTTCAGTATAATTTGTATAGTTATTTTATCTACTGACAAAGTGACTACCTAATCAAAATATTTAATTAAACTACCTAGTAGTGGTAGCAAAACCTTTCATTGCACAAAATTATTGTACTCGGGACAATTATAAAACATACACTATATACGAGTATAACGGTTACACTCACGTCACTTTAGTCAATTCGCGCGTCATGTTTCGGAAAGCTTATAGGTAGGTCTCCATCTTCAAGCAGTAAAAGTGCTATTTGAACCGGCCCATAGCGCACTGTTGCACATCGCGTTGCCGACAAAAACCCACAAACAAAACAAACAATTTGAACAAAGGCGAATTCATCCCTTTAAGGGATTTTTTTCTATCTTCACAGTTATTATAATTCTTACTGTTTTAAAACTGTGCACTGTCATGGTCGTGCGCATCTTGCCGACGTGATCTGCTCTAGCACAACTATTTTATTATACTTTGTGCAATGTTTGTGCCATAGAGATATAACTATACTTAGAGTACCAACTTCATCATCAACTTACAGTTAGGACTTTTCTACCAACTACCTACTATTGGTGGTCTAACTAAAACTCAATTTTGGCCCAACGATTCAAAAATAATCCTGGCCTCCGAAACGAGAGTGCCGTAAGCCGTGCCGTGTGCCGTACAGATATAACTATACTTAGAGTGCAAACTTCATCATCAACTTACAGTTAAGACTTTTCTACCAACTACCTACTATTGGTGGTCTAACTAAAACTCAATTTTGGCCCAACGATGCAAAAATAATCCTGACCTCCGAAACGAGAGTGCCGTAAGTCGTGCCGTGTGCCGTACAGATATAACTATACTTAGAGTGCAAACTTCATCATCAACTTACAGTTAGGACTTTTCTATCAACTACTAACTAAAACTCAATTTTGGCCCAACGATGCATAAATAATCCTGGCCTCCGAAACCAGAGTGCCGTAAGTCGTGCCGTGTGCCGTAGAGATATAACTATACTTAGAGTGCAAACTTCATCATCAACTTAGAGTTAGGGCTTTTCTATCAACTACCTACTATTGGTGGTCTAACTAAAACTCAATTTTGGCTCGCCACCTGTCCCGATCCTGCGCACCTTCTTGCCAGTTATTGACGTGAAGCTGAAGCAGATCCGCCGCCACACTGTCTCCCCAACGATACCTGGGCCGACCCACCGGACAGCGATCAGTCGGTCGTCCCAAGAACGTTCTCTTAACAGCCCAATCGTCACCCATTGTTTGAAGGTGACCTAACCAGCGAAGACTTTGGGATTTTGTTTCGCCGATGATATTGGATCCGGCCACTGACATATCATTGGTGATGAACATTATTCGGCCGATGTCTATAATTATTCCCATAAAATAAAATTTAGACAACATTTTAACGGTGACTGGCGGTTTGCTATAACCAACCCTTATTCTCTAGTTGGTGGAGTATCCTTCAGCTATCCTTGTTAAGACACGTCCTCCACTTTATATTTGGCTAAAACGACGAATGGAATCGTCCATTACGACGACGTGGCTATACTGAAAGTGTTTGAATCTTATAAATAAATACGCATTGTACTTGTGACACATTTATTGTTTTTCTTTTCTTTTTATGAGTGGCAAGTTCCAGAGACTTTTCTTTTTTTCTTTCATAATAATTAGTAGTTAGTTCTACAATACCTTTCATACATCTGATTATTAACCAGTGAAGGTATTAAAGTAAGCGCTCTAAGCTTGCTTATTTCTCTATAGTTTGTACTACCGTAGACAATTCCAACTTATTTTACTGATCATAAATTAATTTTTACTACTACAATGATCATATAATTTTGTATTTTTATGTTTGCCGATTGTCAAATAAATGTACTTTTATAGTTGGTACTATAATGTTTATAGAACCAGAAAGCTTAAGTAAGAACCTAATAATCTATGAATATAGGTACCTGCACGACCTGGTGCTACCTAAGAGACCTTATGAAAGGCAAAGTAGATAAAAGGAAAAAAAAATAGAAAAACAAAACGAACAGTAATTAAATCGTAGACATGGATGTGATATAGATATAGATTTTGTCGTTTATTAGAGCAATAAAAAAAATTGCTAAATCTGATCATGTTGCTAATATTTAGGACCTAAGGCTAAAATAACATGTTACGAGTTGTCAAACCTGATGCGCGTGCTTAAACAGCGGCACGTACTTTGCAATTTCTCGGGCCCGATATGTCATGTACCCATCAGCCTCTCCCTTAACTCCCTAAATTTAGCCATTTAATATATAAACAATAGATTCAAAACAAAGTATAGTTAGAATACGGTCTAGACACCGCATTCTAACTATAAAACACGCTTAGACACCTTCCAACTTCAATACAACTCCAATGCATTAACTATGCAATACAGCTAGTGCCTAAATGTCTGAATCAGAATTTGCTTGATAAATATTCCGATGCAATTCCAATACAACTTCAATATTGGTTGATTGTTTGTTGTGTGTTGGAGTTATGTTTGAGATAGATTGTGTTTTTACTATATTGTTTACGCATTTTAAAATTAGAATACGTCCTATGTCGCACACAAACATAATTATGTTTATAACATAATAAGATATCTAATTAGATATCTTCCATTTTATAGGTACTGAACGTATGACAAAGGCGGTAAATTAGCAGTAACCATAAAAAGGGCGGTTCAGTAATCACAGGAATTACCTGACATCGATACGGCTAATGAGAACTGGTTCTAATGGGGCATGTCCCGGTATGTACTAATTGGATTAAGTTTAGAAAAAGTTTAGACTTTGATGATATACTTGTAGTTTTGGGGCCGCGAAAACAAACGACGTTAGTTTAAAAGTAAATGTTAGAAAAATAACGGTCGATCTTGCCTATGTAATTTTATTTTTTTCATCTGCAATTATATCAGGGAATTATTTATATGAGACTAGTTGTTTTTGTTTCCAAGGCAAAATGGCGAGTTTCACAATCGTCGTCCCAGAAATCGGACGACGACAATCGCACGATTTTTTTAATCTTAAAAAAAAAACAAATGTCTTCATTACACCTACAGGGTACAGTGGCGAGTTGGCGATTCAGTGCTCTCAACCGAGTGCTGGCTATGCCTTGATTACACCTACCCAGTACAGTGGCGAGTGAGTGCTCTCGACCGAGTACTCGCTAAGTGCAAACACATCGCCGAGTTCTAGGCCGCGAAAATGACCGAGGCAGTTAGGTACTCGCTCCCTAATCTTTATACTAGGCCGAGTGCCCAGCCCACCCCCGCGCTTCTCGCACTGACTCGGCGACCCACTCGCCGAGTGTAAACCGCGTGCTCGCTCGTCGCACTCGCCACTCGCTGCTAACCGACATGTGCTTAAGTACATGCTACCCATCATTTGGTTTTATGTACGATTTCCAGCTCACATGGTCATTCAACCCATTCACATTATGACTATTATTTGTAACGGGGTATATACCATGTATATTGGAGTTTTTAACCACCCGATATTTCGGCACTGTTGCATGCGCCATCATCATGGACTGACGACGAGCCGCAACGTCTGTCAGTTACTCCGTGATGATTCGATTAATGATAGTTATCATTTGATTTTATGTTCATGATAATTAGTAATTATGATGAATATTTTTATTATTAATTACTCATTATCAAAGGGCTCTCTCTAAATTCACTGCTAAGATTTTCAGATTGCATTTACTGAAAAACAGTACTCGCAGCACCAAGATCAAAATCCTCTCGTAATTTTCTCGAAATTTAGATTCAGACGTACACCTGTACGTACTTTAAACATATAAGTTCACTGTATTATGTACAACAGAACGTATACAATCTACAAATCACATTTAAATTTCCGTTTTTCTTGCACGTAACGTTTCACAGTTTCAAACCCACCTTTAGCTTTTTAACCCCCCAATCATTTATCCACTCCTCGGATTGCCAGTATTGCCACAAGACAGCCAAAAAGCCTCTTATTTTTTACTCTTTACTGGTACAGTCGGAGCCATTAGGGTATTGACACGAACGGGCCGGGAACCGCAATAATTCACAAAGAAAGGCCCCGCAAATAGGAGTAGTTTTCACAGAGTTTGGTGGTTTTCAGGGGTTAGTGGAAATATTGGGAAATGTTGAGCTTGGTGTAAATGTAAGCGGGATTTTATTGATAACGTTGTAATTATAAAGGCCTATTTACACATTGTTAGTGTTAAGTGCGAGTCCATACATTTTCTACTTGTGTTTAGTAACAAATGTATGAACTCGCACTTAACACTAATCAATGTGTAAATGGGCCTTAACTCGTGCTCACCGAGAGCAATAAGGAGAGATTGGGGCATTATCATGGCTGAAACAGAAACCACAGCCAAATAGTACTAAACCCAACTCATAGTGTTATCTGCCTGCTGGTGAGTAAGGTTGACAAAGAGCTCAAAGAGGACCCAGTGTGTTGACGAGGGAGTGACCCTCTTGTTCTTTTAGCCGTCAACACAGTGAATCCTCCTTTTTGCAAAGGGTTGGCAACGCGCATGTGACACCTCTGGAGTTGCAGACGTCCATGGCTACGGTAGCTGCTTACCACCAGGCGGGACGTATGCTTGTTTGCCACCGTCGTGGTATAAAAAAAAGTTTGGATTTCTTATAATTTTACTGTATCCGGATTGAAAGTCGGTCGTCTTACCACTATGCTACCAGCGCTCTGTACAGCCATTTTTCATTTGATTGTTTAAAATTACCTAATATTTAATTACAAAATTTACTATTAAGTTTTACAAATTAGGTAGTGAGTAGTAGTTGGTTTCATAACTTTATAATTACTCTTGAGCACTAGAAACCTAGGTGGGCTCTCAGTGTGTAACTGATTTCCGTTACAAAGCGGGAAAACGCTTGAATCAGCTACGAGCGTAGCACATACAGAACAGCGGTACGGTAAGTGTTAAAAGATAACGCTTTTTCGGAAATCGGTTAAGCCAGTTCTGTCCCAACATTACTCTACAGCTAAACCTCGTATTTCAGCGTATACAATATACTCGTTCTGTTCGCGGCTCCGCTCGGGGACTACTTGAATATCGATAGTATTGGGGCCTCATGCTGAAAGAATAATGGAATATAATGGATTGAATTGGTCTTGCGACCCACATTCGATTAATTGAACGCTTCGACCGTCATAAATGTTATCACTGTCAAGGAACTCATGGTCTAGCTTTTGAGGTAGTTAGCAAATGGTGGCGTTAAGAAAAACAAAAATAAAATAATAATCACCAAATGTGGATAAACGCATTACTGTGTATCTTTAAGATCTAATGTATTACTGTTTTGAAAAAATAAGTCCCGCCGACTTCTCGACCCAGACGTGTAGGGTTAGAAACGATGGTAGTTTTTTTCTCTCTCTGACGTTCATAAGTGCATTGTAATAAGCCTAAATTGAAGAATAAATATCTTTTATCTTTTTTTTTTTAAACAACGCACAAAGGAATCGCAATTGTTTCAATCAAAAATCTTTTGATGTAATAAATCGATACACCATGCACAAAACATATTTGTAAATTATTAGAAGGTGTCAAGAAATAACGAAAATTTGAAATTATTAGAATATTATTATTATTATTATATTTTTTATAATATTATTATTCTCTTTATTTATTTTTCTTCTTAGTTTAGGGTTTTTACAATATTTTTATAAAAGTAAAATATAAAAATACATCTAAAAGATATAAAAACAATAAAAACATTATAAAAAACCTAAACTAGGGTGCCGCCGGCAACGGAGCAGGGCCCAGGCTGCCGGTGGTTAGGGCCGCAGAGTGAGGAACCTTCGGACTATGCGCGCCGTGTCCAAGATTACCACCTTCTGAATCTGACCCTTAATCCAACCACAACCCCGTAGCGAAAGTCTCTCAAGATGTTGGTCGAGAGTCTTCGCTATGAGACCGTTCGCAGAGACAACTATCGGCACAAATATTATTATTATTATTATAATGAAATTATTATAATAAACCCCATTAAAAGCCTCAAGTACCTATTCATGTAATTAAACCAATAGTAGGCCAAAATACCTATCAATACATTATAAACAAAGATCATGAGAAGAAAATGTCCTGCATATAAAAATGAGACAGTGAAACTTAGAATTGTTCCCCAAAGACAAATAAAGCCTTAAATCGGCATAACTCAAATCGCCCCTCAACTAGCATCATAAATAAAAATCGACGATAAGCATCGATCTTCAATCGATTAAAAATTCACCGTCCGAGTACCAATATCAATTTGCTGAATACACTGGGAAGGGAACCATATCTTTACAACTTCTTCAAAATTTCATTCGCATTTTCGAAGACCACTTTAAATAGACCCTTCACCTCTACTTTTATCTACCTAGTTTATTCTTAAAAGAAAAACGGAAGAGATCTCTGCGAATGGTCAACAGTACATCACAGTTCGGGAAGGGAGGTGGATTTACAACCCTTTGCTGGCAGATTTATGTGCCGTTCATAGGGTTAAGTTAACCCTCACATGCAGAAAAGATCGTGTTTCGTTATTTTATAAATGGCCCACGGAAATAGAGTGAGTTGTAAAAAGTTTGGGCTATTTTGGATTGCTATTTGCGTAATGAAGAATATTTTAGGTGTCGAGTTACAAAATTACGTGAGTTGCGTTGTATTTAACTAAAATATTAAAAAAAAAAATATACTAAAAGATAACCAAAGTACCTTCATTATGTAAAATATATATTGTTAATTTGAAGGTTCAACGGTTAAGGCTGTACATTATCTGTTAGTCTAGCGAATGTTTTATGTTTTTAGATATTTAAAGGGAAGGGATGATTTTTTATTTTATAAGTTTCTTATGACGATAAGTACTCAGGAAACAATAATAACGAATATAAATTACACAGAGTGTTTTTTCAACCCTTAGCTAATTGTAAGAGGTGGTTAAGAATGACAACGTAATCTTTGAAGCAGTCAATTTTTTTTGTTGGGATTTCGGTGTTATTCCCAGTGTCAGTAAAAGTTATTCAGTAAGTATGACCTATCTAATCCTAACAGTAAGATATAAGCGGTAATAATTTTCATATTATTTTATTTTATGTATGTAGTATATTTGTATGTATTTATAGTATATATTTTGTATTTATGTAAGAAGTTTATTTATATTTATGTATGATACCGAACTGAGTATCTACCTAATTAGATTATAAATTATAATACAACTCATCTTACCGTATCGTACAGTACCTAAGTCTGCCTAGCACTTCCAACTTTCTCTCTCAATTGCTCAAAGGTTAACTGGAAGAATTCCCTTAAAGGGATAAGTTCGCCTTTGTACGTATATGTTATGTTATATGTCTTTCGTTGTGTACTACTACTAATCGTCTCGCAGCCCATATTGTATTAAGCCGTCGCTAAGGATTGGAAAAATACCATGTACTCGTATGTATGTTATCAGTACCCACTTGTTTTCTACAGATATATAAGAAAGATATTTTGTGGAATATTATTATTTTCCATAAAACCCACAAATTGCCGACAAATTAATAAAATAAAGGGAACAAGATAACATGACAGCCACTTAAATCAATTAAAAAAAAATCTGTTATTATTTTAGTAGGCTTAGAAATACTATACAAAATGTTAAAATATACAGTAGGTATGTGACACGGAGGTTAATATGGCATTAATTTTAACATGATGTCATGCGGATTTGTCTATATATAGCATCTTCTCTAATGTATTGAATGATCATTAATAATAATTGATTACTTTTTCTATAAGCAACAAAACATTTTTTTGTGAAACACTATATTCTGTCATTTTTTATAGCTTAAAGACAGATTTACGGCCTTGGTTATAAATTGACGATCGATTTAGAGTTACTTTTTAATGTCATACATAATAAGGTAGGTAATAACACTCTACAGGCCATTTGGTTTGATACATAGGCGGTTTTCACACTGCGACGGTGTCCGCATGCGGCGACGGTGTGCGAACGAGATAGCGCTATGCATGTCTATAGCGCTGTCACGCTTGCACACCGTCGCTGCATGCGGTTGCGGTGCCAGTGTGATAATCGCCATAGGTGACTGAGGGCGACTGTGGAATCTAATTATAATGATTTGTTAAAATGCCGTAAAATCCTATTCCTTGGAAGACTTATATGTCGATGTAAAATTCACACTTGCTTTTATTTAATAAAAAGTTATCTGAAACGTTAATAAGATATTCGTCTGACTTGATTACTAATACCTAAGTAATTGTTGGATGATAATTTTAAAATAGGGAAGATGCAGCTATAATATTTACCATTATTTTGTGACCAAAATGTTGAAAAAACGTAAAATGATAGCTATTGAAACGTTTTTACTTTAGTTTATACTAATAATTACGATTTGAAGTAATGTGAAACGGAACGTGTTTTAATCCACCAATCAGCGTCTGGTGACGTCACTCCTGTTATGATAACGGATTTGGCTTACAGGGCTAGCATCCAGGTCAAAAAAAAGCAACAATTTGACACTGTGGACGAACAAATATGCGAGTGACACACATGAGTGACGTCACAGGATCTGTAGATCGTTTAGGCGCGAACATTTAAATTGTTAGTTTGTAACAGCAATTTTTGACTACAAATTATACTATTTTAATTTTTTAATACACTCGTGGTCTATTCTACGTGCAATTCTTTCGAATGAAAGCTTAAATGAAAATATTGCATCTTGCCTATTGGAAGATCCTTGAAATCATTCACCGCATCGAGCAAAAGCTTGTAAGTTCGCTACAAGACTTGTTTATAAAACTTGTAACTACAGACGGAACAGTTTCTTGATTCGCGCGAGTCGTAACGTAATAGTCCCGTCCCACTGGCAATATTTTGAGGGTTAAGTTTCGAAAATTCTAAAGTCACTTATTATTGAAGTTGGAAATACAGTGTGTACATGAGAATCTTTCAGTGCGTTTTGTGTCATATTCAATTGGTGCTTTTTTTGTAATTCAATAATTTGAGGTTAACTTTTTTAGCTTGCCATAACTTGAGTAAAAGAATATTAGAGTTACAAAATATAACTGTTTTGTATTTAGAACAGTTTCATTGTTGCACAAAACCAGTTTGTGTCATTTACGTCGAGTGCAATTTGATATAGTATGACAACGCTAAAAAACATCGTATAAAAAAATAGAGTTAATAAAATAAGGATTAACTATATCATCACCTTAAAACACGTCAATAAAATCAATATGTGTCAAATTAAGCAATGAAAATTTAAGTTTCTTGGTAAATTCGTTTTTTTAAGCTGTGATCGTTTCAATAAATTATTAAAGTCACCAGAGTTCACATTATAATAATCACATAGGGATTTTAAAGTAGATATTTCAATTTGTGTCACTTTCATCAATGATATTTCGACAAAAATTAAACAGAAACAATATTTGCGTTCAGACTAAGTCCTAACCATAGCGCGTGACCTTCATGGCAAGCCTGTTCGGCGTGCTTCTGTAGTGACTACTAGAAGTAGACCCCCGGCTCGCTTCTTAACAAGTTAAACCATGGGTCAACCAGGAGCTGGAATCTTAGCAGTTACGATGTAGGTACTTGCTCACGGAGGCGCGCGCGGGGTGATCTAGCTGACATACTCGACAAAGGAACTGAGCGGTGGAGCGGGGCGCGGGTAGCCGGGGAGTGGGGCAATGAAATCGTGCTTGTCTCGCCCCGACGTACCTTTTAAGCGGTAGCTTACTGTTTGGTTGTGTTTTGACTAGATTTTTGAGTACATTTTCGAAGATTTCAAGCATCGTGAAGTATGGGTAGAAAACGCAACGTATATTTTTTGTTTTAGTTCCGTTTTATTTTTGTTTTACTTTTGTTTTATTTCAGTTAATATTTTGTCTTTATTTTGTTTTTATTTTGTTTTCATTTTGTTTTTATTCTGTTTTTATTTTGTTTTATTTTATTCTTTTTTTTATACCATGACGGTGGCAAACAAGCATACGGCCTGCCAGTTAGTAAGCCGTAGCCTATGGATGCCTACAACTCCAGAGGTGTCACATGCGCGTTGCCGACCCTTTACAAAAAGGAGAAGAATATCTCGGTCATTTTTGATTTTAGAGAAAAGTTTTTCAAATAAAACACGCTTATTTTAGCGTTTTCTATACGGGAAAATCATAAAAAGTACATGTTATAATGACGTCCCGTCGATGGTTTTTTTTTTCGAAAACCAAATAATACAGGGTGTTTGGTAATTCGACCTATTCCTTGAAAGGAGTTATTCTAGAGGTCATTTACAATGTTTTTAGTCCAGTCAACCAGGGTTCTAAATTCAGTGGTTTTCTAGTTATTCGAGTTTTTAGTGTTTTTCAAAAAAACGCAATCTTCCGGCCTTAAAATGGCATTTGTATAAAAACTACATGAATAAGAATGGTTAATTATTTATTTTCTAGTAGCCAATAAACAAAAGGTTACTCTGAACAAAAAAAAACATATCATAAAAATTAAGACTTAGAAATAAAAGGTAATAAATCACAAGACATCTTACGTTTTTTATTTTTTTTCAAAATCAAAGACGATTACCCTAAAAAAAGTGTATGACACTTCGCGTAAAAATAACAGAAATGGATTCCTCAATTCATAACCTTTCCGAAAAGGTACAAATGTTGACATGATTTACTAAATTATTGAAAATAATAATAATAATAACAGAGCAGGTAGCGGGTGTACTGGAAGCGTACCAGACCCGAAAGCAGTTTGTTTGTGTCACTTTTGTTTCTCTTTGTGTGCTTCGTTTACCTTATCTTTCATCTTATCTTGACTTTTATCTTTTGAGGGTCCAGGTCATAACAGGTTGCCCTTGGGACGTATTCTGACATGTTCGTGTGTTGTGAAAGATGATGAAATCAACACAAATAAAGTTGACCAGAAACCAGTTTGTTTTTGTCACTTTTGTTTCCCTGAGTCCTTTGTTTGCCTCCAGTAACCTATCTTATCTTTTGAAGGTCAAGGTCAGGACAGGTTGCCTTCGGTGAGTATTTGGACGTGTTCGTATGTTATGGTATTATTAATTTATGAAAGTAGTCATAATAAAGAATTCCTAACAAAAACCGGTTTTTGTGTGTGTTTCATGACTTAAATTATGGATGTATGGTAGAGAGATTAAAGAAAGTAAAACAACCATTTTCTGAGTAAAATTAAATTTTAAAATAAATCATAGTAAAATCTTAATATAATTTTACTAAAAATTAATCTTAATAATAACAATGAACACCACACTAAAATCTTAAAAATAAACATAATAATTTACAAATCTTGTTCGAATTGCCTGCGCTCATTTCGAATGCAAGCACGAAGCCTTTTGCGTACATCGGTGATTGTTACTCGCGGCGACATGCCTTCTTTCATGTTTTCAGCAGCGGCTAAAATTCTTCCTCTCAAGTCTTCTACTCATCGTATTGGCCTGTCGTAAACTAATGCCTTCATGTGACCCAAAATGTAAAAGTCACATGGAGTCAAATCTGGACTTCTTACTGGCCAAGGGATCGGACCGCCTCGACCAATCCATCCACTGTCACACACACCGGTACTAGTGAGCTGGGCAGCCATCGTGTTGGTAAATCATGGCCATCCTTGTACCAAGCGGCACATCTTCCAGCAGCGCGGTTATTATTATTTTCAATAATTTAGTGAATCATGTCAACATTTGTACTTTTTCGGAAAGGTTATTAATTGAGGAATCCATTTCAGTTATTTTTACGTGAAGTGTCATACACATTTTTTAGGGTATTCGTCTTTGATTTATAATTTTTTTTAAAGTACGATAGCTATTGATTTATTACCTGTTATTTCTAAAGTCTTAATTGTTTGACATGATTTTTTTTTAAAATAACCTTCTGTTCACTGGCTACCAGTAAACAAATAATTAACCATCCTAATTAATGTAGTTTTTTTTTAAATTGCCATTTTAAGGCCGGAAGATGGCGTTTTTTTGAAAAACACTAAAATCTCGAATAACTCGAAAACCACTGAATTTAGACCCCTGCTTGACTGGGCTAAAAACATTGTAAATAACCTCTAGAATAAACCCCTTTCCAGGAATAGGTCAAATTACCAGTCACCCTGTATACAAGTTCAGAGTCCATTATCTCGGCCATTTTTGATTTAAGAGAAATTTTTTTCGAATAAAACAAGCTTAGTTTAGCGTATTCTATATGGAAAAATCATAAAAAGTACATGTTATAATGACGTCCCGTCGATGGTTTTTTCTTTGAATTCCAAATTATATACAAGTTCAAAGTCCATTATCTAGGCCATTTTTGATTTTAGAGAATAGTTTTTTAAATAAAACACGCTTAGTTTAGCATATTCTATACGGAATAATCATAAAAAGTACACGTTATAATGTAGTCCCGTCGATGGTTTTTTTTTCGAAGTCCAAATTATATACAAGTTCAGAGTCCATTATCTCAGCCATTTTTGATTTTAGAGAAAAGTTTCTCAAATAAAACACGCTTATTTTAGGGTATTCTCTACGGAAAAATCATAAAAAGTACTCGTTAAAATGATACCCCGTCGCCATTTTATTATTTAAGTCCAAATTTTACTCCATGTAGTCAATCATCAAAGTAAGGTAACTTCAAAATTTTTGAGTTAAAAAAATGTTTCTAATAAAACTTGCTTATTTGAGTACATTATACACAATAAGACAAAAAAAAAGTATGTGTCATAATGGGGCCCCATAACTTTCAAAACTATTGAGTTAAAAAAAAAGTTGCTTATTTGTATATATTTTATACAATAAGTTAATAAAAACATAGCGTTTTTATGACATCTGATGAAAAATTTATTAAGCCCAGCCCGGCTCTTTGCTAGTCCAACCGAGAGGCAGATAACGAAATTTCGATTTTCGCGTTTCACGATTGGTACTCTGTAAACAAACCGCCTTGATGCATAAATTACATATTTATTAGTTACAAATGATTTGTGACAATTTGTCAAAATACTGTTTATATGGTAAACTAGGTTAACCGTGGCACACAGATCCGCCGTTGCAGTCCGTTACGGACTACGGTGTAGTCATACGTTATATCACCATTAATTACTTAAGTTTTATATTACTGCTTTCTTTACTATGAAAAATAAAGAAGAGCGATTAAAAACTGTTTGTGTTTGTCGCACTTATTACTATATGTATGTATAGAGTAATAACGTATAGAAAACAAACGAGCTGCTAGGCAGCCTGGCCGGTACATGCACCCCGCCCGCGCCTTACCCTTCCCTGCGCATGCCCTTTACGCAAAAAAAGTTTTTGTTTGGAAAAATAAAAATAATCCATTGATTATAACGACACAAATTTCAAACATGGTTTCGATACGCTTTTATAAAAATACT
Source organism: Pammene aurita (assembly GCA_947086415.1). Taxonomy (NCBI): domain Eukaryota; kingdom Metazoa; phylum Arthropoda; class Insecta; order Lepidoptera; family Tortricidae; genus Pammene; species Pammene aurita. Next base: position 10,334,800 of record OX352295.1, on the reverse strand, counting down.
AACGCAAACATTAATAACTTTAATATTTTATTGTACTGTTAACAGGGTTCTACAAGAAACAAATTTTAAATAAATAAATATCATTGATTAATATGGCACAAATTTATTCAAATACTAGATACCGATATTTTAGAAAGCACAGTACCTAATCAATCAACTCTAATTTTATATAGGCTTATAAAAGTCCACATGTTTGTGCTGATTGAATGTCAGTATTCCCATTGATGAAAGTGACACAAAACGCGTGCGTGCGTCAGTAACAACTTTGCTGTTACAGTGAAAAAACAATTTTGATCTCTAATTTTATATCCTCCGAATAATGTTTTAAAACAGAAATGTCTAAGTTTCTACCTAAGCAATAACCTAGGATGACACAAATTATTATTATTAGCTAAGTTGGATGCCCTGAATTCTGTATGTGAAAAATAAGCATCTTTAATATTATCGAAACTTCATAATTTATCGGTACGGGTCTATAAGCTAAACGAGTTAACGAAAGAAATGGATATTGATATATTGAACTGCAAAGTTCCTAATGTGAGACAAAGCATGGTTAAGCGTTGCTTCATGTGAATGTAACTAACTACTTCTTGTTTAAATAATTATTCCAAATGTATATATTTTCCTCTTCTGTAGGAATTTTTACTTGCAAAGCCTATTACATTTAAGCACTAATGTTTTCATTCTTATATATTCTTTTCTCGAATTTCCTCTTCTTGTTCGCATGTGTGTATGCGTTAGTAGCCTAGCATTTGTTTAATTTAGAATTTTAGACTATATATTGTTATTACCTGTGAGTTCCTTTAATTGGCTTTCTGTGTATATTTGATTGTATAACTGTAACTAAAATCTGCTGGTTCTCCTTAAGAGGCCTTATTCCCAAAATGCGCGTATTTTGCTAAATGCATCATTTTCTTCGGAGGTTATAGCGAAAATGCTTTGTGTTTTTAAATTAACTTTTAATGCATATAATAGTCCGTTCCTTTATCTAGACGGCCATGGGAAAAAATTACATTTTTGAGAAAAACACCTGAAAAACATGGCTTCTCTTGGCAGGCCTCTTCAGAGTTTGCAGTTAGACGTCTGGTTTTTTTTTAGATTACTCAAATAAAGGGAACCTTTCTTATAAAATTTGAATACAATTCATTTCAGTATATCATGTTCAAGACGGCCATGGTAAGAAAAATTGAAGATTCATCTTGGATAATAGACAAAATACCTTCTGAATATTGCAATTTTTTTGATGAAAACAGGTTTACCTACATTTAATTTATTTCACGGAATTCCTATAAATATTCTGCCCTAAAAATATAAATATATTAAAGTTCAGCTATAGATCTACCACGAAAAAAAAAAATCATTACTGTAACGCAAAATTTAAATAAAGTGTAATTTTTTGAAGATGACTCTAAATCGGTTAAAAACTTGACAAAACACATCGCGCCGTCGCCTCTGGCTCAGTATGGAACGAGAGCTCCCAGACGATGGACCTGTGCTAAATCGTCCTACGCGCATTACGTAAGTTTGCCAGCTAGATACACTAAGAGGCCACTAAAACGGGTAACCTTGTATGAAATCCCCTATACTGGCGAGAAGTGCGATTGAATTATAAATATCCTTGAAATAAAAGATTGAAATATTTACTTTATATTATTATAGTACATTACTTACCAACGACTGTAAAAGAAAGAAAGCCGGAAATCGCAGGTATTTGTAACCCGAGCCGCAGGCGAGGGTTGTAAATATGCGATAGAGGGCTTTCTTTTTTACTGCCTGTGGTGAGTACAAAAATTAGCGTAGCGTGCGGTAAAACTCACATTATGGCCAGGTGTGACGTAAAATGATTTTTTATTTGAAAACTAGACAATTTTGTCAAAATCGTCATGGTAGTCAGTTCCGACTAATTCGGGTGTGCAGATTTCGAAAATAATGTCTATTTAGAAATCCAAGATGGCGGTCAAACACTTTTTTGTAAAAATCGTTAAATTTGTCATGGTAGTCATTTTCGACTAATTTGGGTGTGCAGATTTCGAAAATAATGTCTATTTTGAAATCCAAGATGGCGGTCATACACTTTTTTGGTAAAAATCGTTAAATCGAAAATAAAGACCGTTTTAAAATACAAGATGGCGGAAATGGAAAATTTTGTCAAAATCGTCATAGTAGTCGTCTTCGACTAATTCGGGGGTGTAGATTTCGAAAATAATGTGTATTTCAAAATCCGAGATAGCGGCCATACACTTTTTACTTAAAAATCGTAATGGACGTCATTTCTGATTAATTCTGGGATTAATAATTCGAAAATAAGGACCGTTTTAAAATCAAAGATGGGGGAAACTGAATATTTGGTCAAAATCGTAATGGTTGTCGTCTTCGACTAATTCGGGTGTCCAGATTTCGAAAATAATGTCTGTTTTAAAAGCCAAGATGGCGATCAAACACTTTTTGGTTAAAATCCATATGGTAGTCATTTCCGATTAATTCAGGGGTGTAGATTTCGAAAATAAGGACCGTTTTAAAATCAAAGATGGCGGAAATGAAAAAAAATGTCAAATTAGTCATGGGAGTCGTTTTCGACTATTTCGGTAACTGTAGATTTCGAAAATAATGTCTATTTCGAAATCCAAAATGACTATCACACACTTTACTTGTTATTTTAGCCATTTTCGATTAATTCAGGCGTGTAGATTTCAAAAATAAAGTCCGTTTCAAAATCCAAGATGGCAGAAATGGTCATTCATTTACAAAAATGGTCGTTATTCAGATATGTCGATTTCAAAAACAAATTCTGTTTTAAAATTCAAGACTGCGGCCATATACTTTTTTGTTTCCCCGATTGAATCGAAAATGACTAACATAACGTTTATCTAGTAAAAAGTGTATGGCCGCCATCTTGGAATTTAAAACAGACCCTTTTCTCGAAATCTAAACACCTGAATCAGTTGAACAAGATTACCATGAAGATTTTCACAAAAAGGTCATCACTGCTATCTTATATTTTAAAACAGTGTTTATTATCGGAATTTACATTGCCGAATTAATCAACAGCGACTACTGTAACGATTTTTACTAAAATTGTATGACTGCCATCTTGGATTTTAAAACAGACATTATTTTCTAAATCTACACACGTGAATTAGTAAAAATTACTACCATGACGATTTTTACAATAATTATCCTTTAACACCCATCTTGGATCTCAAATCGGTCCATATATCGAAATCTACACCCCTCAATTAATCACAAGCGACTACCATAAAATTGTTTTAGAAAAAAGTGTATGGCCGCCATCTTGGATTTTAAAACATGCATTATTTTCGAAATCTACACAGTACACACCTAAATGAGACAAAAAAGACTATCATGACGATTTTAATAAAATTGTCCATTTCAGCCATCTTGAATTTTAAAACGGTGTCTATTTTCGAAATTTAAATCCCTTAAATTAATCTAAAACGACACTCATTCGATTTTAACCAAATAAGTGTGCGAGAGCTATCTTGGATTTAAAAATAGACATTATTTTCGAAATCTGCACACCCGAATTAGTCGAAAACGACTACCATGACGATTTTGACAAAATTTTCCGTTTCCGCCATCTTTGATTTTAAAACGGTCCTTATTTTCGAAATCTACACCCCTGAATTAATTGAAAACGACTAACTTGATGATTTTTACCAAAAAAGTGTATGACCGCGGTCTTGGATTTCAAAATAGACATAATTTTAGAAATCTGCACACCCTAATTAGTCGAAAATAACTACCATGACGATTTTGACAAAATTTACCATTTCTGCCATCTTGAATTTTAAAACGGTCTTTATTTTTGAAATATACATCCCTGCATTCGTTGAAAATGACTACCATAACGATTTTTACTAAAAATGTGTGTGACCGCCATCTTTTAATTTTAAAATAGACATTATTTTCGAAATCTGCACACCCGAATCAGTCGGAAATGACTACCATGACGATTTTGACAACATTTTCCGTTTCCGTCATCTTTAATTTTAAAACGGATATTATTTTCGAAATATACACCCCTGAATTAATCGAAAACGACTACCATGACGATTTCTAAAAAAAAAGAGTATATCCGCCATCTTGGATTTTAAAACAGACATAATTTTCGAAATTTACACCCACTAATTAGCAGAAAATGACTACCGTGCCGATTTTTCAGAATAAAGTGTATCTTTTTTTTAATCAATTTATTTTGGACAAAATCAGTAACACACGAGATTATGGCTAATAGTAACAATACAAAAATTACAAAGTATGAGACCAACGACAATGTCCACAGATTTGGGATTGATCTTGGATTTTAAAACAGACATAATTTTCTAAATCGACATCCCCTAATTAGCCGAAAATGACTACCATGACGATTTGACAAAAAAGTATATTTCCGCCATCTTAGATTTTAAAACAGACATAATTTTCGACATCTACACCCTCTAAGTAGTAGTATTTTTCAGAATAAAGTGTATACCGCCATTTTGGATTTTAAAACGGACATAATTTTCGAAATCCACATCCCTTAATTAGCCGAAAAGGACTACCATGACGATTTTTCTGAATAAAGTATATAACCCATCTTCGATTTAACAGACATCATTTTCGTAATCTACACACCCGAAGTAGTCGAAATTGGCTACCATGACCATTTTTACAAAAAAAAATATTTCAGCCATATTGGAATTATGACAATTTTTCAGAAAAAAAATTATAATTTCCATCTTGGATTTTAAAATAGATATAATTTTCGAAATCTACATCCCCTAATTAGCCGAAAATGACTACCATGACGATTTTTCAGAATAAAGTGTATAAGCGCCATTTTTGATTTTAAAACGGACATAATTTTCGAAATCCACATCCCTTAATTAGCCGAAAAGGACTACCATGACGATTTTTCTGAATAAAGTATATAACCGCCATCTTCGATTTAACAGACATCATTTTCGTAATCTACACACCCGAAGTAGTCGAAATTGGCTACCATAACCATTTAAAAAAAAAAATATTTCAGCCATATTGGAATTAAAAAAAAATAAAAAAATACTACCTATGTATGTATAAGTAATAAATTATTTCCTACCGAATACAGGCATATTGAAGGAGGGTAAAAAATGAAACATAAGTGTACAACAGTCAGTCTTTACAATACTTAAACAAACCTAATTTTCGAAATTCGAAATTTATTATACTTTTAATTCGAAAAGTATCTCCAACAGTCCCTACTGATTAAGTGATTACCCGTCTTTGTTGTTAGATGCGTATATTTCCTTAAAACATACTTTAATTAGTAGTATCTTCCATATAAAAGAAAATAAATAGCCTGTGTGTAACTTTTGCGTAAAAATAATTTTACTTGTAATTTAAGTTGAAAACGATCAAGATCGTTCGATCGTCGATCATTGCCAGCGGTCGCGTACTGAGCGCTACCGCCATCTATCGAGTAAGATTTTAGTGAAATTGAGGAATGTTCATGGGAATAAGGCCTCTTAACATAAATAAATAAAATCTTAGCACTTTTCTGGGAGCTAACATAAGCCCAAGTGAGCTAACATTAATGGCGTCATGAGTTCATTAAAATGTTCTAGCTAACAACAAACCTACGTACAACTGTTTATGTCAGATTGCCGGTATTATATTCTGTCCAAATTATAAGAAGACTAGTACAAAGTAACATAATTTATTTAAAAAAAAACATCATCAAACTACAAGTGTGTTAACGACAAAAAATGTAGATACCTAATATGTTACCTTATAAATTACCATTCCTATAAATAAATATGCACCATCAGACCACAATCCACATTTCTTCTACATATAGTAGTGTCCGACCACGCCAAGTTTTAAGCCAAATGCTGCCCTATGTATTGCGCTCCTATATAATTTTAATGTCAAGTAAGTGTAAATTTAGCATAGACTCACTCTAGAAGTATGTTACAACAATTTAGAAAGCATTCCCACAGCCAAATCTAATATTTATAACAACGTAAGCCCTGACACTCTCCATTTGCAACAAAATGCCGGTTTCCGTAAATTATTGAGTTAAAACACGATTATGCAAATATAATGGCGATAGGTAAGCTGGAGGCCGCTCGGCGACATTGGGTCTGGCCCACGAGTTATTGACCCTGTTGGTGAAATCGAGAAAAAATCCGCTATGTCGCTTGCTTTTAAGTTACGGCCAGACGGCAGATAGTCACAGATTCTGCCACGTGACCTTGGTTGAAGCGAGTTATTGAAGCGAGCGTCTACATGGCTGACAACAAGCGCCCAATTAAATCCAATGGTTGGCAGAGCACGCGTAGTCACCAAGGGCGTTTAAAAGTTCATTTAATTTCATTTAAACTTTATTGCACAATAATACAAAGTACAAAGGGCGGAGTTAATGCCAAAGGGCATTTTCTACTAGTCAACCATAAGGCCAAACAGATAAAAACAGTAGTGCGGGGAACGGGTAGCAAACAGAAAACTAAACCACGGGCTACACGGTTTAAAATCTCTGTTTTCTGCCAAGGTCTCGTAGCAGAGGGCTGTAGTTGTATGCCCTCTGGCCGTAACTTTAACATGCGACTTGTACTTGCAACTATTGATATACCATATGGGAGTTGCAATAAGGTATACAGGGCGACTTTTAATTCGACCTATTCCTTGAAAGGGGTTATTCTTTAGCTCATTTACAATGTTTTTAGCCCAATCAACTAGGGGTCAAAAATTAATGGTTTTCGAGTTATACGAGTTTTAAGTTTTTTTTGTAAAAACGCCACCTAGCGACCTAAGAATGGCAATAAAAAAGAAATTACATGCGATAGGGTGATAATTTCTTATTTATCTTATAGCCAGTAAACGTAATAATACTTAAGACAAAAAAAACCGTTAAAAAATAATTCAAGTCTTTACGGATAAAAGGTTATAAATCAAAAGTTATGTTTTATTTTTTGTTTATTTAAAATCAAAGACGATCACTCAAAAAAAATTGTATGGTAGTTCATGTAAAAATTCCATAAATAAATTCCGTAACTCATAAGCTTTTCAAAAAGGTAAAAATGTAGGCATAATTTTATTTAACTATAAAAAATAATAACAATAACAGAACAGGTAGCGAGCGTACTGAGCGTATGACCCGCAATCGGTTTGTTTGTGCAACTTTCGTTCTTATCTTAATCCTTCGTTATCTTGAGAGGTTCAAGTTCAGTGCATGTTCTTGTTATGATGCTATTAATTAATGAGAGTAATAATAATAAAAGGAAGTATTCGGAAGTGTTCGTGATTTACCGAGGCTTCATTGTCGGTATTTATTTAGTAATCAAATCAGTAACTTCCAACTATCCTTCCGATTCGGACATTTCGTTGACAGTTTATTTATCAAATGGCGGCTTACCAATTTGAAGAATACGCAGATATCCTGTTTTGTTACGGATTCGCTGATGGTGACGCTGCTGCAGCACGGAGAGAATATGAACGACGATTCCCAAATCGCCGTTTACCTGATGTCAGCGTGTTTGGTACGACTTACCGCCGTATTCGAGAAACGGGATCGGTTCAACGACGGCAAGCAGATGCTGGAAGACCTGCAGTTCATAATCCTGAAGCAGAAGAACAAATACTGGACTTGTTCCGGGCCAACGCCACTACATCAACCAGATTTGTGGCTAACCAGCTTGGGATATCACAATGGAAAGTTTGGTTCACGCTCCACTCAGCAAGACTGTATCCATACCATTACACTCCGGTTCACGCCATCCAGGAGGGAGATCCTGCTAGGAGGATGGATTTCTGCAGATTTTTACTCAATGCTGACATTGAAGATCCAGAGTACCTGAAGAATATCTTGTGGACCGATGAGTCCAACTTCGACCGCGATGGTATCACAAACTACCACAACTTGCATTTTTGGGCCCCAAAAGGTGAAAATCCAAGGAAGGAGCTCACCAGCAGAGATTTTCTTTAAACGTGTGGATGGGGATTGTGCACGATAAGTTGATCGAGCCATTTTTTCTGCCTGCACGTTTATCCGGTATCGCTTACGAACATTTTTTAAAGGAAGAACTGCCCATACTGCTGGAGGATGTGCCGCTTGGAACAACGATGGCCATGGTTTACCAACACGACGGCTGCCCAGCTCATTACTACCGGGACGTGCGACAGTGGTTGAACATTAACTATCCAGAGAAATGGATTGGGCGAGGGGGCCCGATTCCTTGGCCAGCACGTAGTCCAGATTTGACTCCATGTGACTTTTACATTTGGGGTCACATGAAGGCATTAGTGTACGACAGACCAATACGAAATGTCGAACACTTGAGAGAAAGAATTGTAGAGGCTGCTGAGACCATGAGAGAAAACATGTCGACGCGAATATCAGTCACTGAAGTACGCAAAAGGCTTTATGCTTGTATACGAAACGAGGGAAAACAGTTCGAACAAGACTTGTAATTTATTAAATTAATAATTGATTTGTAATTTTTGTTTTTTATTTTATGACTAATTTTGTACTTTTTATTGCTTTTATTATGGTCTTGCTGCTTTTATTATGATACTAAATTATCTGTCTGTTATTATTAAGATTACAAGTAGCTATTTAAAGTTAAAAGTAAAAACAGTTGTTTAATTTTTTCAATGTTTATTACTAACAACAAATCCATTTTTGGCCATAAAAACACACAAATAAACCAGAAAGTGGTTAGGTTTTCTTAATTATTATTACTTTCTTTAATTAATAACTTACGAACATGTCCGGAATGCTTACCAAAGGGAAGACTGAACTTGGACCTCTCAAGATAACGAAGGATTAAGATAAGAACGAAAGTTGCACAAACAAACCACTGAGCGTATGACCCGCAATCGGTTTGTTTGTACAACTTTCGTTTTTATCTTAATCCTTCGTTATCAAGAACTTATCAAGTTATCAAGATAACGAAGGATTAAGATACGAACGAAAGTTGCACAAACAAACCGATTGCGGGTCATACGCTCAGCACGCTCGCTACCTGTTCTGTTATTGTTATTATTTTTGATAGTTAAATAAAATTATGCCTACATTTTTACCTTTTTGAAAAGCTTATGAGTTACGAAATTTATTTATGGAATTTTTACATGAACTACCATACAATTTTTTTTGAGTGATCGTCTTTGATTTTAAATAAACAAAAAATAAAACATAACTTTTGATTTATAACCTTTTATCCGTAAAGACTTGAATTATTTTTTAACGGTTTTTTTTTGTCTTAAGTATTGCTACGTTTACTGGCTATAAGATAAATAAGAAATTATCACCCTATCGCATGTAATTTCTTTTTTATTGCCATTCTTAGGTCGCTAGGTGGCGTTTTTACAAAAAAATCTTAAAACTCGTATAACTCGAAAACCATTAATTTTTGACCCCTAGTTGATTGGGCTAAAAACATTGTAAATGAGCTAAAGAATAACCCCTTTCAAGGAATAGGTCGAATTAAAAGTCACCCTGTATTTCTATTCATATTTAACACATAATCTCTTTTCTAGATGGAGAGCTTAGATATAACAATAATGAGAGCACCGAAACCCCTCTAGTTAGTTAACTATACTATGCTTATTTCTAGATCCGGACATCTGGCAGCTATTAAGTGGTGGAGGTCAAAGAATGCAAACAACTTCAAGAAGTTCTGGGCTTGATGCAATATTATGAGAAAGTATTAGAAATAATTATGTTAAATCAATGCCACAAGTTTCTTTTGGGGGAAACTAGTGCCAAACGATGTATAATGTAATTCATAGTTAGGTTAATCTTTAAGTTTTTTATCATGCCTTGTTCTCTCGCTCCTTGACCCCGAAATCATCTTGTATAGCGACTACTTGACAATTTCAAAACTTTGAAACTTGTTTGAAATTCGATAGGTAGTTCACAAATCTTTAAATTAATGTGAGAACTGACTCGAAACTTTTCTAGGTAGGCTCTGTCATAATTATTAATTTTAAGAAGCGTTCCCTGCTGTTTTGTAAGTTATAAAGTGAATTTTCTTGATATCAGTCTTACTTGAGGAAGCTATACTATGACCTAATTTTGGGCAGCCATTTTCATTTATTATTAAGCTTTATCCATAAATATATAAAAGGAAAAAATACCGACATGCATAAGTACTTTTACGTCACACCTGGCCATAACGTAAGTTTTGCCGCACGCTACGCGTACGGTAAAACTCGCATTATGGCCAGATGGAGACGTAAAATTGTGTACTCACCACGGGCAGTAAAAAAGAAAGCCCTCTATCGCATATTTACAACCCTCGCCTGCGGCTCGGGTCACAAATACCTGCGATTTCGGGCTTTCTTTCTTTTACAGTCCTTGGTAAGTAATGTACTATTTTTTTTCATGGACACGTTTTAAAAAAAAACAGTGCGATAGTGCGAAACAGAGTTTTACTAACAAAATGTGCCATGTACCGACTGAAAACTTTACACCTGTATTTCGTAACTGAAAATCGAAGGCTGTATTTCGTTTTTTTCAGACTAGCCACAAAGACCGCACCTTTGGGAGTAATTAGCAAATGGCAAGATTCCGCTAGATAAGCTTTTTGACTGGATTAAAAAAAGGAGTGTTGACTGGAGTAAAAGCACTATTGGGATAGTTACACTAAAAGGCGTTGGGTTAGAAATGTGTTAGTGAAAACATTTACAAAAGTTGTCACTGTTATATAGGGTGTCTAAAATTAATGAAACCCATAGGCTATGGTGTGTGATTAATCAAAAAATAAATGACATACAGTAATATAAAAGACAGTAAGTAAGTCAATTAGGGTGTAGATACCTAAAATTTAAAAATATTTACATATTAAATTACTATTAATAGCCAATATCGGATTTCACAATGATCGTAGCCTTTTCGATGTAATAAAATTGTAAACAGTAAATTAAACCAACCTAACGCGACTCGCTGTTTTATTTACCTGTAAATTATTGGTTAAGCGTGAGTTGGCCGGCTTGAATAATTATATAACAATCTTATTATTAAAGCCCTTTAAAATACTACAAACATTATTGATTCTGTATGAAAATTGCAGAGCTTAAAATAAAAAGGAGGAGGTCCATTTATTTTAAAGTAATAAAATGTAACTGAAGAACAAATCAAATTATTTTAATAAATATTTCGGTTTGTTTATTTTAAGTCGAGACTCTACTAAATAAATTATAAATATATAGATGTCATATACAAAGGCCAAAATGCGCCTAAATATTTACAAAAAATGCATATACACGGGAAAATTCGACCGATTTAATTTTAGTTATCATTGTAACAGTCATTTATAAAAATAGTTTATGCTATTGTTCTGATAAAAAAATAAACCTAATAACTGAGAAAAGATTCCGTGGAACCCTAAAAACAGTAACACAATAAAAAATCTAACAACACATCGGACAATTATCAACTTCTGTTATAGACTTTACAATCATAGCTTATTAAGATATAAAGAACACAAGATTGCGTCTACAGTACTATCCACCATTAATACCTGAACCAGCATCATGTCAATTTGGTAACTGATGATGGTCCAATTCATATTGGTTTTGTAATATAAAACCCAGTAATAAAATCGTCTAACAAGCAATTAGTAAGAAAGGCAATCAAAAACTTTGTTATATAACGGTAGGTAATTGTTATAGGTACCGTTAGGAGGTTAGCATAGTTTGAATACTAAGTACCACAGGTAATAAAGATTCTGGAAGGTTGCCCAGACTACAGTCATACATCGATTCGATTTATTATCGATTGGGGTGAAAATCTGGTTGAAATTTTTAGGTTCAATTCAAAAGGTGGAATTGTAGATATTTATTAGAAAAATAACGAAGTCATATGGTTTGGTTTAACTATATCCTTATAAAATGCTTATGAAATGTTGAAAATTTATGTTTGTTGTTATCTTATCTTATCTTATTGGATTCGGTGGTCAAAGGGATCGTTTGTGTAATTGCCCCCTAGTACACCTACCTACTCAAGAGCTTTTTCAACCATCTCCATGTGTTAGATAATTGTGCTCAAGGGCAGTGCTTTGAGTTCCTGTGGATCTGGATAGCCAAACGTTGTTGTTACTTAAGTATTATTTTACGTACCTTTTTCTAACTCATCCCGAAAATGTAGAATTGTATTCTTCTCTCGTTTTTAAAGATGATTCTGCGTAAAATACCTGTAACAAGAAATAGTACATTACACCGGCCACGTAGAGAAATAGGAGGCTCATACAACTCTAAACATAAACTTCGATTATTATTCACACTTCAGATAGGCTAAGCTGTTATAAAACCTGCCGCCATCCTTGCCGCTACTTTGCAGGCCTAGGCCTGAAAAGTTGTATGAAGTCTTTTTACAGTCCCCTCGAGTAGCTGCGGTCGAAACTGGATACTTCCAAGTCTAATAAGGAATGTAACGACACTATTTTATTACATGTTTCAGAATATTATATTTTATTCTACAATAAACCTTCTGTAAGTAATAATATTGTTCGCAATAGCCTGTGATACTACACCAATCGCCCCGATTCTCACATATGCACACATCATTAAAAAAAATACTGATAATCTTCGTATTTCTTCAGTATGTACCCAATGCGAAAAACAAAGCCTAATAGGCTGCAATTTGAACCATTTCAAGCCTACAATCTCCGCAATCTGCAATCGAAAAAACTCTTTGAGCCTTACCGAGCAATCGATTCCTGAGAGTTAATTTTAAAATATATCTGAAAAAGAACAAAGGGGCCGCCTCTTTGTAAAATTCACAGATTACCCAGGCATCCGATAAACCAATAACGCCTGTAGTGGGGTCAGTGAGGACTGGCCGTTGTGCATTCTTTTGTGGGAAGTTGATTGTGGAACCTAATTCTCCTTCCATCCTTGTATTTTATAGTACAGGTCTTAAACTGAAATCGATCGATCGAGGTCAATATTTTAAGACTTTATGAGGTTTTGGTTAGTATGAACTATTTAATATATTTTAGAGAATAAATTAATTTAATTAATAATAATTATTTTACATGTTTTTTTAAAGTGGGGCATTCCACTCATACAATAGTATGTTATTCAATCAAATACAAACACTGAAAACATTGATTGATTGATTGGATTTCAAATCCTGCTGGGTTGATTATTTTTTCAATGTTTTCAGTGTTTGTATTGATTTAATTAATAATGTCACCTTTTAGAGCTTTGGTAGGCTTTGATATACATACATGGTAAAGATGATTTTTGGTCGAGCTCCAGCTTTGTCGTTTAAAAAGTGCAATCACGCTTCAATTCAAGCCTTTATTTAATAATCTTATTAACTAGTTTTACAAAAAATAATATTAAAAAGTCCTATTTTTTTATTCTAACCTATCGCTTAAAATTTAATTTATGCTTTCAGATATCGGAGTCAAGATTGTCTTGCTTTCCAGCATAGGCCTCCCCCAAATTTCTCCAAACTTCCCGATCATGGGCGTTCCTCCGCCAAGTGTCACCACCAGCGATAGCTAAGTCTTCCCGTCTTCGTAGAGGTCTTTGTGGCTTCCTGCCTCCTTCCCTTGGATACCAATCACTCACTTCTTTGGCCCATTTGTCTTCCTTGCATCTAATGTGTCCTGCCCACTTCCATTTGGTTTTATTCAGTCACGCTTATCAAATAACAAGTGAAACCGTTTCCTAATCGCCTTCATTTAAGCCTGTAATTTTTAATACATTATTTTTCATCACACCATTAAATATCACGATTCCGGGGTATCAGGAAACACCTAAAATTAATAAAAATAGTTTAGGATCTGAGCTTACTTAACATTCAAGTTTTGATGAAAATATACGTTTTTTATCTCGCGCAATAGGTGCTACATCACTTCAAAAGCCCCAATTCCGCTATCAAAAAACCCGTCAGAAAACAGGTGAAAGCCAGTACATCAGCCAATCCACTCCGGCGCACTGTAGAAGACAAAGTGTCAAGATGAAAGGCGCCGCCGCCGATTGTCGCGGCATTGTATCGTCACTCGTTAGTCTGGCATTATCGTACCAAGATTTATTTTAACGATTAAGTAGGGGGTATGAGGGATGAGCGATGAGCGGGAAGGTGACGTTTTTCACAGGCAGCGCTTGATCGTAGTCTCAGTGAACGCTACGATCGAAACTAATATGTGGATATGCAGATAAGGTGCTTGTTCAACAATGCCTATTCCTTTTGTCTTGTAAAGGCCTGGATTGCATATTAATTCCAGTTTAGATAAGCCACCTATCAGCATTGCCACTTTTTCAACCTATTGTATTTGTATACTAGGATTTCACTCGGCTGAGGACTAGCTGTACATTTAACTATATTACAATTGTTTTTGTAAAGTAACTAGAAATATTTTGTATAATTATGATAAAACTAGCCTTTTCCCGCGGCTTCGCCCGCGTACTATAAGTACTCAAAAAGGATACGATACCCATGTTGATTTTCAGACTTTGTGACCACATTTGCCCCTTTTAGGGGTTGAATTTTCAAAAAACCTGAAACACGTGTTTACTCATTTATCGTTAGGAATACTCCTGTGAAGTTTCGAATAAAATAGTCTAACAAATCTTGATTCGCCATACAAATTTTGGATCCCCATTTTACCCCCTTAGGGGGTGAATTTTGAAAAATCCTCTCTTAGTGTACCCCTAGACCTTATAAGGAACCTACGTGCCAAATTTCGAATCTCTAGAACCAGCGGTTTGGGCTGTGCGTTGATATGTCAGTCAGTCAGTCAGTCAGTCAGTCAGTCAGTTTCTTCTTTTATATATTTAGATAGAAGATATGTATTCAATGCTATATACATTGCATTGTACACTGTATTCCTTAAAGCATTTGGATTCACCCTAAGAATTCCATCATCATCAATTTCCATCACAGAAGTCTAGGGTAAATTGCTAGTCAGTTATACAATTATACAGAGATACCAGGGAGCGTAGCCAACGTGCCAATCGTTAACGCTCCGTAGCGAACGAAACGCAACTGTCAATGTCGCATTGATATGGAAGAGTGATAGAGAGAGGTGACTACTATTATACGCTACGATTTGTATGTTGAACGTAAACTCGCTACCGCTACCCCACCCGCTACCGCTGCCTCCTGTAACCACGCCACACGTGGCTCCAACGATTAACGCTTATAGCCAGTCATTAAACCACAATTGGTGCGTGTGTGCCCCTTTACAATTTTAGTATGTCGCCACTATTGTTTTAGATAACAATAGGCATTTATTTATGCCTAATACGAAGACACGTAAACTATCATAATTAGCATTTCAAGTAAGTAATAGACAAATAGTAATATAAGACGGTTAAAGTTTACATAAAGGTTTCGCACTGTCCCTAATTTTCAGAATATTTTCACTACAAGTAGTTTTTGGCGTTCGAAACTGTACTTGACAACGTAATATTTATCAAATGAACGGGTATGAACAGTCGCCATCAGATATATCGGAGCGGCCAAGGTGGTCACAAATATCTGAACAACGCCTCTATTTTCAAGGCGATAAAGTGCATGTTCAGATATTTTTGAGTGCCTTGGCCGCTCCGATATATTCGATGGCGACTGAACAACGGATTTATACTTTGTCGTATTGTAGTTTGTCCGGAAAGAGAAGTGTCGTGGTTTATGGGAGCTTTACATTCTTCGACACTTCTCTTTCTGGACAGACTCTAAAAGATACAGCTACATTAGCTGCATTAAGTCACGCAATGCAATGGCATTACAATCGTTAATAACATTTCAGGCGGGTATACTTTTTCGGACAGGCCGTAAAAAGCACTTTTCTTGGCGTGAACAACATACAAGTAATGGACAAAAAAGTAATAGCATTCTGTTAAACTTGCTCTTAACTGGCAATAATCGCACTCAATAAAATTTTACGTGCAGTGTAACCCACTTTCTTGAATCGAATCTTCGCTAACCCTTTAAATGAAGACATTTGTAACCGTCATTAAGAAGTATTGTGGGAAAGTCTCCAGTGTAATCGGAGAAACTGGATCACTAAACTATGCATTTCAATAGTAGTTAGATATACTTTTACACGTAGTATTTCGCCCCATATCAACAAGTTTTTATTCAAGATAGGTACCGTCAAACGTGGCAAAACCTTCTGTGGTAACTTTACCATAGTCTACTTTAGCAAGAAAATGGTATTACTAAATATATATAGTCCTCCTCATCGATTTCGATGACGGCGACCCTAATGCAAACCCCATGGAGGTTGACTATTATGAGACCTAATATGGCTAGCTGGGCCAAACTTGGTCTTAAATACCCTATTGCACATGTGGTAGTAGAGATGGCCAGTGGATCTTTACGTATTAGTTGCCGTTTTACGTCTAAGGTTGTGAGATGGTTATGTTCGAATGTTTTCACGCTGTCACAGATGGTAGAACGTCAAGATGACCTTCTTTTCAGCGAGCTCCTCAACGCTCAGGGTCGATAGCACAAGCATGCAGATACCGTTTGAGCACACTACTTAATATAAAGCACTCATTAAACCCTAACGTAGCTAGCTGTTAACCTTTTAAATGCAACGATTTTCTATTTAGTAATAACAATTTTTCTTGGTAAAGTTACCACAGAAGTTAATGTTACCACGGTTGATGTTACCTTAACATAATAAGGTAATAATGCTTCTAAAATTTCGTAACTTATAGAAATGATTCTGACCACAACTTGGCGGTGAAAAGAGGCAAAGCCGGCGACGTTTTTGCAAGCTTTATGTAAATCAACCCCATTTGGGAAGAGCTCTAATTGAGGTTATAGATTTAAGTTTATATATATGTTTGGATTTGCTATAAATTTATTGTGTAGTTGCGTAAGTTACATACAATGTATGTAACAAAAATGTTGGTGATCCGTTTCAGGGCGTAATTGGTATCGTATTCTAAATATGAAAAAGTAAGTAGTAACACTACTATATATAAATTATATACTGAAAAGATGTCATATATTTCAGAAAAAATGGCCAAGTCCTCAAGTGTCCGAGGCCAGATTTAAAATGGCTTCTTCAGCTTTACCAGACCACCCAGTCACTGGTCACCTTTTCTAAAGTATATGACATCTGTTTCAGTTTATGATGTTTAACAACTTTAACAATATCTTCTAGCCAACCAGTAAGTGTCATTTCCACCCCTAAACCATTTAGTCAGCCCAAACAAAACGAACGAACTTTTCGTTCGGAACTTTCAAAAATCTATTTCCTGTCTGGACGCGCTTCCGGTCGATCGTGACAGCTTCCGGTCATTTTGGAACCCATTATTTTCCTTGATAAAGGGTGCGAGGTTTTTAAATGGAGTTCTAATAAGAGATATAAGTTTCAAAGTGAAGAGGACGGTGAAGAGAGCTACTTACTGTTTGCAAATTAATATTGAAGTCTATTATTTAGAGTAGAGTTGTGCACTTCTCGAGATCGTTATCCATTTACAGTAGGAAATAAAATAACCTTGTTTGTGAATAAAAGATGTAACAAAAATGCTGGTGATGCTTTTAAGAGCATAATTGTATCGTATTCTAATTATATGAAAAACTAAGAAAAAGAAATTCTCGTGAAAAAAAAAAAATTTTTTGTGTCCAAATAATTTTTCTCCTACTTTTGCTTACTCGCAATACGATAACAATTATTCCCTTAAACGGATCACTAGTATTTTTGTTACAAAACAGAGATCGTTTTCGAGAACACCACATTTCAAATTTAGTAACATATCAAACATTCGCCATTGTAAGTAGGCTTCTGGTCATTTTTGCTGTCTAACTATGACTGGATTTAACAGTGACGGAGCGTCAAATTATATATTTTCCATATTCTAATTTTAAAATACAACAAATATATATAACTCTAACGCACAACAAATAATCAACCAATATTGTTGTATTGGAGTTGCTTCTGAATAATTTTCAAGAACATTTCTAATTCCGACGTTGAGGCGCTAGCTGTATTGCGTAGTTAAGGTGGCATTGAAGTAAGATCGTATTTAAGCGTGTTTTAAAATTTTGGATACGGCCCCAGAAGTGTCTAGTATAGCATAGCTTAATCAAACTTGGAAAATAACTAATTACATATTACGGTTAAAATATAATAACGGTTTGATCTTAAACAACATACGTCTATCGTTAATAATTAGTATCCTACGGTGAAATATTTAGATATTCCTTTTAATATCCTTTTATACTATTTACCCTGACAAATTCAATGCATCAAAACAATAAACCTAAAATTAATGCCTTCATTGAATAACAAAATCTTAATTTAAATGCATGAACTTGAAACAAAATGAACCGTTAAATAAACAATCTGTTCAAACAATCCAATATTGTATGAGAAATCGGCATTTTTGTATTAAACTGGTACCACCCGTCGTTACCACACGTTATGTGGGAAAGGCGACAAATTACATGTTCTTTCAGAGTGTATTAGTTCTAAAATTATGGTCACCCTACATCCAAACTAAGATGACCTGATTTAGCAAACTGTTACAAACAAAAAGGGGTCTTCTAAAACTGGTAGTCTAATCAGTTGTTTTTTTCTACATGGCCTAAGCATCGAAGTGTAATCAATATAAACAGTAGGGGGCCTCTAATTAAATGATTTTCTTCGTATACATAAGTTGGTGGGTTTACCATACAAATTGTTCATCTAATGACTGTTGCTACGGTGGCCAACGGTGTATGAAATTCGATATGGAAATTAACTAATTATTAATGTGTTTTGTTGGAATTTTAAATAACTGATTGTTAAATGAGCGACGAATTTATCTTGGTTTGATTTGTGTTTTAATAATAACTTTAATGTGTGTGAGACATATTTTTAGGTGAAATTAGTCGTTTCTATCGACAATTATTTTAGATTAACTTGTTTGTCTCATCCTTATATTAATTGAATAGGAATTTCTTACTAAATTAATATATTTTAATGATAAAATTTACATATTATAATACACTTATAAGGATGCTTTTGAAAAGAACTAAGTCGTTGATTATTGTAATTCAATAGGCAAAAAATTAAAAGCTTTTTTGGAATTTAGCAGGTTGTCAAATGTTATCCTTCTTAAAGCTATTGGTAACTCTTAAATGATACACTGTTTATACTTAACTTCCAAAAACTCAGGTTCGAATCCAATTAACCAATTCCAATCTCGATGCAACATGCCTGAACCAGTTGACTAACTCTGCTAATAGCATCATCTATAATACCTTTAATTTACAAGACAAATGTGACGTTTTCAAGTCAAAGGTCATCATTGTCGGTTGACAATAAGGCGTTACTACCATAAAAAATATTTAGAAATATACTCTATTATGACAAATTTGGTATCGCTTACCAAAACTAGCCGTGACTAATATTTCCAAGCTCCCATACCACGTTTACCGTAAAAGTGTTAAACTGTAGTATAAATCAACATACAGATAACCATCACGTGTTATAAATCATACAAAACAGAAAAATTATTCCAAAACCATCGCCTTTCTACGACATAAAACAAATTGTATAAAAATCGATATTACTAACAAAAATCAATTTCTCGAGGTCATTGAACCTTTTGGGGTCACATTGTTATGCATAAATACATTTTAATACAAATGTAAACATCTAAACAATTTTGTCGAGAGATGACCACATTATCTTTTCCTCCCAACTTGCCTTCTCCCGTTTGTTATAAGGTTTAGTTTTGCGTGTTTTTGTGTTATATATGTTGGTGTACAGGTTATGGACAGACGGACGGGCGCAGAATGAGTTTGTGAATATTTCAAACGCAATCTGAGTTGTTGGCCACTAAAGTTGCTATTGTTCTCATAGTGTCCGTAAGTATGGTTGCTCTACTTTTGCTTCGCTTTTCGCGAAGTTAAACTAAAAGTTGGTTGTGTCACGTCTGAAAATATGGATACATTTAATGTGACATAAACAGGGCCGCGACTCGAAAACTAAACACACACACTGGACAGACACAGCTCCAACCCAACTCAACCCAACTCAACTAAACGCTATAACGACATTGACATTTGCTATTCGAACAGATTTTCATTCAACATTGGTCTCACATTGGTCTCACATTGGTTACACATTGGTCACACATTGGACCAACATTGGACTAACATTGGACCAATGTGAGACCAATGTTGAATGAAAATCTGTTCGAATAGCAAATGTCAATGTCGTTATAGCGTTGAGTTGAGTTGGGTTGAGTTGGGTTGGAGCTGTGTCTGTCCAGTGTGTGTGTATATTTTTCGAATCGCGGCCCATGTATACAAGACTTTACGCCTTGGTAATAGAGTCGTGGCTACATAACTATATTGGTCGCATTACATGTATCCATATTTTTAGACGTGAGTGTATTACTGTTCGAATGGTAAAAATTAACATCAGTTTTCTTGCTTTTGTTTTGGATCTTGACAATGAAAGAAGTTTGCATTGCAAAGAAGAAAAAAAAATAACAAAAAATAACCGGCATCACTTAGTTCATCTTTCATTTGTAATCAAAATTATTTTCTTTTGTTACCAAACTGTTTTAAAAAAAATGTGATTCAGACAGCCAATGTTAATAAAACTTTAACAGTTGTATTGAATTTACCTACAATTAATCTCTTTTTAATACCAATTACACACGGATTTGGTACATAACCATAATAAGAAAGGACGAGCTTAATAACGCAAAAACGACACTTTAGACATATCTAATCCCGTATAATATCAGATTCAAATCAAATCAATAACAAAGTTAGGTATATTCTTCCTATCGGCCTCCCAATCCGTTAAAAGTATTGCTACAATTTAATTAAAAATAATTTTAAACAAAAAAGAACCGACTTCATTTAGCATCGACTTTTCCAAAAGCAAATGCTCGAGCTGCTGTAAAAAATACTCAAATCACTATAGGTGTGCCTTAAATAGTTGAGGAGTTCCCTCGATTTCTCCAGGATTCCATCATCAGATCCTGACTTGGCTATAATGGAACCAACAAAAAGAATTTTCCAAATTGGTCCAGCTGTCTTCGATTAGGTGAACGTATATAAAATATTATATTTAAAAGAACAGAAAAAACAAAGATCCCGATGAATTGAGAACCCGTCCTTCGAAATCTTGAAGTCGGTTGAAAAAGAAAGAAGCGGATGTACATTGTTACGGTTTTTGATTTTACATAACTTTTTTTTTTTTTAATACTACGACGGTGGCAAACAAGCATACAGCCTGCCTGATGGTAAGCAGCTACCGTAACCTATGGACGCCTGTAACTCCACAGGAGTCACATGCGCGTTGCCGACCCTTTACAAAAAGGAGGATTCACTGTGTTGACGGCTAAAGGAACAAGAGGGTCCCTCATCGTCAACACACTAGGTCCTCTTTGAGCTCTTTGGCAACCTTACTCACCAGCAGGAACACAACACTATGAGTAGGGTCTAGTGCTATTTGGCTGTGGTTTTCTGTAAGGTGGAGGTACTTCCCCAGTCGGGCTCTGCTCCAGATTTGAGCGAGATGACATTCACTGAACGTGCCCTACCACACTACTACTTTTTGTTGTACTTATTGAAATTATTTTTTTAAGTAATGAAAATGATTGAAACATATACATATTCGTAGGACTTAATGTTTGCAGTATTTACTTATGGTTACCAAAATGGACCTCGTAGATCTTTAGAACAAAAGCTCGTTGGAACAACATGGATGGAATCTTCTAAAAGGTTTCAATAAGTACATGTCCAAAGTGTTATTATTTACAAGATAATACAATTGCATCAAATTCACGAAATTGCGTTAGTTTTGTTAAGTTCTGGCTGACAATTTATGAAATTTCTAGTAACGTAAATTACGAAAGTGTCCCGACTTGGAGTCCGCTTGACAACTTAATCCCACGAATTGGCGTAGGCACTAGTTTTTACGAAAGCGACTGCCATCTGACCTTCCAACCCAGAGGGGAGCCTAGGCCTTATTAGAATTAGGTCCGGTTTCCTTACAATGTTTTCCTTCACCGAAAAGCGACTGGTAAATATCAAATGACATTCCGTACATAAATTCCGAAAAACTCAGTGGTACGAGCCGGGGTTTGAACCCGAGACCTCCGGATTGAAAGTCTTATCGCCAGGGTACCAGCGCTTCTCGAAAGTTACATATGAATGAGCAATATTGTTAGACAAGATTCGCAGTGCAGTGGAGCATAAATACTTAGAGAAAATCATACAGTTTTATCTTGACTCTAGTATTATACAAGCTTAAAGAAAGTATTTATTACCAAAATTGGTTTGCCAGGTCATCGCAATTCCTATAGGCATTTTAACATTAAATATTGCATACCCACGTAGAGCATGCAACCCTGCAAGTTCCCGCAAGTCAACAGCTTGTCACCGCATTGTACTGAAAACAAACAACAATAGGAACTCTCTCCATACAATATCCTTTGTCAACCTTTTTATCAGACCGCGGGCACAGGAAAATGCTAGGAGAGGGCAACTTGCACCAGTCTTACATTTATGTATAGTGTTTGGCTAAAACTTGTTCTACTACTTGTCGATATGTAAAGACTTGTCAAGAAAAGAAAGAAAGTTTATTTATTAGCACAAAACAAGGACAGAAAAACTTAAGACTAATTAACGGTAATTACTATCTAAAGCTATCGTTTGCGCTAAATGGTCCTCACTCAGCTTGATGTCACAGAATGCTCCACATGGCCACGTCGCTGATTTTCAGTGAGGCCCAGAGACGGTGGAGTAGGTGGCACTATACAACTACCTACACTAACCATTGCAGGTATTACTAGACCAAACCAGTAGGTTTATATGGTTATATTACATATTATTACCTTACATTACCTTTTTGACAGACCGCAGGCACATGAAAATGCAAAGAGAGGGTAATTTGTGCAAATTGAGACAATCTAGCAGAGGTACCTAGTAACCAAAAAAATGTGCGCATGCGCAATGTATAAAGTGACGATGACCTTCACGTCTAAAAATACTCATCGTGGTGCACTCTATAATGGTCAAAAATTCACAACTTTAACTCGGTGCACTATTTTGTCGCTTTTGTACTGAGTGAAAACCGTACGAGTACTAATCTTACATTTAAGTACCGAACGTCTGGCATCCAGGGGAGGGGGTTACATGGTATAAGGGAATCAAAACCTACAGGGTACTTCCCGTAAACTCAGAATCTTGAAATTTGTTACGAAGCAACATCTTATAGCACAGATAAAGGAAAAATTGCGAAAACCGTAAATTTTTAGTTACATCATATATTTTTAATAATTTTAAAGTGACTACCCCTATATGCCTACAGGTTTGTACGGAACCCTCGGTGCGCGAGTCCGACTCGCACTTGGCCGGTTTTTTTTCTTATTATCAATCTTGATTATATTATAAACTCATTAAAAGTATTTTACACGTACCTCGTAATGATGCGATATTTTTTCGAGTCATATGTTTTTAAACAATATTTTTTTTTAAATAATTATCGCATATTTTATGGAACCGGAACCGAATAGGCCCACCTATAGGCCTGCTTTATTAAGCAGACATATATGAGGCCTATTTTTATCTTGGGCCAAAATGGCTACTGAATGGGCCCCGCAGGATGGCCGGAGCAGAGGCAGACCGAAAAAGAGATGGCGGGACGACCTGGATGCCTTTTGTAGCGACTGGCGGGAACATGCACCAGGCTGTGACGAGTGGCGGAAGAGAGGCCTTTGCCCAGCAGTGGGACATAACATAGACTATATATAATAAAAAAAAATCTTCACACATTTCATAAAACCAATTAGTATTTGCTAATATTAATAAATAGTACAAATGCAATAATGAATTTTACTAAACCTACAAATCACTACAAACCAATGCAAAAACAATTAAATAAGGCTTATGCAAATACCCCTGATTACCATTGGCTGTCATATCCACACATACAAGTATGGCCTTGACATACAAACGTATGCAATATTATTTATCCATTTATCATTACTAGTGATCCCGTTCACTTTCATTAATATCATTATTAGCATATTATGTAATCTCATTACATACTAAGTAGTGCCAAGATGACGATTTATGAGTTGATTCGTCGATTTAAGTCGACTATTAAATATTATTTGGTCTATTAAATTAATGTTTCAACTTTCAGTGTAGCAATGAGATCAAAATGATTATGATATCTAATATTTTTTGAAATTATTAAAGGGTAGTAAAATGGCAATGTTTTTCTTCATATTAAAACGGATGTGCTAGTCTATAAGCTAAACCTAAACATGATAATAAAATCCAGATTGATGATATTAATCAGCACAAAAAGACGAATTCATCCGCTAACCTTTATATAATATGTACATAATGTACATGCTTGTTGCAATTAAAAAATGATCTTTTAACACTGCTTTTGACCTTTCTTATACAACTATATTGCATAAAATACAACTTATAAGCATTACTTGAAACAGCACTGCTTGAAATGCAAATCAATATGATTATACTATCTGAAACGGAAACCTAACTAGAAGATATAGAAATTATCTATATTAGTTGTTATTTAAGAGCTTACTGATTACTTTAAAACCCAACCACATCCTAGGAATTACAATACTAAGGCAAGGTTTATCTTTAATTTTATTATCACACACAGCAATAATCTAAAACAGGAACAGAATTTAAAATATAAAACAACATCCAGGATATACACGATGATTTTTAATTGGTGATCATGAACCATTTTTTCTAATTCAGTCATCGATGGCGATCACATTCATGTAGCAGTTACCTGAGTTACCTAATTTTTAAGTTAAAAATAAATTGAAATTAATTGTCACCTCACCAATGGTTTAGTCAAAGGGTCTTAAACCTATTTCCAACGTAACATTAAGACTAATTTCTATTCTATACTAAATTGTGATTGTATTTTATAATAAATGAGTGATCTGTCAAATTCCCCGCCAAAGCAATGGCAGTTGACGTACATCTAGTAGTAGGTACGTATGGTTATTAATGTTAACTGTAATTAACGGTGACGTAAATTGCATGAAATCTCGCCTATTGAGTTATTTTGGTCGGTAATGATGATTGTAATGAATATTTTCAACTCCTGATCACCGATTAAATTTCACCGTGTATATAAAATAGATTAACAGCTACACTAAAGTTACATGAATATACGCATCAAATAAATCGATTCAACAACACATAGATTCTCTGTTATATCTGGCGCAAGCATTCAAGCAAGTGGTCGCAAGTGTACATTGTTACTTACTACATCATAGCAGTCAGCAGACGTCCCTTACAACCGACAATTCAATTTCGACTTTAACAGTTTCTTAAAAAGGTTTAAACTGTTGTAAAAGTTGTACGGTTGTTGCGTCGTTTGGTGTTTATAAGTGTTCTATTGTTGCGAAAAATTGATTTACGTATGGCATCTGTTAAAAGCTTAGCCGCTATATTGCTGTTTGGAAGTTATGTTGGGGAGTTCGGTGTGAACCGCGATTATGTTTGCGTGCGTTGTTTGACTTGTTTGCAAGCGGTGTTTGTTGAGAAAGCATGTAGCGTCAAACGGTGTGATGTTACATCAATGAGAGTGATTACCATTATGTTTAGTGGGACAAGTTGGAAAACGTAAATTCATAACGAAGTATATTGGCACAAAGGAGAAAAGGTGTCAAACGTCTTCTGTGGGCAAGCAAGTTTTGTGGGATCAAATCTTTGCGATAAGCCCAAAAGATAAAAACTAATGACAGTTACAGCCTTTACTTGTCTTCAAACCTTTACTATCCTTAATATTACAAATTATTCAAATGAAACTTTATCTTTCCACAGAATCTTAGCAACCCGTTAACCTTTCAATGAATTAATTAAACAATCATGATCAACCCTATACATTACACTAGTCGTACTCGTTGGACAGGAATAAACAAAAATTGGTTACAGCTTCGATTAATTATATTACCCTCTTAATCACAATGACGGATCTGACGAGAAGATAATTGGCAGTTACGACCTTCTGTGCATTGCTGCGATCGAATCAAGCGCAACGGTATTTCGATAGCTTAAAGAGCACGGGCGAGTCAAACCGAGTGAACACTGAACCTGGGGCAAAACTTTTAAAAAGTTTCAAGTTTTCATCAGTTTTTTTTTCAGTGAGAACCAAGGTTACCGACATAGCTCAGCGTATAGGCAACCTGAAGTGGCAGTGGGCAGGCCACATATGCTGAAGAACCGATGACCGTTGAAAGCTGGTTCTTGAGTGGAGACCGTATGACAGCACACGCAGTGCTTGGTGTACTGCAGCAAGGTTAGGCGATGATATCTGTAACGTGGCGGGTACAGATTGGAGGAGGAGATCTGAAGATCGAGCTCAGTGGCGTGCTATGGGAGAGGCCTATGTCCAGCAGTGGACCGATACAGGATGATGATGATCAGTTTTATATTTATGTTTTTACTTGTTTTTGTTGCAGAAAAATAAATGACTGTATTACTAATGTCAAGTCCATGCTACAATGGTTAATCTGAAAGCTCCGTGAGTCAGCGCCTGCACATTTTATGATAATACAAAGCCAGGTGACAACTCATCGATCAAAGATGGCGCCGGGCTGATGGATGATGCGGCTATGTAAAGGGATTGTTCAAAGTTTGGTAGAACAATTGATTGGAGTAAAACAAGGTATAGTATATCTGTCATCTACATGGGTATTTATTAAAAAAAAATGGCCTTATTATGACTACACTTTATCAATTTCAAAATATACCAATTAATGCGCATTAAGAAGTTAGGGATATAATAATTTTAAACAAAAATGAACCGATATTACTTAACCTACCTTTCCAGTAGAAAATGCCCGAGCTACTGTAAAAAATACTCAAATCACTATAGGTGTGCCTATAATATTTGAAGAGTTTCATCGATTTCTCCAGAATCCCATCATCAGAACAAGACCTGGTGACAATGGGACCAACTGTAATACTCTTTCAAAAAAAAAATAATTTTCAAAATTGGTGCAGCCTTCTCCGAATAATCGGTGAACCTATATAAAAAAAAAATTGCAAAAACAAAGATCCCGACGAATTGAGAGCCCCCTTCGAAATCTTGAAGTCGGTTAAAAAGTCTGCGAAAATTAGGTTTCGTAAAATGGGAAGACAGGATAATTTGAGGCTACTTTGATAGATTCCAAACGGTCATAAAAGCAGCATCACTGTTTTGTTTTCAACCGACTTCAAGATTTCGAAGGAATTCCTCCGGATTTTTGTTTTTACAACTTTTTTTATTTTTTTATGTATGTTCATGAAAACGGCTAGACCAGATTGGAAAATTCTTTTTTTGTTTGTAAGAGTATACTTCACAGTTGGTCCTATTGTTATCAGGTCAGGATCTGATAATGGCATCCTGGAGAAATCGAGTGAACTCTTCAACTATTATACACACCACACCTGTAGTGATTTGAGTATTTTTTACAGTAGCTCGAGCATTTGCTTTTGGAAAGATGGAGGCTAAGTGAAGCCGGTTCTTTTTTGTTAAAAATTATTAATTTACTAGATCTACTTTGGTAAACGGTCTTGCCTTTTACTAAAAGTCGCCTCTGCATTTTAAAGCCATCTCCTTTTACAGAACGTCGAATAATTGTTCTGCAATTTGCAGTAATGAATTTATCTCAACTTGATTATTTACTGCAATTATATGCTACGCTAATAAACTTTATTACCTAATTC
Organism: Pammene aurita; assembly: GCA_947086415.1. Lineage (NCBI taxonomy): Eukaryota > Metazoa > Arthropoda > Insecta > Lepidoptera > Tortricidae > Pammene > Pammene aurita. The sequence goes on along the minus strand of OX352295.1, from coordinate 10,307,127 downwards.
TAGACCATCAATAAGTAATTAAATTACCCTAAAAGGCATATAACAGCATTGAGCAACGCGTCTCGCTACTTAGTAACTCTGGTTCTGTTCGGTTCTCACACTAAATTATAATGTTTGCATCGAATTCGAGCAGCTAGCCTTGCAAGGTGGCTCAGTTTTTAGTAGTTATATACAGGTGTTTATTTATTTGGGATGCAATGCTCACCTGTTTAAGTATTTTTTAATTCGATTTTAGTGAAGATTGTGTATTTCTGCACTCGCTAGTTACGATTAAACTGAATAGTTGGTATTACGGTAATTATTATGTAAGTAGTATGGTATTTAGTATCGGTGAAAATTATTTCACATATTGTTACTTCCCAAAAAAAAATATTTTTTTTTGGGCGAATAATCATATGATATAATATCATTTCGCATACCTACCAATTTTTTTTTTTTGCAAAATTTTTTTGGCATAATATGCCAAATGAAAATTCGCTCAAATAAAACCATGCAAAACAATTTATTTGGTAAATTTTGGTATGCCAACAGAACTAAACGTTCTGCGATAAGTTATGTGGGAAATAAAATCAGGTAAAAAAAATTAAAAAACTTGTTGCGTATTTATCAGTTTTTTTAATCACTATATAATATAGTGATAAAAAAAAACAAAGCTTTGATTAATATAAAATGACATTATTCTTATATTTTTTACAAAAAAAAACATCCTATATCACCAGATCGAAAGTGGATTCCTCATTGTGCAAGCAACAATCGAGAGTGGCTAGTAACACGATAAATAAATAAATGTGGGCTGAGACTTGTTCTGACCTCTTGGATTATGTAGAGTTAGGAATTTTTAGAGGCGCTAAAAATCTAAATCATTATCGGCCAACGAATTTGATATTTACGTTAAAAGTTATTTAGGACCTAAAATGTGTTTTTATCAATTTGAAAATTCTACCTAAAGCAGACTAAATTAAGTCAATATTCAAAACACGGCACCAAAATGATGTGATGCTTGTAATGTTGACTTTATGGTTATTGAAATAAGGTAGAAATTCAAAAAGTTTGAAATAGATGAATGACTGTAATGCACGTCTTAAGGTGTGACATAATTTATAAATTAATTCTATCGAATATTTATTGAACAAACAAAATTTTACACAATTAAGTATAATTAGCTACTCGGCTACATGTGCATAAATATGTATGCCAGTTCGGCCGGTCGGGGAAATAATTGTTTCTAACATAGTGTTTTAATTTTAAGTATCGATTCGCGAACTATTTAATGGAATTATAAACTGCAATTCTCTAAACGTTAACGTTGTTTATTGTTTCTATTACACTTTTACTAAAAAGTGTTTGACCGAAATCAACACTGAAAATGGTTTATAAGTTTTTAGATTCTACGTTTTGGGAAAGTATGTATGTTATGTTTCACATTATTGCACATAAACAAGTAGGTATCTATAACATAAAAACAAAAGTAACATCCTGATAGGGATCTCTTCCAGCCAACCAATCACCGTTGTCAGGTTAGATAAGATTTCTTATAAAAAAAACATGTTACCGATTTTAACTTTGGTATAATTCACTAGGCCTGCTAAAGTTCCCTTTGCAAACTATTTCAATACACCTCTGGAACTTTTTAACTCTATACCAAACAGCAATGTGCCAAAACATCGCAATCCTAATTGATTGTAGTGATTACAGATGTTTTAGATATTTATCGGCCCACAATTACCTAACACCCTGTATCTAAACCAAACCGATCTAAATCCAATTCAAACGCAATCCAAATTGAATCATAACACAATGACGGAAGCAACAAATTTGAATAGCAGATTTCTCTGATAAGTTCAGATTTGTCTATTGATGTTAAACTATATTGATCAATAAAATGTTATTAATAGTGTTTCAAAATAAGAAAGCAAGACAATTACCACTTAAGTGATTGTTTATCGTGGTTATGTACAGATGTATAGTCTGCGTCAAAAATGGTTTTTACCATCTCCGAATGTCAATCTCTTATTATCCATTCTACATCTAAAAAAACTTGGTGTAGGTACCAAACGGTAAATATTCACTTAACAATAAAAACTTCAACCAATTATTTCGTCCATATTACCTCATTATCTCATTAGCTCAACTCAACCAGCCTCAACAATCCTCAACAATGCGAGAACTTTGATCCGGGATACGCGATTTTCCGTTAAATCTTTCAATGTGGCTGAGGTGACCGCAAAAAGTCTGACTGGGCCGCTAAAATGCTGCGCGTTTGCGAGAGCGTTTGAATAAGTTCAGAGCGCCTACCGCGGACATCGAAATTCGAAAATCGACTATCAGTATCTCTATCGCTCTTGCATGTACGAGCGATGGAGAGGCCAATAGACGACCGGCGAACGAAGTGGTTCGCGGTAAGCCTTCTGTAGCTCTATTCTGTAGAACTATTTAATAGATTGACGGACAAAAAAAAGTTTTCAATGTACACTCGCGTTCAAAAGTGCATACCCAATTCAGCAACAGAATCGTTTGAAGCTAAATTAGACGCCATATATGCGTTCTTTGTGTAATAAGGCTTATTACGTCTATCTGTAAATCTTACTAGTACAGTAAGCTAGATGGCGTTGAATGCAGTTAAAAATAAAAATAAATAATTGTCCAGTTTATATTTACCAACTTTGTTTGCCCATTTTGCTTAATTCAATATTTCAACGATGCATTAAATCGGTTTTGGAAGTTGAGAACAATTCTTGTTTTTTTTCTCTCACCGTTATTTCATTTCAATCGTCCATCCAGCTATTCAGAATCCACATCGGAATTATCTGTATTTACCGTATTGGATGGCGTTACGGAATGCCCTTTCATTCCAAGACATTAAAAAACACAAAATCTCATATAATTATGGGCGGGGATTTGAACCCGGACACTCTTGCGTTCAACTCGCATGCGCCAGCCACTGGACCAAAGCACTATTAATAATGCCGGTGAAATTCATTACTAGTTGAGACCATGCATATCAAGCTTGTCATTATTGAACTAAGTCCATAAAACATGCCAATGGAATTAGAGTTTTATTAGAATGAAACAAGCGTCAAATTTGCATACCAAAATTTGGGTTATGTTAATTTGCGACACGCTTTATTTTTGTTAGTAATATGTCAAGTAAATGAAAGAGGGTAGATCTAAGTTTTCTAAATACCATACTAAATGTTTTTCTATTACCTGACCGATTGCTTCTTGTTTTGTTCGTTGCGTTATACGTCTGAATTCATTGCTTAGTTTATAATTATCAATTATTAAAACAAAATGAGTTCTCGAAGCAATATATACTTGTTATTAAGATCGCGAATAATTGAATTGCATAATGAAGGCTATAATATATCAGAGATAGCTAGAGAAACCGGTGTAAACGTAAGTAGTTTTTTTACTTCTTTTCCTCATTAAAAAATGTCTACATATATTATACGTCAATAATGATAATTTTTTTTTTATTGTTTCAGAGGAAAACTGTTACTTTATGGGTAGGACGATTCCAAGGAGGAGGATCTTTGTTACACTAGCATAAAACTGGTAGACCACGCCTCATTGACACACAGCAACGTCAGTAGTTGGTACGGGAATATGAGGAATATGGCTTTAGGCCGACAAGGCACTATGCGGGTTTGTTTGGCACAAGCACGGGTCGTCGTGCCTTTCATAACGAGGGACTCCATCATCGCAGATACGCCGTTAACCTTTGTTGACAGATGCACATAAAACAGCAAAGTTACAGTTTGCTCACACACATCGAGACGACGACTGGACTAATGTCATCTTTACTAACGAAAATACTTAAATCCAGTGAACAAGGACGTCTGTCTTTGTGGCGTCGAAATAATACGCGATATGACAACGAGCATGTCTTGCCCGACATGGAATCGGTTCGTATCACAGTGAAAATGTGGGGTTGGATGACTGCAGCCGGTCCGGGAGAACTTGTCAGAATACCAAGCCGCGCGAATAGTGGACTACGTGGACGTGTTTAAATAGACCCTGATGTCTACAGTTCGAAATGTGTGCCCAGAGACTGAATTTCCGTTGGTATTGTTTTTGCAAGATGGCCCAATACACCGCTCGCGTAGTGTGAAATAGTGGTTTAAAATACACAAAAATAACATCAAGGTCATTCCCTGGCCTGCCAGATCACCGGATTTAAACCCTATAGAAAATCTATGGGATTTTATAGTGCAACGCTGGGATAATCAAAATGAAAGGACCCCGGAAGCGCTGAAAGCACATTGCATGAAAATATGGGATAGTGTTCGTGGTTCAGATTTCTGTCAAAATCTTATTTCATCGATGCCTTCCCGTTTACAAGCAGTTATTGATAACGGAGGAGGCTGTACTAAATATTAGAGCAATCATAAAACAATACATTTGGTGAAATCGGTTTAGTGCTTAATTTCAACGTATTTTATTGATTTGATAAATCTATGTTACTTTGAGGTTGCCTTTTATCGAAACGCTAGTTAAAGTAGGTAAGTAAGGTCGGTGTCAATAGAAAAATAAAATAATGTAAACAAACCTTCATTGCTTCGCACTTACGCACTTTAAACGTAATCTTTACATTATTTTTTAGTAAAAATGTCCGTTAATTACTTATATTTCAGTGAAAACGGGGTTCTTTAATAATATTCTGTCATGTGTCAAATACTCTTTTTGCTTAGAAATTCAGCCATTGGTTTACTTTATTTTACTCTTCTATTGACACTGACCTTAGGTAGTATTAATAAATAAGATAAATAAATAATGCTTAATAATGTGAGACAACAGTAAAAATTCAAACTTATATACTTACTTACCTAACATGTTGACTACCTATATTAATTACCTACTGAAAATTTCTCCTTGCAAATTGCAGTAAAGTTCTGTGGTTTATGTTATCTATAGATGCATAACTTAAGTAGGTATTATAACATATTCGCGGCCTCAGCTGGTTTATAAAATAAAATATAGTTAGAGGATCGGATTCTCGGATTAGTGTGTGGCTTTTTATTCATATATACTTATTGCTATATAATATTGATGCCGATCCTGATTATCCGTAAATAAGTATCTAATTATAATACGATAATTATTGAATATGTTTCGATTCAAAGTCATATTTTCAATAAATTGTTCTCGAAAGCAAAGTCGTAATAATTGTGTAAGCTATGTTCACTGAATTTCCGTTTGTTTGTTTGTTTCAATTGCTAATAAGTATGAATGGTTACTTTTGATAACAGTCCAATCCTCTATTATGGTAGCTAATAGGTAACCCTTGAGGTAACCTACTGTTTTTATTGTGGTGAAGCTTCAATCCTTTTCCGTTTTCGGTAATGTTACTTAAGCTTAAACCTCAATAAAATTTAAGGTCTGTCAAAAGGTTGTTTTACATAACAGTATTTTTATCTACCTATAGTTTACCGTGTCAATTAGCTAACTAAGCTAAGCTAATTCTTTCAACCTAATGTGCATTAAAGTTCAACTCTCTGGAACATTTCATCGAGTGAAACACTTTTAAAATAATAATTTATTTCATTAAGATTAAGATTGGCCGTAAGTAAGTAATCTATACATATAATAAATATATAAATAAAGGAAAAAGAAAAACATGTTTTTTTTATTTTTTAAATGTTTCAATTCCTTTAACGTTCATCCCTTAATAAACACAATCTAATTAAATGTGGAAGTAAATCTAGAAGGGACCCATTATGCAGGTTGTCGACAAGGCAATCGTCATTATTGCCAACCGGCACAACAGGTCTTTACCAATTTCAGCTTCGCATATGCTTTTTCAATAAAATTACACAAGCATATAGGCATTCAACTGAATCGCCATATTGTGCCAGATTAAATCTCCGGTTAAAAAGGGTAGGTAGCACTACACTAAGCTAACTGCCTCTGCTGCCGCCTGACCGAGCCATCGATTTTTATTGACCTATGAATGCTAAGCTAAGAAGTCAAAACTACCTTAAACTAGGTAATTATAAAAGTTGTGCGACTGGTCGACACTACATATAATTACAATAAGTTATTACAGATTTCCTCTTAATCATTTATTAAGTAATATTATTTGGTCAGTAATATTTACCAATTTTGTTATTTATTTAATGCATTTCGCTAGCAGAGCCATCTAGTTTGGTATCTGAACAACCCATACAATCAGAGCGCAAGCGGCCGCATACGAAAGTCGACCTAGTGGTGTCCATGCAATTATGAACGCCATTGTACAAAGTGAGCCCTATACTTTTTTTGTAATTATAAACGATTCTTTAGAATAGAATAGACTAGAATAGAATAAAGATACAGAAAAAGATAGAGATATAGATAGAGTACATAATGGGTGGTGCTAAAAGAGTAACAAACTTGGCAGCTGCACTGTCCCATCTGGACCTCGCAGCACTCACTGGATTTTCATTATCATCTGATTTCCCACTACTACTACCCCAGGGAAGAAATGCCTTGCTATATCCAGTGACATGTAGCCATACGATAAATAAATAAATAATAAAGTGTCAAATCAAATGTAAAATAATCTGGTTTAACTTTGTATTAACAGACAAATTTTGGAAACTGAGATAGAGTGTCAAGCGGTTTCCAAGCTCAATAGGATTTGCAAATGGCAAGTGAACATTTTTTTGAGTTTCATGGGTATTTAACTGCTAAAGCCATTTATGGCTTATTCACAGCAAGGGTTCGGACTAACAACTATATATGATTATTGAACTATGTTAGCGATGGGACTAATTAATAAACTAATAACCCTTTCTCTAATAATTTTAAACAAAAAAGAACCGACTTCACTTAGCCTCCACCTTTCCAAAAGGAAATGCCCGAGCTACTGTAAAAAATACTCACATCACTATAGGTGTGCCTATGATATTTGAAGAGTTCCCTCGATTTCTCCAGGATCCTATCATCAGATCCTAAGAATTTTCCAAATCGGTCCAGCTGTCCTCGAATAATCGGTGAACATACATAAAAAAAACATGCAAAAACAAAGATCCCGACGAATTAAGAACCCTGAAACGGTAGTACTATTATTTATTCTGTGCCTTGAAGTCGGTTGAAAAGCGTCATTTTACCAACCAATCAAACAATAAAGAATCATGTATTAACACGTCACTCGACTATTTATCATGACCGCTGACTCCACAATGGCTTCATATTACAATACACGGATTTCGAATTTTTTACATATTTTCGATTCGTATGAAGCCATCAATTTTATTGTGTTAAGGAAAATAAAATGCGTTTGACCTCTGGAGGTCGATGGATGAATTGATGGTTTTTATCATATTGTTTTCGTGGGACGATGAAATTGAAGTTTATTTTTAATTTGATTTATATTTATAGTAATGACTAAGCGGTCTTTTGCATCAGAATTGAATCAATATTTAATAGATGATGAAGTTTTCCATTATTAAAAAAATATTGAAATAGTTAGTAAAATACGTCTAAGTATTTTGCTTGTATATTTTTATTTTACTACAACATTACACTCATAACATAGTAAAATGTAAACTGTATATGTATCTGTGTATGTATGACGAAACCTGTTGTGCTTTATTATTTTATTTTGTATGGACGAAACCTGTGTTGAAAAAAAAGTAAACTTAGATATTTTTACAACTCACTTACGCTACATAGCAGACTTACAAGAATTACTACAGAAAAAAGTTCAACTCAGAAAATTCATTTTAAAAGGCTCAGTAACGCAGTTGGTGTTTTCTAGGTAAGTATCTAAGCAATACGACCTATTTTAACTACATATTGTATGTCGCCTAGTAAGTACCCATTGTGCACGCTTTGTTTGCGCACAAAATATTTATTTATTTAAAATTTTGCTTATATACTAAAGTATACTTAATAAGCGTTCAATAAGAAGAACTAATAACGCCATGAATACACGACATTACAATAATATCTTAGCAAATAGCTGAACAAACACTTAGAGAAGCTGTCACACCCAGAACTTCAATTCAATCAATTGTATTCATTAATGTAAACAAATTCCAACCATATTTCAAAGGAATAAGGTCAAATCTTGCACCTAGACATTTCAGATTTGACCACCTACTTGACCTTTGCCTAGTGATTTTATGATTTCTCGTATAAATACTATCCCATCAAAAAGATAAATGTGAAAGGCTGCCAAGTTCGATACTATGGGAATGCTTCGCCTATAAAAGAAGTGAGATCTGAATAAGTACCAAGTTCCATAAAAATACCTCAAATCATAAATAGTTATAGGAATGCACACTTGATTTCCAGCAGTTTTTAAGGTACATTTTGAATAAGTATCACGTTACATAGAAATACCTAAAATTATAATAGTCAGAGAAACGCACACCGGTTTTTTTAGCAGTTTCCTGATAACATTTATTATTTTCAGTACTTTTTAATGATGTAACTTGGCAAGTTTTAATAGAAAATTATATACTTGACACATTGCAGTCCAAAGGTGTCGATTCATTGCATTGAAAAGGTGTGTGGTGTGTGAAAACTTGCCAAGTAACATCATTAAAAAGTACTGAAAATAATAAATGTTATCAGGAAACTGCTAAAAAAACCGGTGTGCGTTTCTCTGACTATTATAATTTTAGGTATTTCTATGTAACGTGATACTTATTCAAAATGTACCTTAAAAACTGCTGGAAATCAAGTGTGCATTCCTATAACTATTTATGATTTGAGGTATTTTTATGGAACTTGGTACTTATTCAGATCTCACTTCTTTTATAGGCGAAGCATTCCCATAGTATCGAACTTGGCAGCCTTTCACATTTATCTTTTTGATGGGATTTCATTTATTTTTGTTAGGTGTAGGTTCTTTATTATTTTTTTATCACGGACGGCGCGAGCGCGGCGGACGAGTGTAGGCAGCGACGGAGGGTGCGCGAGGCGGGGAACGGAATTTTTATCTAGTATCACTATACATACATATATCGGGATTTCGGGATCGATCGGGCATCGCGAGTACCTATAATCTATGATAAATCCTATTTTACTATTTATTTATAGGTGATTTTTACAAATAAACTGGCTCCCTACACCTATAAAATTTACCTACTTACATATAATTACATACATCAATAACGTACTTTATACTGTTTGTAAGTACGCTACCTACATAGATAATTAATAACTTGGTAATACCTACCTACCAGTAGGTATTATAATTGGTGGCCTATTATGTAGCCCTAGAAGTGCACCATCCCATCTCATCCCGTGGCGTATCGGAGGGTGAGATGGGCAGTAGTATATATAATTCCATCTTTGAGTATATATGATTTCCATGTTCTTGAATCTGCGATTTTATTAGTTGTAAAATTAGAAATTATTTAGACTATGCGACAAAAAATAATCTTTTCATTTTTGTTTGACTGATTTAGCGCACCTAGTGTACCTAGCAGTGTTGGCCGAACGTTAGTGTGATTGAAAATTAAAAATTGAAGATTGAAACACGTTAGTTAAAATTGAACACTAATAGTTTAGTGCAAATTGATTTCAATTAGAATTGAAATTAATTGTAACTAACGTGTTAATCCTTTGCGAATAACTAATAATTGAAGATATTTAATTTTTAGTCTTTCTCAAAAAATTAAACATTAATTTAATTTTTAGTGTAGATTGAATTGGTAATTGACATTAATAATTTACCTAACTAAACGCGAATTTAGGTTAAGCTACGAGGTTGTGATTACTTTTACTTTTACTTTTACTTTTACCTTGACCTTGACCTTGACTTTCACTTTCACTTTTACTTTCACTTTCTTTAACTTTCACTTTCACTTTCACTTTCACTTTGACTTTGACTTTCACTTTGACTTTCACTTCCACTTTGACTTTGACTTTGACTTTCACTTTGACATTCACTTTGACTTTCACTTTGACTTTGACTTTGACTTTGACTTTGACTTTGACTTTGACTTTGACTTTCACTTTGACTTTCACTTTGACTTTCACTTTGACTTTCACTTTGACTTTTACCTTTGACTTTCACTTTGACTTTCTCTTTCACTTTGACTTTGACTTTCACTTTGACTTTCACTTTGACTTTCACTTTGACTTTCACTTTCACTTTCACTTTGACTTTCACTTTGACTTTCACTTTGACTTTCACTTTGACTTTCACTTTGACTTTCACTTTGACTTTCACTTTGACTTTCACTTTGACTTTCACTTTCACTTTCATTTTCACTTTGACTTTGACTTTCACTTTGACTTTGACTTTGAATTTGACTTTGACTTTGACTTTCACACAAAGAAAGTAAAAGTAAAAAGAAGCTCCAGATTTTGATACCGGTACCATCTGCTCATCAGTACAAGTCGAATGAGCCCAAACAGCATGAGTCTATGATGCGCCAAACCCGAGATCCAGTAGGGATCCCCAGGGTCCAGCATGAGCTCCAGATTTTGATACCGGTACCATCTGCTCATCAGTACAAGTCGAATGAGCCCAAACAGCATGAGTCTATGATGCGCCAAACCCGAGATCCAGTAGGGATCCCCAGGGTCCAGCATGAGCTCCAGATTTTGATACCGGTACCATCTGCCCATCAGTACAAGTCGAATGAGCCCAAACAGCATGAGTCTACGATGCGCCAAACCAGAGATCCAGTAGGTAGCCCTAGGGTCCAGCATGAGCTCCATCTTGTGATATTCGTCCCGACTTCCGAACCCGAGATGCAGTTTTAAAATTAATTAATTGTTTAAGACAGGATTAATTTAGTTACACTAACGTTAATCTAATTAACTGTAATTCTTATTAAATTTTCGAGACGTTAGTGTAACTAATAGGTTAATTCTAATTGACGGTTAGTGTAATTGACGACGTCACAAAATTAATGCGAACTAACGTTAGTAAAAATTGATGTTAGTGTAATTGATTAGTTACGGAATTAATCTTATTGATCAATTTTCAATTCTAATTGAAATTATCGGCCAACACTGGTACCTAGTGACCTGCTTTGCACTTCGTAAATCGTGGGTTCGGTTCCCGCAACAGACACACACAGAGTGGTGAACAATTTTATTGTTCTTGTCTTTAAGACAAACATGTATTGTCTTAAATTGGTATGTATCTAAATTTAAATAAGTCTTATCTCATTTCCACTCCATACCTACTTATAGTAGAACAAAATTACAGATTCGTTGTTTTCGAAACTGACTCACACTTGGCCGTTTTCAGATTTTTACTTTATTTCGACCTAAAGACAAACCTTCGAGCCAAATTTCAGTACGGTACGACCCTTGGAAGATATACCCATTTAGTTCATTATGACTTCATAGTAGAACAAAGTTACACCTTCGCTATTTTTAAAACTGACTTACACTTGGCCGTTTTCAGATTTTTCCCTTTACTTTGACCTTAAGACCTATCTCCACGCCAAATTTCAAGTCAGTACGACCATTGGAAGTGGTCTAGGTTTTTGATGAGTCAGTGAATCAGTGAGTGAGTCAGTGAGTCAGTGAGTGTATAGTAAAAATAGCGATTTTCTGACGTCAATATCTCAAGAACTGCTATAGGTAGAATAATGAAATTTTGTATTCTAGACAATTAAGGGGATGTCAACAGACACTCGAAATGTCATATGCGTAGATAAAATATGTTTTGAGTTATAGGGTGGTCGAAATTGGCCCGAAATGGTTCGTGTAATATAACCCACGGCCGGTGTGTCGCTTTTTTTTGCTCGAACTTGGCGGACACACTGCCGTGTGTCTAGATAAGATGGAAGTAATTGTATGTTTCAAGTGTTTGACTGCGGTTTTGACATACTTTTTTGACAAAAGAATGTCGTTATATCATGTAGTTACAAAGTTATTTTAAATTAAAGGTAATTCAAATACTTGAAAATAAGGAATAGGACTTGTTGAAATAGTTACTAAAAATACATAACACAATATAATAAATGACATAACATGCGTTTTTTTAAAGATAAATTTAAATAGGTACCAGTAACATTTACCGGTCTTATTAAATTAAAACTAACTTATTAGTAATATTAGGTATTATATGTAATAAAAAAGCTCTAATGTAGTATAATATAAAATAAAAAGCTTGTTCTAGAAGTCTTATTTAGTCTGTTCTTCCTTTTCCAATTAAGTATACTATCCAGAGCAATGACGCGTAGTTTCAGTGTCCGAGATGCAACCGGATGGCTTGCGGTATTTAAGCTCCCTACGTGTTGTGCAACCACCCTGTGCAACTCGAACTGACCCACGTTGGACTATGCTTTTCATCCTCCCCCGTCCCCCTCAATTTCCAGTATCCGTATGTGATGAAGAACGAGCATGCAAATTGCCATTCACACCGCCTGGTCGGTTATCGATCCGTCAGAGTTGGAAGCCGAAAAAAATGATGGGGGGAGATGAAAAACAAAGTCCACAACACGTAGGGAGCTTAAATACCGCGAGCCATCCGGTTGCCTCTCGGACACTGTAACTACGCGCCATTACTCTAACTAAAACTAAATTGACTTATTTACGTTTTAGAGGTACGAACCCTAACTTTGTGACGGTTTCTGAGATGGCGGCTTGTAAAGGAAACAACCAACCTTAATCAACACCAATTTTATTTTAAACAAAAAAAAAAACCTCAGGTCTGAGTCTTATGCCCGTATGGTTCGCTCCCGCGGATGTTAGGTACTCCCCTGGCCCTCGCGCTGGTGTTCGGCGGTGAAGCTCGGTGGTGGAGGCCCCCCAGGAGTCGGTTTTTCTAATCCAGGAACTGGCCGGCCGGCGAGGCGGGTGTGGCTCCACCAAAACTGGACGCCAGGGGAGAGCGCCTTGTGCTTCTCGCAAAGAAAAAGTGAAGGTCTTCGAAACTTAAATGTCGCACCCCGAATATGGGGCGCGATAACACACTAAACTATGTTAGCATTATGAAATAACCCGGGAGTCAGCGTCCCTGATCTGAGTTAATCTGGTAATAATTTTTATTAAAATTTTTTGCGGAGACGACCCGACGACGAAATTATTATTTTTAAAACAATAAATAGTGAGTTTTAGGCTAAACTAATACTGTTCATTGTTTATATTTAACTTAACTAGGTTATTTATGTAACATTACGTTACAACTTTCAATTTTCCATATGAGTATCACTATCAGTACACAAATAACTTCATAAGTTCCTTTTTCCTTTGCAATAAAGTTGAAATCATGAAACAAACCAATACTCTAACCTCTCATCGTCAAGTACGGCTCTCACATGTTATCAATTACGCAACTTTGTAAGCACAGTCGGTAAACACGTGTCGTTAAACAACTAGAGTGACACTAGTATTTTTTATTATATACCACGACGGTGGCAAACAAGCATACATCCCGTCTGATGGTAAGCTACCGTAGCCTATGGACGCCTGCAACTCCAGAGGTGTCACATGCGCGTTGCCGACCCTTTACAAAAAGGAGGATTCACTGTGTTGACGGGTAAAGGAGCAAGAGGGTCCCTCATCGTCAACACACTGGTTCCTCTTTGAGGTCTTTGGCAACCTTACTCACCAGCAGGAACACAACACTGAGTAGGGTCTAGAGCTATTAGGCTGTTGCTTTGGTTTTCTGTACTTCCCCATTCGGGCTCTGTTCTCATAAGCGAGATGCATAGACTAAATAACCCAAGACCCCGCGACCCCAGCTGCCACGTTCGAAGTAATTTCACTCTATAGTGAGACACTAATATTGGAAGTGACAGTAAACATAGTACGTCTCCATGGCAACCATTAATGTCTGACTCTGTCTTACGCCCCACGAAAGAATCGCGCGTTCCTCATTGCGAGTTCCCGTCTCGCACCCCTTCTTTTTGGCAGCTTAGGTTTCAAAGAAATAACGTGCTAAGCGGAGTATAGAGATATCTTGTATATGGCGAGATGACATTTGCTGTGCTGTGAATGCACAACACATAGTGAAATGACATTCGCAGTGCTCATACCTCTCTTTTGGCCATAGTTTAAGGACATGTCCGTTAAGGGTAATTTAACAATGATCTGTTAAAGCACTCGCCAAGCTTAGAATTCAAAATTACCCTCGAGTTCAGCTAGTTTTGCTACACTTTTAAAAGACTCTCATAATTTGGGTAGGTACTAACTACGTAGTTCACAAACATACGTAGAAGCATACAACTCGGCGACGATATATATAATATATAGATATACATAGATAAATACCTAAATATATACCTATAACACATTCATAACTTAGGAAAAAATCCGTGATAAACACACAAATTAATGCCTTGACCATTGGAATCCGGGACCTACTGCTTAATAGGCAGGGCCACTAACGACTAGGCTAGGAGGCTGTTAAAATAATGTCAATGAGTCTTCTAATTTAAAGAGTGAAGATCATTTTGAACAGTTAGCCCGCATTGCTACTTCTGCCGCTAACTGTACACTTTACAGCTAACCAATATAGAACCTTGTCATAATGGTAGCCGTCCCTGGATACGTATAAACGTAACTATACTCACTGAACTAGCTATTATGACAGGGTTCTACATAAACATATTGGATGACTGTACACTTACATATTATACAACGTGTCGGAAAGAAGCGCCGTCATTTTATTGTCGGGCTATCGATCTTCCACGCTGATAGCTTTGCCGTACCGTGACTAAAGACCGCGTGTCATTGCTAGTAGAAAACAGGCGTAAAATGAATCGACTACCCACAGGTACACGCTTGTTTAAAACCTCGGCCACACTATGCTCCTCGCGCTGCAGCGCGCTGCCGCGATGTTGCCCTCTCTGGCCACACACTGCCCTACTCGCGCGATTATGATATGCGGCCCTTTGACTCGCGCCAAAAAACCGACAAAATAGGGAGCGGTGGGCATGACGAGAAGCATGACGAGCGGCATGACGAGTAGCGCGGCCACACTATGCCTCTGCCTACTTCCCTCGCTACTTTCCACTCCGCTCGTCGAGTGTGTGGCCGAGGTATTACACATTCGGTATAAAGAAATAACGTTTTTGTCAGTTATCTTCATAGATATTATTTTATACTAGGTCACCCAACGAACTTTGTATAGTTTATCCAGCGGCTAAGGATAAATGCTCCATACTAAAAGTATGGCGCATTTATCCTTAAGCCGCCGTATAAACTATACCGCCATAATTTTTTTTTAATTTCTCCAATCCATACTAATATTATAAATGGGAAAGTGTATGTGTTTGTTTGTTTATTTGTCCGTCTTTCACGGCAAAACCCCGGCGACGAATTGACGTGATTTTTTAAGTGGAGATAGTTGAAGGGATGGAGAGTGACATAGGCTACTTTTTGTCTCTTTCTAACCCCCCACTTCCCTAAAATGGGGGTGGAAGTTTGTATGGAGCATTCCGGGGGGCAAAGGGGAACCGTGTTACCCCGAATTTAACGCGGGCAAAAGCTAGTATTTAGTAATTCTGCTATTGGAACGGAGATAAATCCAAAAAATCAAACATCATTAAAGCCGGTTCAGCAGTTCTCGAGCTATAAATGGTGTAACCGACACGACTTCGTTTTATATACATATATAGATTTCAATCCCGGGCTTTTCGCACCTAAAATGTCAAAGGAAATTAAAGTTTTATACGCGAATAACTTCCGTTTTCAACCGACTTCAAGATTTCGAAGGAGGAGGTTATCAATTCGTCGGGATCTTTGTTTTTGCTTTTTTTTTTATGTATGTTCACCGATTCGAAGACGGCTGGACCGATTTGGAAAATTATTTTTTTGTTTGAAAGCGTATACTTCACAGTTGGTCCCATTGTAACCATGTCAGAATCTGATGATGGGATCCTGGAGAAATCGAGGGAACTCTTCAACTATTATAGACCTATGATGATTTGAGTATTTTTTACAGCTGATCGAGCATTTGGTGTTGGAAAGGTGGATGCTTAGTGAAGTCGGATATTTTTTGTTTCAATTTTTTATAGAATAATGTGTTACATATATGTGTTTTATGTGATTATTATTTATATCGTATTCTAATTACGAGAAACTAAGAAAAAAAAATTAGGCGAAAAAAAAAGGTTTTGTATGGCGGGTTGGCCTACAAAATAATTTTAAACAAAAAAGAACCGACTTCACTAAGCATCCACCTTTCCAACACCAAATGCTCGAGCTGCTGTAAAAAATACTCAAATCACTACAGGTGTGCCTATAATAGTTGAAGAGTTCCCTCGATTTCTCCAGGATCCCATCATCAGATCCTGACCTGGTTACAATGGGACCAACTGTGAAGTATACTCTTTCAAACAAAAAAAGAATTTTCCAAATCGGTCCAGCCGTCTTCGAATAATCGGTGAACATACATAAAAAAAAAAAAATAGCAAAAGCAAAGATCCCGACGAATTGATAACCTCCTCCTTCGAAATCTTGAAGTCGGTTGAAAAATATTTCGCGTTAAAAACATTTTTCTCGTATATTTTCTTAGTCGTAAGACGATACTAATTATGCCCTTAAACGGATCACAGTATTTTTTTACACCCTGTATTGTTTCCCCTGCTTTAATGACGTATTGAACACAGCTATAAATGAACTTAATGATACATAACTTCAAACGCGTCAAATCTATTTTCAGAAACCGCAGAGCTGTAATTTTGATAATCATAAGTTGTAAGTAAAAACATCCGTTCTCATGCCAATAATAAATACATTTGCCTGGGATTGAACACCGAGCCATCTGCGGGCAGCGTCCCTACCGACCTACGAAATTGGCTAAACCGATTTTCAAATATATCTATAATGTCATTCTTTTAGTTTAATTCATTCATGTCGGCTTTGGTAAATCAATCTGTATGTTGTAGATAAAAGCACCAGCTCAATTTTATAAATGAAAGAAAAATGGAAAAATTCATTGCGTCGAGGAAGATTCGAACTTGCGACCTTTCGGAACACCAGTCCGATCGCTCTGACCAACTGAGCCATCGACGCTTACTCAACCTCGGTGAATCTTTCCATCGGTTCCTTCATTGCTTACGTCATGGGGAGACGTGTAGCGACATCTACCGTAAGTGTATACACATTGACCGCATCGAAGTTCTAAGCAAGGTCGCAAGTTCGAATCTTGCTCGACGCGGTGAATTTTTCCATTTTTATTTCAATTATAAAATTTTAATTATCGCTTGCAGACGTTTCTAGTTAATACAAAATTAAAAAGCTGGCGCTGTCATAAAATCGTCTTGAATAGCTCTGACCAAGAACGCACAACACTTAGGAAACAAAAGCCACACGTTGCACAAAACCAACATTTTCACACTACCACATAATGTTCACAGTTCAAATAAAGCTAATCAAACAACAATGCTGGCAGGTGGTCTGGACCACACGGTTGCGTTGCTTTCACAATTAACGAAGAAATGGAAAAATATGACAGTCATTGTAGGTACGGATTTGACTACACTTGACGGATGTGACGTAATTCAAATCCAAAAATATAACCTCACTCGGTTACTTTTTGCTTGTATTTCTCTGAATAATACTTTATGTAACTGTTACGTAATAAGGCCTAATTACGTACAGTTGCATACACTGCTTTATATAGACACATATTATAAATCTTATATGACGTGTTCGGAAACCATTAGAATGACCGCCATTGCACCGCCATGACCTACTCGATTGTGCCGGCGGTCGGAGAGGAGGGCAGATATTTATTACGTTACCGTAGGTAATGAATTTTCATACGTTTTTACCACACTGTCACAGATAATGCAGTGGTGTTACGTTACTGGTTGCAATAATGGAGGGTAATACGGTTTCCGAACACGGAATACTTTATGATATTGGTGTAGATAAAGGTAAATAAGTACCTATTCTTAATTCTTAATCATCATCGGTAATGCATTATTTACTTGCGTCATCACAGAGTAGTGCAGCAACATCTTAAAATTGGTGGGAATATCAATTCTTCATAATTGACTTAAAGTTTTCCTTATTGAATATATAATTACTAAAACCCGGCCAAGTGCGTGTCGGACCACGCATAATGGAGGGTTCCGTAGCTTTAATGGAATAAGAAACAAACTAATGCCAAAAGGTCGTATCTGATGCCTATGGAAGAAGTTTTTTGGAAATAACTCAAAAATCGCTGGACCGTTAATATTCCAAGTCATTTTCGTAGAAAGTATATGATAACGCGCAATATCAATCTTCTCAATTTTTTTAATTTTTTTTTGGACTTACGGTTCAAAAGTTACAGTGGGGGACCCTATTTTTCCGACTTTCGAAGCGATTATTTCTGAAAATATTCACTTAATCACAAAATGTTCAAAGAAACCTCGATGTTATTTTTAAGACCTATCGATTAATGTGCAACATGTTGATATTTGGTAAAAAAAAAAACATTGAAATTTAGTTTCATATATGAGGCGCCCTTCCTGAAAATATTTTTTTCTGCAATTTCGCTACATAACTAAATAGCGGCATACAAAATACACCTCATGTTAAAATTTTGTTAAGATAAGTAGTTTCCGAGTAAAATGGGTGTGACATACGTTCGTACGGACGGACGGACAGACGGACATGACGACCCTACGGAACCCTAAAAAGAAGTACAATTAAGCAAATTGTGTTTTCTTGGTTAGGAAAAAACCCAATTCAAAAAAGACCAAATCACTACAACAAAGCCTTAATAATGACTTAACGGAACAATTGGTTTGGATATTCGTGTCAATATCGACACGCTAATTGTAAAAGAACGTATACTATTTATTATTCAATGTAACATACGATGTTTAGAAACTAAAATGAGTTCAGGTTAGTCATGGTGAGTTACGGAATGTGTCTACAAATATTGTAGTAGTGTACTTAACATGGAAACGGTGAAAACTGGTAAAAATGCTACAAATATGTGAACTACAATGACAATAGCCTTTTCAAAAGGTAACTGTGTTAAGAATGACGCTGTTGACATGTTTTTGATGTTTGTTTAACGGATTCTTACAAAATGGAAATAAGGAAAATTTGCATTCAGTAAGTACTTGAAGTATTGTAGAATACCTACGGAAAGTACCTTAAATACAGGGTGTTTGGTAACCGGATGCAAAGCCGAAAGTAGGAGATAGCCTAGGTCATGTAGAACATTTTTAGCCATACTTGTCTTAGACAAATGTTATTAGTTTTTTTTAAATTTAAATTTAAAAATTTGTCGGAGAAAACTGCAAAACTTCAGACTAAATCGATAATTAGTACTTTTTTTACTGCAGGTAGATTTTTTTTTGTTTTATTTCGTATTGTGCAATGTCTATCAAACACTAGAAAAGTGATTTCAAACATCTGTGTCTAAAGAAAACAAGTTGACAGCGATTTAAAATTTTAGTTACATGAAAATGTAAACGATTTAAGTGATTTCAAAGTACGAAAAAAAAAAACTAAAATAGCCACGAATTTTCAAACCATTTTAAAAACATGCTTGGCTTTTACCCTTTTATTTAAGCTATCAAACACGACTGTAGCTACTGTATCCTTGAAAATAAGCCACCTAAACCAACTGGGTAGCTAAAATGTTTCACTCTACTTGTGATACTTGTGGTAGTTGTGGTGACGAATCTCATTATGATTTTACAATAAAACATTGGTTCTGAATACTAAGTTGGCGTTGACTTGACATTTGACTTGTTTTAAAAGGGTTAAGTGTACTGGACAAAACTACCACATGCAATTTTAACAAACAAAGGCTTGCGGCGGTGAGAGACAAAAGGGACTGATAGCGGCAGGCGGCGGGCGATAAGACAATCATGTCTCAAGCCATTTTATCTTTGAAAATAGGCTACCTGTACTAATAAGAGGGAATGTTTAGGGTAAATTAAAACAAAAGCATAAAAGATAAGTTATTTATTTTTACGATCAACACATTAAAATTACACATCATCGCTCGTTTTCAAAATGTGACCCGCCGTTTCGAATACAAGCACGAGCCCGTCTTCTTACTTCTCATTTCTTCCCTCATCCTTTCGAACGCCGCTTCTATCCTCTCCCTCAGCTCTTCTACGGTATTAATGACCTCTTGTGTGTAGACTAGCTCCTTAGCTCGGCCCCAAACGAAAAAATCCAATGGTGTCAAATCAGGTGACCGAGCGGGCCAAGGGATTCGTCCGCCTCTGCCGATCCAACCGTCCGGGAAACAGTTATCCAGATGCTCCCTTACAGCCAGAGAGTAATGGGCGGGACAACCGTCGTGTTGAAATGTCACTGCACCGGGCAGCTGGTCTTCGTCAATAAGCCTGGGCAAATCGTTTTGTAAAAATTCCAAATAATTTGCCCCATTTAAATTATTTGGCAAAAAATGTGGCCCAATAAGGACTCTGCCGATGATTCCAGCCCACACATTGACGGAAAACCTTCTTTGGAAGGACACTTGCTTTTTCCAATGTGGATTGTTGTTTTTGTCAGCCCATTGGTGTAGGTTATGGAAATTTGTGATCCCCTCCCGGGAAAATTTCGATTCATCGGTCCAAAGAATGCTTCGCAAAAAACGTCGGTCTTCGATATCCGCATTGAGTAAAAATCGGCAGAAGTCCACTCGGCGTGCAGGATCTCCTTCGTCCAAACCTTGAACTCCGATGCCGCGAAAAGGATATTTTCCCTCACGATTCATTGTGGCCCATACTTTCCATGTGGACAAGTTCAGATTACGAGCTACCACTCTGATGCTCGTATTCGGATCCTCTGCAAATGCCTGTAGAACGTCTTCCTCCACTTCAGGGCGATTACGTCCTGGATTCCCTCCATGTTGCACAGCAATACCATTCTCACGTAGCCTTCGGAATGAATTGTAAAACACTCTCACATTAGGCAATCTCCGGTTTGGAAAACGCTCTTGGTACATCCGTCGGGCCATCGCTCCATTACTGTCAGCTTTGCAGTACATGTAGATAATGTCGGCGTATTCTTCGTTCGTAAACTCCATGTTTACAATGAAGAAGTCGTAATTACACGTGAAGGAGCGCCTACGGCAGCTACAACTTGACACGGTAAATTGAGATGAGAGCGGGAAATTAAACCACAATGAACGTCTAATCGCAACTGAAGTTGTAACTAGACTAAATTACTAGTTTTTGCACAAATACTCATGTAGCTAATCAGTTTATCTTTGTCAATAAAGCACAAAACCGATCATCTTTGTTTAACGCCGCTCACCGCCTGCCGCTATCAGTCTCTTTTGTCTCTCACCGCCGCAAGCCTTTGTTTGTTAAAATTGCATGTGGTAGTTTTGTCCAGTACACTTAACCCTTTTAAAACAAGTCAAATGTCAAGTCAACGCCAACTTAGTATTCAGAACCAATGTTTTATTGTAAAATCATAATGAGATTCGTCACCACAACTACCACAAGTATCACAAGTAGAGTGAAACATTTTAGCTACCCAGTTGGTTTAGGTGGCTTATTTTCAAGGATACAGTAGCTACAGTCGTGTTTGATAGCTTAAATAAAAGGGTGAAAGCCAAGCATGTTTTTAAAATGGTTTGAAAATTCGTGGCTATTTTAGTTTTTTTTTTATCGTACTTTGAAATCACTTAAATCGTTTACATTTTCATGTAACTAAAATTTTAAATCGCTGTCAACTTGTTTTCTTTAGACACAGATGTTTGAAATCACTTTTCTAGTGTTTGATAGACATTGCACAATAAGAAATAAAACAAAAAAAAATCTACCTGCAGTAAAAAAAGTACTAATTATCGATTTAGTCTGAAGTTTTGCAGTTTTCTCCGACAAATCTTAAAATTTAAATAAAAAAAAAACTAATAACATTTGTCTAAGACAAGTATGGCTAAAAATGTTCTACATGACCTAGACTATCTCCTACTTTCGGCTTTGCATCCGGTTACCAAACACCCTGTATACACATTTTTTTGTAATAAAGCTCTTTGAATTATACCTTTGTAGATGTGGAGAGGATTTAGGAATCTGAGAAAATCAATCAAAAGAGGAAGACACGTTTTTTCATGTTCACCTCATTACAAAATAAATGGCCTTGTCGGGATTCTAAGGGCCAATAGAGATTAACTAAAACAAAGCTGCAACATGTAGTGGAACTGCCCGCCAGCTGTACACTAACTGCATGACGACTGCACAGCTTCTACTCGTACATCGTGTATTTTTTGATTTGCTATAATTGCAAGGGTACATTCCGGAGCTTAAATTAAGTATCTTACTCAAAGACACCAATGTCCTTAGCTCCAGTTCTGAGATAATTGATAGGTATTTTTTATTATTCTGATTGAGTAAACCTACATTAAATTATTCTTGCACTCTGTAACACAACACCGCTACAAAATAATGCACCTGTGTGTATTACACAATAATATATGCTTCCTTTGTATCTTGGACTAATGATCAAAATGACATTGACATGTTGTAATTTTCAATTGTTTGTGTGAGTTAATCATAATAATATTTACATTAGAGACCGATATAAGAATTAATGTATGAAAAAAAAAATTAAAAACGAACTATGCCAATTGGTTCCCTTAATCGTATCTAACCATTACGATAAAATTAACGGAAATAAAGAACACAGTGTATACAAGTTGCTTGGTTACAGTTTTTTTTATTATACCACGACGGTGGCAAACAAGCATACGGCCCGCCTGATGGTAAGCAGCTACCGTAACCTATGGACGCCTGCAACTCCAAAGGAGTCACATGCGCGTTGCCGACCTTTACAAAAATTAGAATTCACTGTGTTGACGGCTAAAGGAACAAGAAGGTCCCTCATCGTCAACACACTGGGTCCTCTTTGAGCTTTTTGGCAACCTTACTCACCAGCAGGAACACAACACTATGAGTAGGGTCTAGTGCTATTTGGCTGTGGTTTTCTGTAAGGTGGAGGTACTTCCCCAGTCGGGCTCTCCTCCAGATTTGAGCGAGATGACATTCGCTGAACGTGCCCTACCACACTTAGCGAGATGCCATTCGCAGTGCCCATACCTCTCTTTTTTAGTTCTTAGGTAGAGCACCTGTTAAGCAGAAGTAGTCCTCAGAATAATATATAATCTGAATCATTTGAATTCGTTGTTTATTTCAACCGACTTCAAGATTTCGAAGGAGGTTCTCAATTCGTTGGGATCTTTGTCTATGCATTTTTTTTTTCCATTTTAGTGCATGTTAACCTGTTAACCGATTATTCGACGACGGCTGGACCGATTTGGAAAATTATTTTTAGGCTAAGTGAAGTCGGTTCTTTTTTTTGGTTAATATTTAATTTTAAATTTAATAATCTTCCTTGAGCTTTCATTTATCTGCCAGCTTAAGTATTTACATACTTAGGTATTATCACTACATCGATTACACGACCCATCTGCTTATAAATTTCACAACCTAACAAAACCGAAAGTACAGAAACAAAAGATTAACGCACGTTAATAAAAACAAAAGTGAAACAAAACCAACAGCGATAAGTCAACGGACAGTCATCGTGTTCACTGATCATTGGTATACTCTAATACAACGAGTTAAGGTCTATTTTTAGTCTGTCAACAGTCATCATACATTACTAAGTGAATGTGTGAGCGTACAAATTGTGCAGCCAGTGTGAGATGATCCAAGTCCTTATGATGAGAATTCTACCTGTAACAATCAAAATTTTATATTTATGGATGCCTGCACAAAAACATATATTTTTGGCCCGATGGTTGACTGTAAGTAACACCTACAGTGGTTTAAATTATGAACTTGCCAGAGAGGAATCGAAAGAAGTAATGATAGGCGCCAGTCTAAAAGACCGCAAACGAGCAGAAGAAATAAGAGCTACAACAAGAGTGGATGACATAATAAAAAAAATAAGACAGCTAAAATTGGCGTTGGACAGGACATATGACAAGGGATAGCAGGACAAAATGTACAAAAATCATAACTCAGTGGCTCCCATCAGATGGAAAAAGGATACAAGGTGGCCAATATAAAAGATGGGGAGACGATATTAAAGAAATCGGAGGAGCAGAATGGCCCAAAAAAGCAAAGAATAGAAAAGAATGGAAGAAGCTGGAAGAAGCCTATGTGTCACGAGACACGCTGATGACTAGACCGGGAAAACTGAGATACGCGATAAAATTTTAATTTAATAAAAACTTTTAATATGTTTAGTACATAGTAGTTAAAGTCTCTCGAGATCAAAAAGATCCTGGAACTGTTTGAAGTTGCAGGGTTAGACCAAGAGTTGTAGTAGGTGGCGATCACAATAGATCAGTAATGGTCGCAGTGATACATAGGCTTGGGAGCCTTACATAGCCCCTAACAAGAAGAAGAAGGATAGGTTTAGTACCAGCAATAAAGGCTATAATAATACTAATAATAGTGGTTTTGCTATATTGTTTTACATTGGTTTGTAAAGTAGGTACGTAAACTTAGTCAACAAACTGAATTTAACCAGCACTTACTACAGGGCTATTATTATGATTTTAAAATCTTGATATGATATGCTTGAAATATGGATTTGGTATGACTCCTCATTGAATCACAACTTTCGCAGGAACTATCCCACTCACTGTATCATTTCAATGAGATTTATCTCAAGGACGTATCATAATAGTAACAAAACCAGTATCAATTTTAAATGTGTAGCTAGAATTGGCCTCCATCATACATAACCGTTTCATCGCCACTCCTTAAACATTAAATCAAATCCTATACCATTGTTAACTTAAATTTCTAATTCCCAGCTCAATGAAAACTGGTCGAGTGTTTAAAACCGAAGCCAAAGGTTAAGCATTATCTTATGTTAATGCAGTCCAACGGCATAAATCAATTATGCGCGTGACCTCAGGGTCAGCGGGTTCGGTTCCCGAGCTTTTACACCTATTAGTGTTATGTAAGTGCAATACACTTGTAATGGATTTGGCTATTGTTTTGTTGGATGTTGTTTTGTTGGATGTTGTATTATCATCATCATAATCAGCCGAAATAATACAGCGTCTGATGCCTTTTACAAAAATGTTATCACATTATATTATTGCTGGAATACAATATTGAATCTTTACAAGTGTACAGCGTACAGTCACCGGCAATAAATAGTATCTTCCTTCACGAATGCCGTAAAAATATGTGACACGCTTCTATGGCCCTACAAGCAGTGTTGGCCGTTAATTTCAATTAGAATTGAAAATTGATCAATAAGGTTGAAGATTAATTCCGTAACTAATCAATTACACTAACATCAATTTTTACTAACGTTAGTTCGCATTGATTTTTTGACGTCGTCAATTACACTAACCGTCAATTAGAATTAACCTATTAGTTACACTAACGTCTCGAAAATTTAATAAGAATTACAGTTAATGAGATTAACGTTAGTGTAACTAAATTAATCCTGTCTTACACTAATAATTAATTTTAAAACTGCATCTCGGGTTCGGAAGTCCGGACCAATATCACAAGATGGAGCTCATGCTGGACCCTAGGGCTACCTACTGGATCTCGGGTTTGGCGCATCATAGACTCATGCTGTGTGGGCTCATTCGACTTGTACTGATGAGCAGATGGTACCGGTAACAAAATCTGGAGCTCATGCTGGAGCCTGGGGATCCCTACTGGATCTCGGATTTGGCGCATCATAGACTCATGCTGTTTGGGCTCATTCGACTTGTACTGATGAGCAGATGGTACCAGTATCAAAATCTGGAGCTCATGCTGGACCCTGGGGATCCCTACTGGATCTCGGGTTTGGCGCATCATAGACTCATGCTGTTTGGGCTCATTCGACTTGTACTAATGAGCAGATGGTACCGGTATCAAAATCTGGAGCTCATGCTGGACCCTGGGGATCCCTACTGGATCTCGGGTTTGGCGCATCATAGACTCATGCTGTTTGGGCTCATTCGACTTGTACTGATGGTATGGTATGGTATGGTATGGTATGGTATGGTATGGTATGGTATGGTATGGTATGGTATGGTATGGTATGGTATGGTATGGTATGGTATGGTATGGTATGGTATGGTATGGTATGGTATGGTATGGTATGGTATGGTATGGTATGGTATGGTATGGTATGGTATGGTATGGTATGGTATGGTATGGTATGGTATGGTATGGTATGGTATGGTATGGTATGGTATGGTATGGTATGGTATGGTATGGTATGGTATGGTATGGTATGGTATGGTATGGTATGGTATGGTATGGTATGGTATGGTATGGTATGGTATGGTATGGTATGGTATGGTATGGTATGGTATGGTATGGTATGGTATGGTATGGTATGGTATGGTATGGTATGGTATGGTATGGTATGGTATGGTATGGTATGGTATGGTATGGTATGGTATGGTATGGTATGGTATGGTATGGTATGGTATGGTATGGTATGGTATGGTATGGTATGGTATGGTATGGTATGGTATGGTATGGTATGGTATGGTATGGTATGGTATGGTATGGTATGGTATGGTATGGTATGGTATGGTATGGTATGGTATGGTATGGTATGGTATGGTATGGTATGGTATGGTATGGTATGGTATGGTATGGTATGGTATGGTATGGTATGGTATGGTATGGTATGGTATGGTATGGTATGGTATGGTATGGTATGGTATGGTATGGTATGGTATGGTATGGTATGGTATGGTATGGTATGGTATGGTATGGTATGGTATGGTATGGTATGGTATGGTATGGTATGGTATGGTATGGTATGGTATGGTATGGTATGGTATGGTATGGTATGGTATGGTATGGTATGGTATGGTATGGTATGGTATGGTATGGTATGGTATGGTATGGTATGGTATGGTATGGTATGGTATGGTATGGTATGGTATGGTATGGTATGGTATGGTATGGTATGGTATGGTATGGTAAAGTATGGTATGGTAAAGTATAGTATGGTAAAGTATGGTATGGTATGGTATGGTATGGTAAGGTATGGTATGGTATGGTAAAGTATGGTATGGTAAAGTATGGTATGGTAAAGTAAGGTATGGTAAAGTATGGTATGGTAAAGTATGGTATGGTATGGTATGGTAAAGTATGGTATGGTAAAGTATGGTATGGTAAAGTATGGTATGGTAAAGTATGGTATGGTAAAGTATGGTATGGTAAAGTATGGTATGTAAAAGTATGGTATGGTAAAGTACCATACTTTACCATACCTTACCATACCTTACCATACCTTACCATACCTTACCATACCTAACCATACCATTCCTTACCATACCATACTTTACCATACCATACTTTACCATACCATACTTTACCATACCATGCTTTACCATACCATACTTTACCATACCATACTATACTTTACCATACCATACTTTACCATACCATACTCTACCATACCATACCATACCATACCAAACCATACAATACCATACCATACCATACCATACCATTCTGTACCATACCATACCATACTTTACCATACCTTACCATACCATACCATACCATACCATACCTTACCATACCATACCTTACCATACCATACCATACCTTACCATACCATACCTTACCATACCATACTTTACCATACCATACCATACCATACTTTATTATACCATACCATACTTTACCATACCTTACCATACCATACTTTACCATACCATACTTTACCATACCTTACCATACCTTACCATACCATACCTTACCATACCATAGCTTACCATACCATACCTTACCATACCATACACTACCATACCATACCTTACCATACCATACCTTACCATACCATACCTTACCATACCATACCTTACCATACCATACTTTACCATACCATACTTTACCATACCATACTTAACCATACCATACTTTACCATACCATACTTTACCATACCATACTTTACCATACCAAACTTACCATACCATACTTCACCATACCATACTTTACCATACCATACTTTACCATACCATACTTTACCATACCATAGTTTACCATACCATAACATACCATACAATACCATACCATACCTTACCATACCATACTTTACCATACCATACTTTACCATACCTTACCGTACCTTAGGGGGCGTCCATTAATCGCGTCAGATTGTATAGGGGAGGTAGGGGGTCAAGAAAAAATCACCAATGATCACCACAGGGGGAGGGGGGTCTGGACACATATCACGTGTAATTTTTTTGTTCCTTGTGCTATACTGTATTGAGGTCAATAAAATAAAAACTATCAACTTTTAAATGAATCAATCTGTCAAAAGCAGAGTAAAATTGCACTAGCACTATGATTGTAAATCATTTTTAATAGCATTTGACATATTATTTTGTGAAGTAGGTTTTTAGAGTTCCGTAGCCAAAGTGGCAAAAACGTAACCCTTATAGTTTCATTATGTCCGTCTGTCCGTCCGTCCGTCCGTATGTCACACATGTTACTCGTAAACTATAAAACGTATCTTAAACTTATATAGATGTCATATACAAGGGAAAAAGAGACCTAGACCTCCGGTGCCCAGGGCTGGGCACCAACCGGTGGCCGCGGTGATGCTGTGACCCGAGTGGCCAAGTGGTAAAGGCGTCTGCCGCGAATGTAGAAGACGCTGGTTCGATCCCAGCCCTGGGCACCGGAGGCCTAGGTCACTTTTTCCTTTGTATATGACAACTATATAAGTTTATGATTTATATACTAGTGTGTCTACTTAAAAATAAACAAATCAAAATATTTATTAAAAATAATTTCATTTGTTCTTCAGTTTTAAAACGTATCTTAATAAATATTTAAATATAAGGTGGGTTTTTGTATGTCGCTACTTAGTTTTGTAGTAAAACTGCTGAAAAAAATATTTTAAGGAGGGGCACTACTCCATACATGTAATTATTTGTCAAAAAAAATATTTTTTTACCAAATATCGACATGATGCACATCACTCGATAGGTCTTTCAAAATAACATTGAGGTCTGTTTGAATTTTTATTAATATAGTGAATATTTTAAGAAAAAATCACCCCGTAAGTCTAAAAAACTTGTGTCCCCCCTGTGACTTTTGAACCGGAGATAAAAAAAATAATGAAAAAAATTGAGAACATTATCGGTTTAGTAATTATTGAGTTATCTCCTTAAAACTCATTTCATACGCAGATACGACCTTTTGATATTACTTTTACGATAGTAGGTACGAAACCGCGTGGTCCGCCACGCACTTGGCCGGTTTTTTTTCTATTAAAGATTATTTTACATGTATACATGTGTATTTTTTATGTGTAGTTTCATTTTTTTACCCTTTACGTGTACGTACACTACGTACGTTACGTAAGTAAGTTCACGTGTTAGAAAACTGTACTTTAGCTAGCAAAAAATTACACGTCATATTGGACAGGGGGGAGGGGTCTTGAAAATATCACCAAAGATCACCATGGAGAGGGGGGGTCTAAAACAAGCCAAAAACGTATGACGCGATTAATGGACGCCCCCTTACCATAGCATACCTTACCATAGCATACCTTACCATACCATACCTTCCCATACCATACCTTATCATACCATACCTTACCATGCCATACTTTACCATACCATACATTACCATACCAAACTTTACCATACCATACTTTACCATACCATACTTTACCATACCTTACCATACCATACCTTACCATACCATACTTTACCATACCATACTTTACCATACCATACTTTACCATGCCATACTTTACCATACCATACCATACCATACCATACCATACTTTGCCATACCAT